>CAUYUJ010016218.1:242500-260000 GCA_963575745.1 Prorocentrum cordatum | reverse complement strand
TCCTCCTCATCCTCCTCCTCATCATCATCCCTCCTCCATCCTCCATCCTCATCCCCGTCCTCCGCATCCCTTCTCCTCCTCATCCTCCTCCTCCTCCTCATCCTCCCTCCTACTCCTTCTCCTCCTCTTCATCCCCTCCCTCCTCCTCCTCCGCCTCCTCATCCTCCTCCTCCATTCCTTCTCCTTATGAATAACTCCTCCCTGTCGCACCCCGAGGCCAGTTTTCAGGGCGTGCTGGGCGTTTTGCCTGAGACTTCCTCATCATTTGCCTTAAACGCTGACAACAGCTTCACAGATGGAGGGCGGGTGGTTTTCAAACTATGGTTCTCGCCTTAGCGCCGCGCGCATTCGTTTTAAAAATTTGCAAGAGTTTCACGGATTGAGGGCGAGTGGTTTTCAAAATGTGGCTCTCGCCTTAGCGCCGCGCACATTCGTTTAACAAATTCGAAAGAGTTTCACGGATTGAGGGCGCGTGGTTTTCAAAATGAGGCTCTTGCCTTGGCGCCGCGCACACTCATTAATACATTGCAAGTGCTTTAAGGATTGAGGGCGGTTCGTTTTCAAAATGCGACTCTCGCCTTCGCGCCGCGCACATTCGTTTTAAACATGTGCAGCAGTTTCACGGATTGAGGGCGGGTCGTTTTCAAAATGTGGCTCTCGCCTTGGCGCCGCGCACATTCGTTCTAAAAGATTGCAAGAGTTTCACGGATTGAGGGCGGGTCGTTTTCAAAATGTGGCTCTCGCATTTGCGCCGCGCACGTTCTTGAAACAAACTAGCAAGAGTTTCACGGATTCCCATGATCGACGTACCAGAAATGGTGTTTTGGAAGGATCCACGATTTTGAGGGCGCAGCAGTTATGATGACTCGCGGAGTTGAGGTCCCAGGAATGGCGTTCTGGCACGATTCAGGATCGCCAAGACTCAACAATCAGGTTCATCCGTGGCGTTGGAATACCGAGAAGGATATTTTGGCATGCTTCAGGGTCTTCAACCGGTTGTCTTCCAACGAGGCAGGTCCCTCTGTGGAAGTGAACCGTTGTAGGGGCATATGAAGAGGAAGCTTGGGGGGAGGCTATATTCCAACATCGTTGGTGTCTCTTGGGTCTACTCTGGTCCTCCTCCTCCTTACCCCCCTCTGCTCATCACCCCCCTCATTCTTCCGCCCGAGCGTCTGATTATACATTCCTACATGCTCCTGGAGGCCAGCCGATGCAACCCCCCTGATAAGTAGTAATGTGGCATCATGCCCGAAGGTTGTGCAGGAGAGTCTCTAGATGCTCAAACGCCGACCCTCTCCATATTTTGTATTTTTGTTTATGTTTCTCTCTCTCTCTGTATAGATCGCCTAACTTCGCACATCGCGCCCTGCGATGCGAGATTACCTTCGCGGCCTCGCGCCCTCGTGCTGCCCCCCCCCAAGAGAACAACAAACAACTATCGACGCACGATTATCTTCGCGCGAACCGCGACGCGCGATTATCTTCGCGCCCCCGCGGGTTACCCGCGACGCGCGAATATCTTCGTGCCCCCGCGGGTGACCCGGTCCCTCATATACACCTGCACACCTTAAACGGTGCCCTAAGTCCCCAATGTGCTGTCCAAGACGGCTCAAGACTGGTTCTGAGATACCAGGATTGCTCGAATGCTGCCTAGGACGCTCCCATGCAGGCTCCAAGATAGGGTCTGGCTTGCCAAGCGCATTGAAGCACTTGCAGGTGTTCTACGTGTCTGCTTCCCAAGCCTTGCGGCCCAACATGACCCCTGGAGCGCAATAGGGTCCCAACACGGCAGAAGGAGTTGCCCAAGAGGGACCACGATGGTCCCAAGAAGACTCCCGAGAGAGCCCCGAGAGGACAAAATAGGGCTTAAAGAACAAACCCACATGGCCCAACAAACCGCACTATGGCCTTAGAGGGTCCTCACGAGGCGCCAGAACGACCCAGGAAAACGGCCAAAGAGGGCAAAGAGGGCATCACGAGGCCCAAACGACGTTCGAAGAGGGGCCGAGCGAACTCCCAGACGGTTCACAGGAAGGGGCTTCTGAATCATCATCTTCTTCCTCCTCCTCCTCATCACCACCACCACCGCCACCACCACCACCACCACCATCATCATCATCATCATCATCATCACCACCACCATCACCATCACCATCACCATCACCATCACCACCATCACCATCACCATCACCATCACCATCACCATCACCATCACCATCACCATCATCATCATCATCATCATCATCATCACCATCACCATCACCATCACCATCACCATCATCATCATCATCATCATCATCATCATCATCATCATCATCATCATCATCATCATCATTCATCGTCATCATCATCATCACCACCATCATCACCATCATCATCAGCATTATCATCATCAGCGACATCATCATCACCACCATCACCACAATCATCATCATCACCATCATTATCAGCACTACCACCATCATCGGCATTATCATCATCATCATCAGCAGCAGCATCAGCATTATCATCATCATCATCAGCATTATCATCATCATCATCATCATCATCATCATCATCAGCATCAGCATCGTCATCATCGTCATCATCATCAGCAGCATCAGCATCATCATCATCATCATCAGCAGCATCAGCATCGGCATCATCACCATCATCATCATCATCGGCATCATCATCATCATCGGCATCATCATCAGAATCGGCATCAGCATCATTATCATCATCATCATCATCATCATCATCATCACCATCATCATCATCACCACCATCGTCATCATCATCAGCATCATCATCCGCTTGCGCGGCATGGCCTTCTTTCTATTGGGGAAGTGAGCTGTCCCCATATTACGGACCTCTGGGATCGGGGAAAGATTGGCCCCTCGATCCTTCGCTTCACACCCTTGCTCAATCCATCCATTCCGTCCTCCGCAATGGGCATGTAGCAATTCCCGTCGCCGAAGGCGTGGAGCATGCTGATAGTCAGGAAGCGGACGACAGTGGGCTCCCCACCCGCCTCGCAAAGGCAGGCCGAAAGAGGAGGAGGAGGATGAGGAGGAGGAGGAGAAGGAGGAGGAGACGGAGGAGAAGGAGGAGGAGACGGAGGAGGAGGAGGAGGAGGAGGAGGAGGAGAGGAGGAGGAGGAGACGGAGACGGAGGAGGAGGAGGAGGAGGAGGAGGGAGGAGGAGGGAGGAGGGAGGAGGAGGAGGAGGAGGAGGAGGGAGTAGGAGTAGGGGAGGAGAGAGGAGGGGAGGAGGAGGAGGAGGAGAGGAGGAGAGGGGAGGGCGGGAGGAAAAGGAGGAGGAGTTTTAACACTCGTGCGCGCGGGCACGGGCGAGTGCGGGCGGTCTCGGCACGCCCGCTCGCGCCGCGCCGAACGGGCTGTGGGCCGTCGGCCTCAGCCCAGGTCGCCTCGGCCGCGTCTCGGCCGAGGAAGAGGAGGAGGGGGAGGAGGAGGAGGAGGAGGAGGAGGAGGAGGAGCGGGAGGAGGAAGAAGGAGGAAGATGAAGAGACAAACTCCTCCACCTTCGAGAGAATGCGTTTCACGGAAGCCTGACTGCCTGGAAAAAATTGGCGACACGTCGTAACGCCCCCCCCCCCCCCCGCCTCCCAGACGTTCGAAACTCTCGGAATAACCTGGGGGGCTCCCCTCCCCCCCAGACCGCCCCCCCTCCCGATCCCCTCTCCCTCTCCCCCTTCCCATTCCCGCCCCCTGTTCGCCGCTGGCAAAGGACGCCTCCGACGACGACGACAACGGCACAAGGAGGAAGATCGACCTTACAACCCTCCATCCGCCGCTGGCAAACCATCCTGCTCCTCCTCCTCCTCCTCCTCATCCTCCTCCTGCTCACTGTTATCATCAGTACCATCATCAGCAGCAGCTACACCTCAATCATCAGCACTACCACCATCAGCATCATCAACATCACCATCAACAGCAGCAACATCATCCTCATCCTCATCCTCATCCTCATCCTCATCATGATGAGCATGCGCATGCGCATGCGCATGAGCATGAGCATGAGCATGAGCATCATCATTATCATCACCCCAAGACAGCCTAGAAACCACGCCCAGACGTTCATATCACAGCAAAGCTGAAACATATGAGTGGACATCCTTCTCATTCACACCACTGACAAACATGTCCAAATATGTAACCTGCTCTGGCCAGCAGCCGGAACGAATCAAAGAGGCGTCTGATGTCATGTGCCTCCATGCCCGCGGCAAAGGAAAAGGAATTGCGAGCGATGCAATCGGAACTCGAGGGCGGCTGAGGGCGGGTGGACTTGAGCCACCGCGTTAGCGGAGGCACGCAAGGCTGAAATGTTATGGCGGGCGTGGAGTGGCCGAGGGGTATTAACGTCTACAACTAAACACACCACAAGACAGCATAGAGACCACGCCCAGACGTGCATATCACAGCAAAGCTGAAAGATATGAGTGGGCATCCTTCTCATTCGCACCACTGGCAAACATGTCCAAAGATGTAATCTGCTCTGGCCAGCAGCTGAAACGAATCAAAGAGGCGTCTGATGTCATGTGCTGGTGGCCCTCACTTTTGGCGAAGGCGCTCGAGCAGGCGCTGGGGCAACAGCTTGCTCCTGCGCGCTGCCAGCTTCTGCTTCTGCTGCGGTACCTTGCGCAGCTGCTGCAAAATGAGGGCGCCCTCCTCGTAGCGGACCACCGACGCGGACGAGGCCCATCGGCCGCGCTTCTGGATCTCCTTCAGAGTCCGCCTGTTGTGTGCCTTGTCGTTCGAGGCCCCTGAGTGCCTGAGGACGCGCGGGCGCACCCCGAGTGGTGAGTAACTCAGGCGGTCGGCGGCCTTCCTGATCTACCGCTCGTACTCCGGCAACGTGAAGTCGAAGAGCTTCTGGGAGTCGGCGGCCTTGGGCTGGTGGAGGATTCGCAGGACATTCGTCAGCCAGGGGCGCGCCGCGTCGCCGACCAGCAGACTGTCGCCCTGTCCCCCCGTCTCCGTGACCTCGTACCACCCTGGGGGTGCGATGACGATGCCATAGTGCGCGCCGAGCTTCGCGGCTGGAGCTGGTGGCAGGATCTGGCCCTGACGCAGCTCGACCACCTCTGAGGGCCGGGTGTAGGTATCCGTCTGCAGCGACACGGCTGCGCCCATCAGCGGCAAGTCGTGCCCCGCCAGGTTCAGCGCGATGTCGTCCGCGATGATGTCGGGCAGGGGCAGGCGCGTGCGGCCAGGCGACCGCTTCGCCCACCCCTTGAGCGAGGCCAGCGCCTTCGGGCGGTCCACCTTGCCTGTCGTCTTGAGCCGCAGGAGGCGGTAGCCGTGCAAGGTGTTCCGGCCCTCCCAGACCCCGAAGCCGTCGTCGCAGATGTCCACGAAGTCCTGGGCGAGGCTGTCGCCCAGGCGGCTGAGCGGCTGCAGGTCGAGCTTCTTGGCCTGGGCGTGGACCTCGAACTCGTGCGCGGCCGTGGCGTACCTCTCGAGGGTCGCACCTGTGACTGTTGCCATGACCAGCGAGTCGCGCCTGGGAACCTCGATGGGCCCCGCCCGGCGCGGCGCCGATGGCAGGCGCGGGCGGCCCTTGCCTGGCAGCCGCTGCCTGCCGGCGCGGGCGCGCCTGCCAACGTCGCGGTCTATCGTCCTGGCCGAACTGGACGAGAGGGTTCTCGTCGAGGAAGGCGTCGGCTGCCTGGCAGTCGCTCCGGAGAAGTCTGATGTCCCGGCCGCGTAGCGCCCGTCCTCCAGCCTCCGGCTCACGGCCCGCGGCCTGGAGGAGGCCATGGCGGACCTCGCGCGGGCCACACCCCGACGCGTCTGAGGAGGCCGTCTGCGGGAGCGCGGCCCTGAGGAGGTATGCCCTACATGAGCCCAGAGCGGACGGATATGCGGCGGCCTGTGGTGTGAGGTGACCGTGCAACATCATGGCGTGCTTGCGGGGTATACGAGGCCGTTCCCCGGGTGCCTTCAAAGCCCCAAGAGTTGTCAAGATCACAATCGGTTTTCGATAGGCCGTACCAAACATGCTCATATCGAAATTAACCTCCGTCACCTCGGGGAGCCCACGTAGCCGAGCGATAGGGTCGAAGTTCCACAACCTCGAAGTCCTAGGATTCTCGATGCTCCAGAGCGCCCCACGCCGAGATAGTACATGACACAGCGTGCCCGTGAACAGTGCGAACTCAATCCCAAGACGTTCCCTGGCACGTGCTCGTTCATGGTTTTTGATGCCCCGACGCGCGATACTCCAGACTTGACAAGGTGTCCCAATATGCACATACAGTAAACGGCCTCTGCGGGCCAGATCCAATATATTGTTGCGTAGTGCGCCGAGACAGGTCAAACTCGCACCCATCTTTGATGCCCACGGGATCGGTAAAAGGGAATCCTCTCCTCTTGCAAGCTCGAGTCAACTGCCCTTGGCCTCCAAAGAGCTCCAAACAAAAAACTGAGTGACCAGGCTCGTTCTGAATTGTAGGGCGAGAGATTGATGAAGCCGATGTCGGTAGCGAAGATGACGGAGGGAGAGGGGACTCGTTCAGCTCACCCTCGAGAGAAACGTGCGTGTCGGCGACGCTGGGCAAGAAGCCGCAGGGGTCGATGGCCTCCGCCTTCCCCGCGGGGCCCACCGCTGTCGCCGTCTGGTCTGGCGGCGCCTCAGGCCTCGGCCGGCGCTCAAGCGCCAAGGCCGGCTGCCCCGTCGTGCACTTGGCAACCCACTGGCGGGAATCGAAGTCGCTCGGGTTCCGATCCGTCTCGATGTAGCGTAGCCGTCATGCGATCTGCCCCACCAGCCGGCAAGCTGCCGCCCGCCTGCACAATGCCTGCAGGCCAGCGCTAGAGCGACCCTTCTCGAGGGCCCCCACGGTGACCTGGCTGTCGCTCAGCGTCAGCAGCTTCGAACCCAGCAGCCTGACGGATCGGCAGTGTCGTCGCAGCCCCATCAGGGCCACCCTCGCCTCCTTCAGGTCGACGCGCTCGTCCTGCCAGCGCCAGCGGTCGGCCGCCACCAAGTGGCAGCGCCGACGGTGGGTCCAGCCGTCGGCCAGCGCGGGGATCCCCGAGTCCAGGGTCACTTTGGCGCGGCCCACCTTGCCAGCCGCCGAGCGGCCGCGTGGCCTCGGGCGCGCCTCCGCCCGGCTGCGGAGGGCCTGGCCGAAGGCGGTCAGCGGCCCAGTAGCGAAGCCTGGGGCGCCGCCCTGCACGTAGCCCAGGCCCTCGGACACCTGGCCCTCCACCGTCGGGACGCCCCCGTGCCGCCAGCGCTCCCGCCACTTCCAGGCCTCGCGGATCTCGCCGGGCCCCCCCGCCGTCACGTGCAAAGCGTAACCGCGGGTGGAGGAGTCCCCGCAGTAGACCCGGTCGGAAAACTGGGCGCCGAGGTCGGCCTCCATCAGGAAAAGCAGGTTCATCGCGCAACGGATCTCCGACTTCACCGAGGGCCACGTCCGCTTCGGCACCTCCAGGGCCTCGTCGATGAAGCGGTAGCAGGCGTTCAGAGCGGACATGGCTTCGGGACAGAGCTGGTTCAGATTCACGACGTGTCCCAGCCAGCATTGGAGGGCGTGCCCATGGAGCTCGCGCCGCCGCAGGAGAGCGTGCCCAGCCAAGAAAGCACGCCAGACCCGTCGTGTCATGTGCCGAAGTCGCCGCCCCCTCCAGTGAAACACCAAACCCAGCGTCTGCATCTCGAACTCACCGCCCGACTCGATATCGGACAGAATGTTGTCCTTGCCAAAACTGTTCTCAATATCCGTCATCTGCTTCGCTGTGTCAGATTTGCAGCCTCCGATCACCTGCGCGTTGTCCACGTGCACGCCCGTCGCGCACTTGCCGGGCTTCAAAATGGGTGCAGGATGCATCTCTCTCATGATCTGGTCAGGGCCGTCGGCGAGCGTCTTCTCCACTCGGTAGGCGACGGCCTCGTTAGCGAAGTACAGTGCCCAAGACCAGCCCATGCACGCGGCCGTCATGCAAGGGTGCAGCGCCTCGCCGTCCACGACTTCGGACTCGGCCCCCGTGGCGTCGTCCCACACGGTCGCGGGCCGGCAGCCCATGTCGCCCAGCTCCACGGTGTCGAAGCGGTCCTCGAAGCCGAACCAGGAAGCCAACTCGGGAATCGTGAAGTTGTAGAAGCAGTCCCCGACGTCGCCCTCCAGCCCCGCCGAGCTGGCGACAGTCCCCGAGCCTATCCCCCCGAAGCCGGAGGCCTTCAGGCGGGGGTCGGAGAGGTCAAGGTCCGCCATGCAGCGAGACGAACCCAGTCGAGTAGTAGGTGGGAGCCGACGTGCCCTATTCGCCGCACGGGCGCCGATGATATGTCTCTGGAGTCCATCTTTCTTCTTGACCACGAAGATGCCCGCGCGCGCCTTCAGCCGCCGGCGCCAAGTCAGAAGGCCCTGCTGACTCAGACGCTGATGCAGCCGCTTCCGTAGGTATCGCGAGCGCCGAAGAGCGGGGTCCCAATGCGGCGAGAACCCCTGGCCCTCGGCTCGGCCCCTCTCTAGCTCCGCCTCGTCTCTCTTGATCAGGTCGCTAGCGTGCCTGAGGTGGCCAAGAGCTGCAGGTGGTAACTCTCGTCAAATGGGCCGAACGTGAACTCTCCGATGCAGGATCTTGACTTTGTCGAAGTCGAAGCTGGCCAAGTTCTTGGGCTCCATGCCGTAGTGGTCTCTGGAGTCGAGGATCTCCGCGCGGGACGATTCCTCTGCGAGGTCAGCCGGGCAATCCCCATGCGCCTCAACCCGCCGCGCGACATTCTGGGGCATCCAGCGTTGCACAGCGGTGGGCCGGAAGTGCCCCTCAGGTGGTAGGTCGTGTCCCTGGGCACGACGTGAATTCAGGCTGGCGGCGGCAAGCTGGTTCAGGGCCCGAACCGAGTCAAAAGCCTGCCGAAGCCGCGCAGGGTCGCATGCATCGCCGAGGCCAGCGGCGTCGCATGGCAGCGGGAAGGGATCTCCCTGCCGGCGATCGCGTGACCTGATGCCTCCAGCACGGGAGGCGGCGAGCCCACGTGGATGTCGGCCGCGGGGGGGGTCTGTCGGCGCCCGGGCTGCCAGCGCCGGCCCCCCCACGGCCCTGAGAGGCCTCATCCCTCCTCGCCGGCGCCGCCACCAGCGCCGGCCGCTCCTCCCTTCGACTTCTTGGGGTGCCGCTTCAGGTTCGGGTCGAGGCTGCTGCTACCCTTGCCGTCGCCCTTGCGGGTCTGCTTCTGCTCCTCCCGGTAGAGACGTTCCTGCTTCCGGATCGTCGCCCTCTCTTTGAGCCGATCCGTGGCCCAGGTGTTGAACTTCGAGGTGGAGGCCCGATCGACGGCGTTGACGGGCGCGGAGATGACGATGTCCAGGCCACTGTAGTCGGGGCGGCGCGGGTTGCGCTCGACTGCGATCTCCGTCTGGATCAGCCAGCGCACCAGGAGCTCCGCGGAGGCCAACATCGACACGTCGACCTGGTCCCGGGAGTGCATCAGCCTGATCACCTCACATCGGTTCCTGTGCGCGTGGTTGACCGCCGAGCCCTCTCCGATGCCGCTGAGCCTCTCCCACTCGGCCTGGTACGATGCCATATTCCCATGCCACGAGGCTACGCTGTCCAGGAACTCTTTTACGCTCTTGACTCCTGTGAGCGGGTAGTTAGGCTGCTCGACGTCGCGCATCAGCGCCACCGCCTCGGACAGCCTCAGTATCCTCTGGCCCGCCTCGTCGTGGTGGTCGCCCAGCGTGCGCACGTCCCCCATGTCGGCCTTCGCATCCCTCTTGAAGTCACTCAGGCCGCTGGCCGCGATCTTCTGAACGAAGAACTCCTCTCCGTCCAGGACCGCCACGCCCTTCTGGTCGAAGCCCGTCCCCCCCATCAACGCCGCGTCGATGATCTCGCCGAACCTGTGGGACCGCGGCTCCGCCACCACCCAGATCATGCGCTCGATCGCGTCGACCTGGCCGACGCCGAGCAGCTGTCCTTGAAGCCGCGCTCGGCGCCGCAAGGCTGCGAACGCCGCTCCCCCGATCGGGTCGTGGGCGTACACCTGGTTCGCCAGGTGTGCCGGGAAGGGGGCTCTGCGCTCGAGCACCTCGTGGCGTGTGTCTAGCAACTTGACACGGACTAAATCGTGATCTGGGGTAAGGCAGATCCATATGTCCTCACTCACCCTGAACAACAACAATATGTGATGCCAGAAGAAGCCGTGCGGGTCGTTCTCGTACCGCACTAAGATATGCGGATCTCCCACATCGAGCGTCACCACGTCAGCCATGTCGTCGACTAGGCGTCGAGGGGCCGGCGCCTCCCGCCGCTACCACCAAGGGGTTTTCCTCGCGCTCCTGTGCGGCCGCCGCGGCTCTCTCGCCCGGCGCGCGCCCGCGGGCGCCGTAGCCGCAGCGGCGGCACACTCCCGCCAGGAACCCCAGCAGGCTTGCGGTCGAGGTGGCGAAGCCGAGCAGTAGCAGCCCAGCGAGCAGTAGGCACCTCAGCGCCCAGACCTCCGCCTGGAGGTCGATGATGTGTCGCAGCTCCTTGTCGCAGGAGCAGTGGCACCCGTCCTCCGCGCCACAGCTCAGCGGCGGGGACGGCACCCAGACTGGCACTGAAAGGGTCTGTGCCCAGCCCCAGGACCAGCAGGCTCCGAGAGTCGCGCTCCAGGTTGCCAAGAGCGTCGCCCACAGCGAGGGCGGCCCGCCTTCAATCCAAGGCCGGCCGCGCGGGGGCCTCTTGGACTTGAGCCACCGCGGTAGCGGAGGCACGCAAGGCTGAAATGTTATGGCGGGCGTGGAGTGGCCGAGGGGTATTCACGTCTACGACTAAACGCATCATCATCATCATCATCATCATCATCATCATCATCATCATCATCATCATCATCATCATCATCATCATCATCATCATCATCATCATCATCATCAACATCAACAGCATCATCATCATCATCGTCGTCATCGTCGTCGTCGTCATGATCATCATGATCATCATGATCATCATGATCATCATCATCATCATCATCATCATCACCATTATCATCATCATGGACATCATCATCATCATCATCATCATCATCATCATCATCATCATCATCATCATTTTCATCATCATCAACCACGTAATCACCAGCATCATCAGCAGCGTCATAACAACTATCATCATCACCATACTCGCCACGACCACCACCATCACCATCACCATAACCACCACCACCATCATCATCAGCATCATCACAATTATCATCATCATAGCTAGCATCATCATCATCATCATCATCATCATCAGCATCATTATCATCATCCCCACCACCATCAGCATCATCCTCATCACCAGCATCATCAGCATCATCATCATCATCATCATCGTCATCGTCAGCGTCA
The DNA here is from genome assembly GCA_963575745.1 of Prorocentrum cordatum. NCBI lineage: Eukaryota > Dinophyceae > Prorocentrales > Prorocentraceae > Prorocentrum > Prorocentrum cordatum. The sequence goes on along the minus strand of CAUYUJ010016218.1, from coordinate 248,668 downwards.
GCGTCATCGTCATCACCATCGTCATCAGCATCATCATCATCAACATCAGCATCACCATCATCATCATCATCATCATCACCATCATCATTCGCGAATCACCCGTCACAATTCATCATCATCAACAGCATCAGCCGCATCTCATGTTCATCATCATCATCATCATCATCATCATCATCATCATCATCACCATCATCATCATCATCATCTTCAGCATCATCACCACCAGCAGCATCATCATCTGCATCATCATCACCATCCTCATCATTATCATCACCATCTTCATCTTTATCTTCCTCATCACCATCACCACCACCACCATCACCATTCCCCCCCTACCACCACACAATCACATACAATCACCATCACCATCACCACTACCATAATTGGCCGGCCCAACGGGCCAAGGGCGTGCTAAGATCTCCGGTGACTGGTTAACAATATTCTAGTTCGCGCGCGCGCGGGGCCGCCCCTGGGGGTCCCCAGACGAAAAATACCCCCGCAAGTCCCGGCCAGGTCCCGGTAAGATCCTGGCCAGGTCCGGCCAGGTCCCGGGCAGGTCCTGGCCAGGTCCCAGCAGGCTCCCAAGAGCGTTCCAGGAGCGCTTCAAGTGGCCTCCAAGAGAGCTCAACATGGCCCGAGACGGCCCAAGAGCGATCCAAGACGCCAAAGATGGCCTCCAGACAACCCAAAGAGCCTGCGAGACGCCCCCACAGGCCTCCAAGAGACCTCCCAAGCGCTCCACAGAGGCAAAAATCACCGATTTTCCTTCAATGCTTGAAGGTTTTTGGCGTTCTCGCCTTTGGGGCTTACGGCTCCAAGACGGCCCAAGAGGCTTCCAGGATCGCCCCAACACGGCCCAAGAGGCCTCCGAGAGCGCCCACAACTGCAGGGCCCCAAGACAGCCCCAGAGGCCTCCAAAATGGCCGACGAGGCTCCCAAGACGGCGTTAAGAGCGGACCCAGACGAGGGACCCGAGCGGACATTTCGAGCTCCAGGCGCAGCGAGGTCCCCTGGAGGCCCCAAGAGACCCCCAAGAGGCCCCAAGAGACCTCCCAAGACGCTCCACAGAAGCAGAAATTACCGATGTTCCTTCAATGTTTGAAGGTTTTTGGCGTTCTCGCCTTTGGGGCTTACCGAGGCTCCAAGACGGCCCAAGAGGCTTCCAGGATCGCCTCAACACGGCCCAAGAGGCCTCCGAGAGCGCCCACAACTGCCCCAGAGGGCCCCAAGACAGCCCCAGAGGCCTCCAAAATGGCCGACGAGGCTCCCAAGACGGCGTTAAGAGCGGACCCAGACGAGGGACCCGAGCGGACATTTCGAGCTCCAGGCGCAGCGAGGTCCCCTGGAGGCCCCAAGAGACCCCCAAGAGGCCCCAAGAGACCTCCCAAGACGCTCCACAGAGGCAGAAATTACAGATTTTCCTTGAATGTTTGAAGGTTTTTGGCGTTCTCGCCTTTGGGGCTTACCGAGGCTCCAAGACGGCCCAAGAGGCTTCCAGGATCGCCTCAACACGGCCCAAGAGGCCTCCGAGAGCGCCCACAACTGCCCCAGAGGGCCCCAAGACAGCCCCAGAGGCCTCCAAGATGGCCGACGAGGCTCCCAAGACGGCGTTAAGAGCGGACCCAGACGAGGGACCCGAGCGGACATTTCGAGCTCCAGGCGCAGCGAGGTCCCCTGGAGGCCCCAAGAGACCCCCAAGAGGCCCCAAGAGACCTCCCAAGACGCTCCACAGAGGCAGAAATTACAGATGCTCCTTCAATGTTTGAAGGTTTTTGGCGTTCTCGCCTTTGGGGCTTACCGAGGCTCCAAGACGGCCCAAGAGGCTTCCAGGATCGCCCCAACACGGCCCAAGAGGCCTCCGAGAGCGCCCACAACTGCCCCAGAGGGCCCCAAGACAGCCCCAGAGGCCTCCAAGATGGCCGACGAGGCTCCCAAGACGGCGTTAAGAGCGGACCCAGACGAGGGACCCGAGCGGACATTTCGAGCTCCAGGCGCAGAGAGGTCTCCTGGAGGCCCCAAGAGACCCCCGAGAGGCACAAAAAAAACCCAAGAGGCCCCCAAGAGGCCCCCGCACTGCCCCAGAAAGTGTCAGACATACCGCCAAGAGGCGCCAAAAGAGGCCTTCTATCGTTTCACCAGCCCTTCCTTCTTTCGTCCCTCTCATCCTTCTCCCCCCTCTGCGTCCACGACCCTCAACCCTCGAACGAAAGCGCACCAAGAGACCCCCGAGAGGCCTCCCAGAAGACCCCAAGCGCTCCCAAAGAGGCGCCTTGTCCATGACCAGTTTCGCCCCAACTTGACACAAAAAGCTCTCCAGAGACCTCCTCCTCATCCTCATCCCCCCCTTTGCTTCCTCTTCGTCCTCCTCCTTTACCTTTTCGCTCGCCACGAACACACAAACATATAGTACCAATGATGCAACCGGCGGAATGAGCGAAGCGATGAAATAACCATCATCATCACCAACACCATCATCACGATCATCACCACCATCAGCATCATCATCAGCAGCAGCAACATGTTCATCATCATCACCATAATCATCGTCGTCAGCGTCATCATGATCCGCATCCGCATACACATCCGCAGCAACATCCTCAGCATCCGAATCAGCATCAGCATCATCGTCATCGTCATCATCGTCAACCTCATCATCAGCAACAGCATCATCATCATCAGTAGCATCGTTATCATCATGATCATCAGCGTAAGGACGGTAAACAGCATCATCCCCCCATCAGCATCATCACCATCATCACCATCATCAGCATCCGATTCATCCGCATATTCAACATCACCATCATCATCACCACCAGTATCGTCATCACCATCGTCGTCGCCGTCATCATCGTCATCGTCATCGTCATCATGATCATGATCATCAGCAGCATCATCATCGTCATCATCATTATCATCCTCATCCTCATCCGCATCTGCATCCTCTTCCTCATCCTCATGATCATCCTCATCGTCCACATTCCCATCGGCATCATCCTCATCCTCATGCTTATCCGCATCCTCATCCTCATCCTCACCCTCATCATCAGCATCAGTGCCAGTATCAGCATCAGCAGCGTCATCATCGTTATCATCATCATCATCATCATCATCATCATCATCATCATCATCATCATCATCATCATCAGCAGCAGCAGCAGCAGCAGCAGCAGCAGCAGCAGCAGTATCGCCATCACCATCACCATCACCATCACCATCACCATCACCATCACCATCATCATCATCATCATCATCATCATCATCATCATCATCATCATCATCATCATCATCATCATCATCATCATCATCATCATCATCGTCGTCATCGTCGTGATTGCCCTTGCAAGGGATCTGCGTGGTGATTTCGTACTTCCAGCTTGCCGCGCTCTTCTGGAAAGCTGAAGGGGTGTGTCAGTGCTCGTCCCGCCCTCAGGTCCTGTCCTCGTTGTGGTCAAATGCCAAAACAATCCTCCCCCATCCTGGCTCTCCCTCGGCATTCCCCCTCGCCTCCTTCTTCTCCGCCTCCTCCTCCTCCTGCTCCTCCTCCGTCCTCCTCGTCCCTCCTCGTTCCTTGCGCCTCCTCCTCTTCCACATTCTCCTCCTCCGCGTCCCCTTCGTGCAATTGCAGGCCCTGTCCTCGTTGCGGCAAAATGTCAAAGCAATCCCCCCCTGCTGGCTCCCCCTTCTCCTCGTCATCCTCATGATCATCCTCATTTCCCTTGGTGTTCCTTCTGCTCCTCCTCCTCCTCCTCCTGCTCCTCCTCCTCGACCCTCCTCCTCCTCTTCCTCCTCCTGCTCCTCCTCCTCCTCCTGCTCCTCCTCCTTCTTCTCCTCCTCTACCTCCTCCTCCTCCTCATCATCTTTCTCCTCCTCCTTTCATCCTCCTCCTCCTTTCCTCCTCCTCCTCCTCCTCCTCCTTTCCTCCTCCTCCTCCTCCTCCTCCTTTCCTTCTCCTCCATTCCTCCTCCTCCTTTCATCCTCCTCCTCCATCCTGCCACTCGGAATCCTGCAAGCCGCGGTGCTGGGCCCCGGGCCTTCCAGCCTCGGTCCGGCGCCGCGCGGAAGGCCGGGAAGTGGAAATGGGCCGCCTGGCGCGGGGAGTGCCCTGGCCCGGGGGTCGTCGTCGTCGTCGTCGTCGTCGTCGTCGTCGTCGTCGTCGTCGTCGTCAAAGGAGGGGGAGGAGGAGGAGGAGGAGGAGGAGGAGGAGGAGGAGGAGGAGGAGGAGGAGGAGGAGGAGGAGGAGCAGGAGCAGGAGGAGCAGGAGGAGCAGGAGGAGCAGGAGGAGCAGGAGGAGCAGGAGGAGGAGGATGAGGAGGAGCAGGAGGATGAGGAGGAGCAGGAGGAGGAGCAGGAGGAGGAGAAGGATTAGGAAGAGGAGGAGGTGGAGGATTAAGAAGTGGAGGGGGGAGGGAGGGGAGCGGAGGAAGGGAGGGAAGGATGAAGGAGTAGGAGTAGGAGTCAAGCTAGCCAGCTCGAGCGAGTCAAGCATGGCATGCCCATTCCCACCCGCCCTTCCACAACATGAGAAACAGTGCTGGTGCAACTGGGGACCGAAATCAGATTGTTAAGGCAGTTTGCCACAGCTGATGCAGCCGCGATGGCGGCTACCGATGGGAAATTCCCGGCGCGTCTCAAAGACTGCGCTGGCATTTCAGCATGAGCCGAGGAGGCCCCAGGAAACCTCAGGAGGCCCCAGGAGTTTGCAGGAAGCCCCGGCAAACTCCAGGGAATCCAAGGAGGTTTCAGGAAGCCCTAGGTGTCAGGAAGCCCAGGGGAATCCCAGGAACCCCCAGAATACTTCAGGAGGCCCCAGCAAAATCCACGAGGCCCTGGGGAAGCCCCGGGAAGTCCCAGGATGTTCCAGGAAACCCTGGGAGGCCCCAGGGGTGCTCAGGCGCTCGACACTTAGCGAACGAAAAATATGCGCCGCGCCTTAGCGGGAGCGCCACTTTCAGAAAACATGCGCGCGGCGCCGAAGCGAAAGCGACATTTTGCCCTTTCGCGCGCGATGTGCACCGCGCCCCATTCCTGCCACGCATTTCGCAAAGCCGACGACAAGAAAGTCCTCGCTGAGAAGAAACATGTCGACTTTGCATTGGTTGTTGACAGGTAGGATGGCCCCTCCCCCTTGGGGTTGCCCCAGACGTACGCGCGCGATGTGCGCCGCGTCCCATTCCTGCTACGCATTTCGCATCATCGACGACAGGACAGGCCATGTTGAGAGGAGAAACGGAGACTGTGTATTGAATGTATACAGTCCGGATGGGAGGGCCTGGATGGGGTTGCTATCGGCCGGAAAGCGGGGGGGAGTAAGAGTACGTTCCAATAAAGAATAATGATAAGAGGAGGAGGAGGAGGAGGAGGAGGAGGAGGAGGAGGAGGAGAGGAGCAGGGGAGGGGAGGAGGAGGAGGAGGAGGAGGAGGAGGAGGAGGAGGAAGGAGGAGGAGGAGGAGAGGAGGAGGAGGAGGAGGAGGAGGAGGAGGAGGAGGAGAGGGAGGAGGAGGAGGAGGAGGAGGAGGAGGAGGAGCAGGAGGAGGGGGAGGAGGAGGAGGGGAGGAGGCGAAGGAGGAGGAAGGGGAGGAGGAAGAGGCGGAGGCAGAGGAGGAAGGAGGGAGCAAGGGAGGGAGCGAGAGAGGGAAGGATGGGACGAGGAGGAGCAGAAGGAGGAGGAGGAGGTCTTTGAATTTCGATTTGCCACGCGCGCACCCCGAGAGGGCGCGAGTTCCAGTCAGAAGGGAAAACAGGCGGCCACGGACGACGGCGACGACGGTGACGACCGAAGAGGACGGCGAGGATGACGACGACGACGGACGACCGAGCGCAGCGACACAAAGACCTCGACGACGACGACGACGACGACGACGACGACGACGACGACCGCAGCGGCAGCCGCACGATGACGGACCCAAGCGGGCCCTACCGCCCGGCAAGCGAGCCTGGCGCTCAGCCTATCCGTGATCTTCAGGCGCCCTTGCTCTTGCACTTGTCGTTGCCCTTCAGGTGACAAGATGCCAGATACCACGGGTCGGCGCCAGCTGCCCGTGGATCAGGGTCCACACTCGCACGGCGGAAGCGGCTTGCAGTCTCTTCGCGCTCGCGACGGGCACGCCGTAGATCCTCAGCTGACTTGTGATTGTCCTCGTCCTTGCTGCTGCTCTTGTCCCTGCTGC
>CAUYUJ010016218.1:212500-237500 GCA_963575745.1 Prorocentrum cordatum | reverse complement strand
CCTCGTCACCTCCATGAGAATTGCACGTACTCGCTCTCGTAATCAGACCATACTTCTGCGCCTTGCGCAGCAGATACCCACGACTCCCAGTGCTTCTCCCGAGCGAACAAAACCAAATCATCCTCCCATCTTGAAAACCGCCCCGGGCGCGAACGGATCGGACAGGCGGCCGTTCCTCTGGATTGTTCCCTCCACCAGACGTTGTCTCTCCACTCGGTGGTCCTCCGGGCCCACCGGTCCACAGCCATGTTTGCAATCTTTCCTGCCCAGCGCCACTTTACTTTGAGATAACTCTCTTCCCAACATTGACAACCGGCTTGCTTGGCCATGCTTTCTGCGGCATGGGTGGACCGCTTGATCCAACTGATGCACTCTTCGTCGGGTCGTCGCCTTGGGCCCACCATCCGGCGTAGCATTATTCTCCGCGTGCTTCGTAAACGCCTTTTTTGCGTCACGGTAAGTTTCCACGACTCTGCGCACCACAAGACAGTCTTGGAAACAGTCGCTTCGAATAGTTTAAGCCGTCTGATCTGCGAGGCGTCCCGTTTCATCAACGTGTCATTGAGGCTGGAGAACTTGGCCCATCCTGCTCTTAGTCTGTGCTCAAACTCCGTGTTGGTATTCCCGTTCAGTGTGATCATTGTGCCAAGCACTTTGAAGCCTTCATTGCAACTGCATAACGGATATCTATCGCCCGCCAATTTGACATGCTCCCCAGAGTACGCTTCTCTTCCCACGCATTGTATGCTGCATTTCCCAGAATTCATTCGAAGCCCTACCTTCGCAAGTTCTTGTTTGATAGAAGCAAGCATTTTCCCCAGCACGCGTTTTGACTTAGCCACGATGGTCGTGTCGTCGGCGAACATGGCGTACGTCATCCTGTTCTCCCCCAACACGTTGCTCCCGATGATGGTGCCGTAGCCTCTCTTCTCCCACTCCTCCTTCAGGGGTTTCATGGCTTCTCTGATTGTGTTGGCGAAAAGAGCCGGAGACAGTGGATCTCCTTGCCGGACTCCCCGCAGGATTTGAAAGTAGCGGCTCTTGGTGTGTGCGTCAAGTTGAATGTAAGCGCCTTGCTCCTGGTAGATCGCCCGGATCGCCTCCACGTCGATGTCATTCACGCCAATTGATTGTAGACCATGTAAAACTGCAGAATGTATGACTTTATCGAAGGCTTTTTCCAAATCTATAGAAGCAATCCAAACCGTCTCTCCCCATTCTATTGCTTTCTCGCTGATCATTCTCATGCAATGTACCAAATCCCCGCACGCGTACCCCTTTCGGAAACCCATTTCCTCTGGGGTTTGTGCCCCCTCCAATATCTTTGCCATGCGGTGTAACAATATTGCACTATACAACTTGCTCAAAACTGGGATGATTGCAATTGGTCGGTAGTTTCTGGGTTGTGTTTCGAGACCCTTTTTGAATAGAACCACGATCTTGGATGTACGCCACGTCTTGGGTATGTCTTCGCTGCCGTTCAAAACGTTGCAAAAGCACTCCGCTATGGCATCCAGCATGGGGCTTCCGCTCTCCAGTAGCATTTCTGCGACCACGCCATCTTCAGCACAAGCTTTACGCTTCTTCAACTTCTTTATTACTTCGTGTAGGTCATCTCGAACTTCTTCTGTTGTCGCAGGTGCTGTCGGTCGTGTTGGGACGGCCGCATCCGCATGCACGAAATACAAAGCTTCGAAGAATGTTGCAAATACGTCGGCAATGCGACCTCTGACCGTTTGTAGGTGACCACTGTCGTCCAAAACACCTGCAATGAGCGTATTTCTCTTCGTGCCACGCTGGATCGACTGTAAACCTTGCGTAGTTCCTTTATTGATCAGGGCGTCGAGTCGCTTATTTCTTTGAAGTCTAAGCTCCTGCCGCATTGCTCTGCCCAAAGCTTTTGCACATAACAATCTGTCATGCTTGGTGGCTGCACTGTTCCGTTTTTTCCTGAGCTCCTTGATGCGGTCTGCAACTGGCTCGTTCGTGCTCCCATTATTTGGTACCGTCCCGCACCGAGAAGCAGCTCGGATAAGAGCCTCGGTCACGCCGTCCACTGTCCCACAGCTTTCTCGTAGAGCCGCTTGTTGGGCCTCGTGGTACTCCTGCTTGGTGGATTGCATTGCCCAACCCTTACCAACTTTCGGTTGAGTCCATCTCTTTTTTCGCCGCGCCTTGCTTCCCACCGTTGCCCAAACTGCTCTGTGGTCCGTGCTCTGCAAGAAATCGTGCACAGTATCTGAATTCCGTATCTCTGAATTGAGCGTCCGGTCAAATAATATATAATCGATCTGTCTCAAAGCTCCGGTGCTCCACATGCGGTGCGTCCATAAGTCATTTTCCCTCTTGTTGAAGATCGCCCACAAGTGCCCGTCAACCTCCTACTCAGCCGCAACCCTGCCATATCTTGCCATAGTTCGGGGTCTTTCGCTTTGTCCTTCCTATATTTCCCCAGGAGTCGCCATCTCCCAACGCCAGACCCGAAACTTCCTCCCGCGGCACTGCTGCCCGTAGTTCGTCTCCAGGAAAGCGAGGTAATGAACGTCTCTCCAACGTAAGGCTTTCCATGCCAGACTGTCCGCTTGATGCCTGTCGAATCCTGCCACATGACCCGCCCAATCGTAGACTCTGGACAGGCAGACCTTGTCCCATCGTTCCAGGCCGAGCTCGTCCGTCAGCTTGTTCCGGAGCCCGTTGACGAGGCACATGTGGTCCCCCAGCAGGTCCTCCTGGAAATCCTCCGACCCCTCAACTGCCCCGGCATCGCTGCCCTAGACACCTCTCCCCAGAAGGGGGCACTTCCACGGGACCTTCCTCCTCAGAACCCCTCTCTCCATGAAGATATGGGTGGCCCTGATGCTCTGCAAGTGCCTCTGAGTCAAATGCAACACGCCGATGTTGAACGTGAGGGCTGGGAAGACCACCTTGTGCAGAAGCCGTAAACGCTTCGCCGCCGTGCCAGCCTTCGAACAATTCAAACGGCGGTGCTGAGCGAAAGCGCTCCAAGCTGCCCGGAGTCTTCTTCCGACCTCCACCGACGCGTTGTCGTCGAAGGTGCGCACGTGCCCCAAGACCTTGAACCCCTCCTCTCTCGGCGTAAATGGGACCGCACGCCTCGGATGAACGATGTTCCCGCTACTGCGGCAAGGTCGTTTCGGCCTGGGCTGGCAACTCTCGTCCGGGGGGGCCCAGAAGTCCTGCAGGGCGAGGTCCCCAGTCTGATCGACCGTCGCCGACCAGGACACCGCAGATTGATCAACCCACCAACCATGGTCTCTACATAAGCGATGCCATTCGTCAGTCATGGCCTGGAGCATGGCGCGAGTGCGGCCTATGATCCAACAGATGCTGGCGAAGACCAGCAACGGGAGGCGGGCATACCTCTCCTTTGGACTCCGCGTCGTCGAGGTCCAATGGGAAACCCCAATCGCGTCTCTCACAAATGTCTAAGAACGGCTGTATCAGAACGTGCTCCGCGATAACGTTGCACTTCTTGGGGCCGTCTGGATCTCCCTGGTGAATCGATCTGGTGCGTTCCAATGGTCTAGACGGCTGCTCAGTTCAGTTCAGTGGAGCTGCGCCGCACGGCGCACCGGCTAAACAGCACGGGATTGAATTCAGCAGTTCTGATACACAAGCTCTCAGAAGACGTATGGCATGGCATGGATGGCATGGCGGTCTGCGCGCCAACTCTGGCGGTCTGCGCGCCAACTAGACGGCCGCACTCCCGGCAAACAGAGCCTCCCCTTACCTCGCCGGACCTCCCTGATCATGCCTGCCGCACTTCTGTTTGGAACGCCTGCGAGTTTGAAGGGCGTGGCTCCGCACGCCGCGGCCGATGCAGTCGCAGTACTTGTACGGGTCCCCATCGGCAACGAACAAGGGCCTGCTGAACTCGAGGGCCTTCTCGGCCAATTGCCTGAAGATGAAACTGGCCATCGCTCGAACGTCCATTCCCTGTGTTTTTTTCGATTTCGTGCGTGGTTTTTTCGCCAAATGATCAAGGATGCTCCTCGATGGTCCTCGCCGAAGGAAAAATGCACACGTCCGAAAGATGCCAGCTGAAATGCACCTCCGCTGTCTGATGGCCCGGCCTGAATGCGAACTGGTTAGGTGGTAACGGGACCCGTGCCAACCCACCGAGGTCGGACATGACTACCAGGCACGCTTTCAAAAGCACAGGCAGGAGCGCGATCGGGCGCCACTGCTTGATGGACCTGGGATTCGCGACTTTTTCGATAGGGTGCACGTCGTGCGCATCCCATGGAGACGGCCCGTCCATGGCCGAGTCGTTCAACAAACGTAGTTCGAAGAGCGCCGCAACGATCTCGAAAAAGTCCTCAGACGCCTCCTGGAACATCTCCACCGTAACCATCTCATGCCTAGGGCAAGACTTCCCTTTCTTCATGGCGTGTATGGCTTGCCTGACCTTGGCCGCCGTGATCCTCCCCACCCTATTTAATTCCTCCCCAAACCAACGCTTGCCCAACCAAGGCGGCTGGGGTTTCGCCTCCCGGGTCCGGTGCAGGTCCTCGAAAAACTCCTCCGCTGTCAAGACGACCTCGTCTGGCTCCGACGTGAGAAGTTCTTGAGCATTGAGCAACTGGCCTTGCCTCGTTGAAGGTGGTACCGAAACCTCTCCCCTCCTGGCTTGCAGCATCCATGTACGTTCATGTTCAAAGCGGGCCTGCGACACTCGACGACGAAACATGACTTCGGATAGGCTGGAAAGGTGCCGAACCCCGGGATTACTAGCGGTTCTACGTAACAACTGCCAAGCCCGCAACTGACAACTGGAGGAGGAGGAGGAGGAGGAGGAGGAGGAGGAGGAGGAGGAGGAGGAGGAGGAGGGGGGCTGCTCTGTGGGGGAGAAGGAAAAGAGGAGGAGGAGGAGGAGGAGGAGGAGGAGGAGGAGGATGCGGAGGAGGAGCAGGAGGAGCAGGTGGATGGAGGAGGAGGAGGAGGAGCAGGAGGAGGAGGAGGAGGAGGAGGAGGAGGAGGAAGAGAAAGACGAGGAGGAGGGGGACCTTTCCGCCTTCGCCTCCCTTCCCTGCCCTCCATGCGGGTTGCCCTGGACTCCACGCGTGCACGGTGCAAAATGCGTGTGCTGCCTACACGGCCCTCTGGTTGGCCCTCTTGTGGCGCCTCCGTGGGTAGCATGGCGGAAACGGGTCTTGTGGGAAACGGATCCTCGGCCACCGAGCCTTCCCCCAGGATGAGCTTTTGCTCCTGAGCCGTCTCCTGACATTCCTGGGGCCCTCAGGACCCGTTTCCCTCACGACCCGCTTCCTCAGTGGCGAGACGCCGCCGTGGGCCCTGGAGGTCTGGACCACTTCCCCCGGGCCAATGTTTCGCTCTGAGCCGTTACTTGACGGCCCCGAGGCACGGCGAGGGCCCCTGGAGGCGGAAAACAATCAAACAACCCGCCGCCCCAATTCTTCGGAGCCTCGGATCTCTGGGATGGGCCCTCTCTCGCCATCGCTCGAAAGTCCATTCCCTGTGTTTTTTCGATTTCGTGCGTGCTTTTTTGGCAAAATGTTCAAGGATGCTCCTCGATGGTTCTCGCCGAAGGAAAAATGCACACGTCCGAGCGATGCCGGGCTCTGGCGACGGCGGTGCCGGCCTCGGGGCTGGACGGGTCCGGCTTGTACACCACGCGCAGCTCGTCCGCCTGGGCGGCCCCCCCCCCCCCGGGCCTCGGAGAGGCGGCCGCGCCCCGCCCAGGGGTATAAAAAGCCCGAGGGTGTGAGCAAAAAGCCCGAGGACATATATCGAACAACGAGACCTGCTTGTTCATACCCTCGGGCTTGAGGGCGTGTAACAAAAAAACTAGGCCTGTTTTTTGACACCCTCGGGCTTTTTTGGGGGGCTTTTCATGCCCTCGGGCTATCTTTTAATATAATGTCGGGCGTGTCCCCCTACAGGGAGATTTTCGACGAACAATAAAAAATGCCCAACAAATGCACCAAAAAGGCCGAAACATTTTCAAAACATAATACCCAGACTACTTTTGGACTATTTGGGGGGTATTTTTAACTTTTCGCGAAAATCCCCCTGTAAGGGGACAGGCCCGACTTGATTTTAATACCTCCGTCTCTGATGCCCCTGGGGGGGTGCAAATCATGACCGGCGGCATGTGCGCGGCCCATGGGGGGGGGGCCTGGCACGTAATGAAATGAGAAGAGGCGCCATGAAATCTGCGGAGATATCATGGCCCACGCCATGATATCCACCCCCCCCTGGTCATCACCCCCCTCCTGGCTGCCCCCGATCCCTGATGCCCCCCCCAAAGCGGCCCCGCCCGGGCCTCCGAGAGGCGGCCGCGCCCTGGCGAGGGGCGACGAGACCCGCCCCACGCGCTCGCGGGCACAAGAAGCCCGAGGCGCTCGCGGAGGGCGGGGGGGCCTCGGGGTGGGGCCCCGAGCTGGCTCCGAGAGGGCTCCACACAGTCAGCCCGTGTAATAAGGATAGGGGGCCACATGCGAACCCCACCCCTACCCCCCACGATTTCTGAGGGGGAGGGTGGGGTTCACTTCGCTCGGGGGCTCCAAGAGGGCTCCACACAGTCAGCCCGTGTATTGAGGGATGAAAAAACGGTCCTACCCCTGGGACCCCCCAAAGCCTAGAGCCGCCAGGACGCGGCACATCACGCAGGGTTTACCCTGTCAGCCCACAGGAGTTTCAGAGCACGGCGCCTCGTAAACCAGGGTAGGGGCGTTTTTTCTGCCCTCGAGTGTAATAAGGACGCACGGTAAGGGTGCCAGGGCCTTGGAGGGCCACGTCGACGCTCTGAGCGTAGAGCGCGGCTGTAGTCGACATGTCCTCCAAGGTGGCCCCGAGAGGGCCCCCAAAGTCGGCGGCGAGCGACGGGGGGGGGGGAAGTGAGAAAGAGGAGGCCTTCTCAGAAGGCGGCGGCGCCTCTCCAGAGCCCTCGCGCCTCCTGAGAGGTTGCCTGTGCCTTTGGGGACTTCGGAGCCTGAGGGCTGAGGGAGTTCGGAACCTCTGAGGGTTCGGAAAACTTCTCAGAAGGCTGAAGGAGTTCGGAGTTCTGTGCTTCGGAGTTCTGTGCCTTTGGGGAGGGCTCGGAAAACTTCTCAGAAGGCTGGGGGACTTCGGAGCCTTCTGAGAAGGCCCGCCCCCGCTCACTTCCCCTCTGGGCTGGCCGCCCAAATACAAGGATGTTGTGGGGCGATGGCCGCATGCATGTTGTACGTGTTCGCCACAGCACTGTGCGCAGTGTAGCGCGGACGCGGCCGCAAGGAGCCCTCGCAAGAAGCCCAGCCCCGAAAACCCGCTCGCGAGATGCACGCGAGGGGGAACCCAGGATGTGTTCGCCACAGCACTGTGCGCAGTGTAGCGCGGACGCGGCCGCAAGGGACCCTCGCAAGAAGCCCAGCCCCGAAAACAAACCCGCGCGCGAGATGCACGCGAGGGGGAACCCAGAGCACCCTGAACGCAACAACTTCTTCAACGGCCGTGGGAGGTCACCACGCAGCGCGCGGAGCGAAGAAACCCTGGGTACCTGGACGAAAAACATGTGGTCTCTTGATGCGCGGCCCCACTGTTTTGTGTCGCTTGTGCACCTGCTGTGTTCGCATGCCGCTGCCGTTTCCAGTCTAGTCCTGACGAGCCCCAGCAGGCAGCACAACGTTGACAAGCGTACTGACACGTAAAGGCGCAGGCTTGAGAGCGCCGAAAGAGTCAGGCCTACGAGTCAAAACAAGCAAACGTCTCTGCATGCTTGTTGTTCAGTGCCATGGCGGGCGGCTCTGGCCCCGGGTTCCGTGGGGACTGGCAAGATCTTGAGTGCTCGCAAGAAGCCTCTTTCACGAGAGGGTTCGGCCAAGTGGGCACTGCGACGACTTCAGCAGAGCGAGGGAAGAATGGGCACTGATGAAGGGAAGGTGCACGCTGACTGGCAGAGTGGACCCTGTAAACGTTTCCTCTTTGCGATGGCCTTGTAAACTTTGTGTGTCGGTTGTTTATCTAATCCATGCCAGTATTTCTTGTGATAGTGCTTTGCGCATCCGTGCCAAGAAACATTGGCTTCGCCTTCGCCCTTGAAGCGCTTGGAGGGGCGCCTGGGCACCCTGGGGGGGGGGGGGGGGCCAGGCGCCAGGCGCAGGGCAAGTCTCCATGGAGATGGAGGATTGCAAAGGGGGAGCGGGGAAGGGGAAGGGGATACGGCACCCACCGGCCAAGTGAATGTGCAGATTTACACCCCCCCCCCCATCATTACGGGCGGCGCCACCATGCTAAGAGGTTCAGCCTTGCTGAAACAGCGGGGGGAAGGATGGGCGAGGCAGGAGGGAACCCAATCATATCAGCAAGTGTTACGTATGTTTATGTGCTTGTTCGGCTCCTGCTTGCTCCTCCTCGCTCCTCCTCGTTGGCTCCTCCTCGTTCGCTCCTCGCTCACTTCTCGCTCCTCCATGCTCCTCCTGGCTCTCGGCTCCCGTCCCTTCCCTCCTCTCCCTCTCCTTCCTCTCTCATCCTCCCTCCTCCAACCTCATTCCCCTCCTCCTCCTCCTCCTCCTCCTCCTCCTCCTCCTCGTTCCCCTCCCTCCTCTCTTTTCCGACGGCGCCGTTTTGAACGGGTCCGCCACACGAGTCGATCCCGATCCTCCCTCCCCTGCCGCCGCCCGCCGCCGCCGCCGCCGACGATCACCAGCACCAGCACCACCACCAGCACCACCACGGACGACGACGACGACGACGACGACGACGACGACGACGACGACGACGACGACGACGACCCCCCCGGCCTGCTCCAGCCGCAGCCAAGCGCCGGCGCCCGAGCCTGCATTGGCGGCGCGCACAAGGGGGGGGGGCAAGGGGAAGGCTTCTTAAAGGAGGCTGCTTCTTACAAGGCGCCGGCCCTGCATTTATGCTGTGGACAACGCCCGCGCCTTCTAAGAAGCAGGGGTGTTTCTAAGAAACCTTCCCCATCGGGGGCGACGATGGGGGCGAATAGCGCAAGGGAGCGCAGTACACGTATCCAGGGACGCCGATGGTCCATGCCTCCAGCGAGGCTCCCATGCGATCACGTGTAATGACCACCCCTGGCATATTCCCCCCTATCGTCGCCGCCGATATTACGGTCGGGAACCTAGCCGGAGGAGGAAGAGGAGGAAGAGGAGGAGGAGGAGGAGGAAAAGGAAGAGGAGGAAGAGAAGGAGGAGGAGGAGGAGGAGGAGGCGGAGGAGGAGGAGGAGGAGGGAGAAGGAGCTAGAGCTGGAGGAGGAGGAGTAGGAGGAGGAGGAAGAGGAGGAGTAGGAGGAGGAAGCGGAGGAGGAGGAAGAGGAGGAGGAGGATGAGGAGGAGGAGGAGGAGGGGGGAAAAACGAGGAGGGGGGGAGGAGAGGAGGAGGAGGAGGAGGAGGAGGAGGAGGAGAAGGAGAGGAGGAGGGGGGGGGAGTGGAGGTAGGAGTAGGAGTAGGAGTCAAGCTAGCCAGCTCGAGCGAGTCAAGCATGGCATGCCCAGTCCCACCCGCCCTCCCACAACATAAGAAGCAAAGCTGGCACAACTGGGGGCCGAAGTCACACCGGCCAGCCGGTTTGGTACAGCTGATGCGGCCGCGATGGCGGTTGCCGACGGGAACTGGCGAGCGCGTGTTGAATGCCGCGCACGCATTGCCAGACGAGTCGAGAATGGCCC
The DNA here is from genome assembly GCA_963575745.1 of Prorocentrum cordatum. NCBI lineage: Eukaryota > Dinophyceae > Prorocentrales > Prorocentraceae > Prorocentrum > Prorocentrum cordatum. The sequence goes on along the minus strand of CAUYUJ010016218.1, from coordinate 227,843 downwards.
GGTACACCGCAGGAAGCCAGAGGTGGCCGGAGGAAGCCCGACGGTCTGACAGGACACCCCAAAGCATTTTTGTGAAAAAGCATTGGGTTTTTGATGTTTTTATGTTGAAATGCTTGCAAACACACGGTGTTCGGTAGGATTCTGACATGAACGCGCGAGTGTGCTCTTTGTGGTTTTTTTGCACAGGATTCGCGGCCTGGGTGCATGACAGAGCATCGCGAGTGCACCGCGCGATGACGTGAAATCGTTGGATTTGACAGAATTCTTAAGATTCCTATGGTTTTCCTATGATTTCAGCAAGAGAGCCCGGGCGGGAAATTTGTACAATTTTTGTGAAAAAGCATTGGGTTTTTGATGTTTTTATGTTGAAATGCTTGCAAACACACGGTGTTCGGTAGGATTCTGACATGAACGCGCGCGTGTGCTCTTTGTGGTATTTTTTGCAATGGATTATCGCCGTGGACGACAGGACGTCCATGTCGAGAGGAAAAAATAAGAAAAATGTTGCTTTTGTATTGTTTTTTACAGGTTAGGATGGGACCACCCGGATGCGGCCCCTATCTGCCGGCCTGAGGGGGGAGTAGGAGTATATTCTAATAAGGAATAAGGATAGGAGGAGGAGGAGGAGGAGGAGGACGACGACGACGAGGAGGAAGAGGAGGCGGAGGAGGACGACGAGGAGGAGAAAGGAGGAGAAAGGTTGCCTCCAGTCCTCGCATTGAGGGAAGATCCCCCCTCCCCATCGGGCCGCCCCGCCCAACCCGAAGCGGCCGCCCGGCGGACTGAGCACGAGGGGAGGCTGTCGTCGCCGACTCGCCGCCTCGAGCCCACCCTCCAGCACTCGAGCCTACCCCCCTCCTCCTCTCCCTCCTCCTCCTCCTCCGCCCCTCCTCCTCCTCCTCCTCCTCCTCCTCCTCTACTCCTCCTCCTCTCCTCCTCCTCTTCTCCTCCAGCATTCCTCCTCCTCTCCTCTCCTCCTCTTCCTCCTTCTCCTCTTCCTCGTCTTCTTGTTCCTCCTCCTCCTCTTCCTCCTCCCTCCTCCTCGTCCTCGTCTCGTCCTCGTCCTCATCTCTCCTCCTCCTCTCCTCCTCCTCCTCCTCCTCCTCCTCCTCCTCCTCCTCATCCCCCTCCTCCTCCTCCTCCTCCTCCTCTTCCTCCTCCTTCTCCTCCTCCTCTTCCTGGCACCTGGCAACTCGTGGCATGAAGGTTCTCCTGAACGTTGCCCCCCCCATCGAGTCCGGTCGGCTCTCAGGGAGGTTGATCACACGAGAGCCAACTGACCCCTGGAGCACCGCTCCAAGGGCCACCGGCGCGCGCATTTGCGAGCGAAAGTGGACAGAGACAGACAGACAGACAGACAGACAGACAGACAGACAGACAGACAGACAGACAGACAGACAGACAGACAGACGGAGAGACAGACAGACAGACAGACGGAGAGACAGACAGACAGACAGACAGACAGACAGACAGACAGACAGACAGACAGACAGACAGACAGACATGATGACTGACTGACACTTAGGCAGGCAGGCAGGCAGGCAGGCAAGCAGGCAGGCAGGCAGGCAGGCAGGCAGTCAGGCAGGCAGGCAGGCAGGCAGACAGGGAAGAGAAGACGAGGAGACGAAAGCATAACTGATGTCATACCGGGGAAAGGGGGAATTAGGGTATGCGGCGCGGCTTGGGCAACAGTGGGCATACAGAGGTGAGTCGAGGCTAAAGTTCGGTCGTTTGGCGGCGCTGCCGGCCGCGGCCGCCCTGCCCAACGCCAGGTGGCGTCGGCAGCTACGTCGTTCCGCCCCCCCATCGATGCCCACCCAACCCCCCTCGTGGCAATCGGTGACCGCACGCAAGAGGTGGGGGTACGAGTGACAGGCGCCGGAAGCGGCTGAGGTAGAGGAGGCCCCTTTCATCGGATAAGGCAGCAGTGGGCAAGACAGAATGGCAAGCGCTGAACGTGCGCAGGAGGCGGGGGGTACGAGAGACAGGCGCTGGAAGCGGCTGGATAGAGGTGGCTCCTCCATCTGACCTTTGCATCCGACGGCTGCGAAGGCTGTAAATGCGGAGGTAGGACGTCAGGATAGGCGACGCGGCAGTGGCGCGGAGAATTCGGCGGCGCGCGGGCGAGTCGCAAAGGGAAGACGCGTGGCCGGTGGCGGCGGCATGCGCGGAGGCCCAAGAGCCCCTCCTTCTGCTGATTGCTCATTGGAAGCACCCACTGGCGACCCAGAGGCCGACAGCAAGATCCCTCGCCTGCGAGCAAGCATAGGGTTCTCAGCGCGTTGACCTTGGGGTCGCCTGGGGTTCCCACCGAGCGGAACCGTTGATATCGGCAGTGGGTATCGCAAGAAAACCAAAAACAGAAAAAGCGCGATACCTGAGCGTCGAAGGCGAGGCGTCCGAATACATTGCGAGGAACTCGCAGGCGAGAGCGCGATCCCTGCGTAAATTGTGAGGATGTCCCGCGCGAGAGCCAGATTTTTTACATGCGCACGCTGTGAGGAAGCCTCAAGCGGGAGCCGTTGTTGTATACTGGAGGAAGACGCCCTCTAGTAAACACAACAAAATGCGCGCCCCGGGAGGAGCACTTGATTTAGGTGCACAAGAGGGGGATCAACAATAATTGTTCTCTACATATGGAAATTCAACGACGACGACGACCACCACGACGACGACGACGGCGACGGCTCGCGACGGTTCGCGACGGCCCGCGCGCCCACAGCGCGCCGAGCGACGCACGCGGTCGCCGAGCCGAAGCCCTAGAGCGCACGCCGCCCCGTTGGCGGACCCACTCCGCGGCCCCGTGCCTGAAGCCGAGACCCCAAGACACGGCACCACGGAACGGGCCAGCCCTCTACCTCCTTTCCCTCCTCTGGCCGCCAGGCCTGGCGCGGCGCCCTGCCACCTCCGTCGCCGAGGGCAGCCCGCCTCGCGAGCCGCATCCATCGTCCCCGAGCAGCCCCCGCCGCCGAAGGCGACCCACCTCGCAGGCCGCCCCCTGACGCTCCTCAGGCCGCTTCCACCCTCCGTTAACCGCCTCCGCCGCCGAGGGCGACCCACCTCGCAAGCGGCCCGCCCCCTCCCCGCCATTGGGCCTCTTCGCGCCCACTTTCTCCGCGCTGCTGAGCACCAAGATTCCGTCCGCATCCACCACCAGGGCGGCCTCCCCCGCCGTGAAGATCTCGAGGAGTTCGGCGCACGTTTCGAGCGGGAGCCTGGCCAAGAGCACTGCTACCGCGGCGCGGCCACCCTCGGCGGCGCACTCCGCCCGCACGCGGCGGCCCAAGCGCTCCTCGTAGCGCGCCGCGCAAGCCGTCTCGTCGAGGAGGCCACCGTCGGGCGCCCGCCTGCGCTCGCGGCGGCGCGGCCTTGGCGCCCCGTTCCGCCATCGGGGGGCTGGCTCCCCGACCTCCTTGCGCGGGTCGCTCTCCTCCGACTCCTGCAACGGGCCCTCCGACCTCACATCCTCGGCTGCCGCCTGCTCACCCACAGGGCCGTCCTCTGCGGGGGAGGGGGGGGGGGGCACCCCGCCAGTGGGAAACCTGACGCCAGCAGCCTGCCCGCCTGCCTGCTCCTCGTCCTCGTCGTTCGCCTCGTCGTCCGAAGTGCCCACGTTCTTCTTCGCGCCCACCTCGGCCGAGCGCTCCGCTGACAGCAAGCCCGCCTTCAGGCCGTCCGCGAAGGCCGCGGCCTGCGGGTGCGACTCCAACGGGAGCCACCTCCCTGGCGCGAGCGCCATGAGCGCGTGCGCAGCCCTGTCACACTCGAGGTCGAAATGGCCGAAGACCTGCTCCTCCTGGACATGTCTTTCTTCCATGGTGGTGCCGTCCGCTGCCAGCCAAGCCTATCAACACGTCCTCGCCCGCACCCTGCAGGCAGAGTGGGGCCGCCAGGTTCCAGCACCAGCAGGCGCTCGGGGGCGGCACCTCCCGCTGCGTCAGGCGCATCTCCAGGCGGTCCCCCGCAGCCTTCGCAACAGTGCGCGGTCAGCCGAGGCAGTGCAGTTTCGTCCGCATGCAGCGCCGCGCTCCTCCTCAGAGTCTCCTCCGCCAGCGGTGCAATGCCATGCAGCAGAGCCCACAAGGCCGGGACGAGCGCCGCGACGCGGTCGGCCAGCACCAGGTCCCCCAGGATGGCTGCGTAATTAGCCGTACTGCACAGCCTGCAGCTCGCCATGCAGCAACTGGATTTCCGACTTGGCAGCAGTCAAACTGTGATCCGCCACCACCAGCGCCCGCCGCCGTGCCGCCATCCGTTCTGCACGAGTCTTCTTCTGTTCCTGCCTCCCACCAGGATCCCTGCCAGGCGACCCTGCCAACGCCACCATGCTCGCGCCGCGCGCCCGCCGCACGGGGGCAGCGAAGGAGCTGGCATGAACCAAGATTGCTACGGACAACGACGACGACGATGACGACGACACCCGCACCGTTCGCGCGCCCGCCCGCCCGCCTGCTCACGCGCACCCCCGCGCGCTCGATCGTTCGCCCGCCCACGCGCCCCGTAGCTCGACCGTCCAATTACCCGCCCGCCCGCTCGCCCACCCGCCGCCCGCCCGCGCGCCCGCCCGTGCGCCCGCCCGCCCGCGCGCCCGCCCGCCCGCGCGCCCGCCCGCCCGCCCACAGCCCGCGCGCCCGCCCGCCAGCCTGCGCGATCGTCCGCCAGCCCAGCCGCCCGCCCTCCCGCGCGATCGCCCGCCTGGGTCGGGGTGGGGTTGTCGGTAATGACTTCCGGGTCACAGCTCAGGTTAAGCCGGGCGTGTCCCCCTACAGGGGGATTCTCGACGAAAAACAACAAATACTCAACACATACTCCAAACTGGTCAAAAAATACCCCAAAAATAGTCCCCCAACTATTTTTTCCCAACCATCCTGTGGTGTTGGGTCCTCGTTTTGAAGAGACGGTGCCCCGCGTTCCCTCCTTCTCCTCCTCCCGCTGCCTCCTCCCCCTCCTCCCTCCTCCCTCCTCCCCCTCTTCCCTGCGTTTCACCCACCCAGTACAGCGTTTCGTAGCCCCATAGGAGCTCCACCGAAGGCCCCAGTGCCCGCGCCCGCATGCGTCACCCACACCCATTTCGGCACACCCCTCACACGTTTCGTGGCTCCATAGGGAGCTCCACCGAAGGCCCCAGTGCCCGCGCCCGCATGCGTCACCCACACCCATTTCGGCACACCCCTCACACGTTTCGTGGCTCCATAGGGAGCTCCACCGAAGGCCCCAGTGCCCGCGCCCGCATGCGTCACCCACACCCATTTCGGCACACCCCTCACACGTTTCGTGGCTCCATAGGGAGCTCCACCGAAGGCCCCAGTGCCCGCGCCCGCATGCGTCACCCACACCCATTTCGGCACACCCCTCACACGTTTCGTGGCTCCATAGGGAGCTCCACCGAAGGCCCCAGTGCCCGCGGCCGCATGCGTCCCCCACACCCATTTCGGCACACCCCTCACACGTTTCGTGGCTCCATAGGGAGCTCCACCGAAGGCCCCAGTGCCCGCGCCGCATGCGTCACCCACACCCATTTCGGCACACCCCTCACACGTTTCGTGGCTCCATAGGGAGCTCCACCGAAGGCCCCAGTGCCCGCGCCCGCATGCGTCACCCACACCCATTTCGGCACACCCCTCACACGCTTCGTGGCTCCATAGGGAGCTCCACCGAAGGCCCCAGTGCCCGCGCCCGCATGCGTCACCCCCACACCCATTTCGGCACACCCCTCACACGTTTCGTGGCTCCATAGGGAGCTCCGCCGAAGGCCCCAGTGCCCCATGCGTCACGCACACCCATTTCGGCACACCCCCAGTGCCCGCGGCCGCATGCGTCACCCACACCCATTTCGGCACACCCCTCACACGTTTCGTGGCTCCATAGGGAGCTCCACCGAAGGCCCCAGTGCCCGCGGCCGCATGCGTCACCCACACCCATTTCGGCACACCCCTCACACGTTTCGTGGCTCCATAGGGAGCTCCACCGAAGGCCCCAGTGCCCGCGCCCGCATGCGTCCCCCACACCCATTTCGGCACACCCCTCACACGTTTCGTGGCTCCATAGGGAGCTCCACCGAAGGCCCCAGTGCCCGCGGCCGCATGCGTCACCCACACCCATTTCGGCACACCCCTCACACGTTTCGTGGCTCCATAGGGAGCTCCACCGAAGGCCCCAGTGCCCGCGCCCGCATGCGTCAGCCACACCCATTTCGGCACGCCCCTCACGCGTTCCGTGGCCCCATAGGGAGCTCCGCCGAAGGTCCCAGTGGGTGTGCCCGCATGCGTCCCGCACACCCATTTCGGCACACCCCTCGTACGTTTCGTGGCCCCGTAGGGGGCTCCACCGAGAAGATATTCACAATTGCAGTATTCACAATTGCATATGGTTGGGCCCTTCGCCAGGATAATTAGCTATTTTTGAGCATCCCCACTGTAGAGAGACAGGCCCGACTTCAAGCTCGGGTCTCTGCCGGCCGCTCGGGGCGATCTGGGTCCCCCCGGGGAGACTCCCCTCGGCGAGGCGGCGGCTGCTGGAGGGCACCCCGAGGCTGAAAAATATGGTCGACCGCCAAGGCCGGAAGAGAACGTCCGAAAACCCATGCCGTGCCCTCTGGGCCCTGCCTCTCGCGGCGGGGCCGCCACGACCGATGGACTCCTGCCCCGTTCCCGCCCTCCTCCCCCCCCTCCTCCTCCTCCTCCTCCTCCTCCTCCTCCTCCTCCTCCTCCTCCTCCTCCTGCTGCTCCGCTGCGCCAAGCAAAGCCGCTGAGGCTCCAACTCAGCGGAACGAAGAAGAGGGCCGGGAACCGCTGCGGTGGCGGCTGCCTCGTGCGCGGGGGCAGGGGGCGCCGAGAGGGGCCGCTCTCAGCCAGGAGGCCCCCCTGCCGGAGAGGACCTCGCCGCCCAACCGACGTAACGCGGGGATCGTTCTATCTTGAACGATCGGCTGCTTCTGAACCGTCAGGTCGTTCAACACCGACCGATTCTAGACGCTGGCGGCGTTCAACGCTGAACGCAGGCGGCGGGGTCACCGCCGACACGACGCGAATCCAACGTAGAAGAGTCCGCTCTTCGCGAGCACCAAGCGAGCGGACAGCCCGCGGACACCTCACCGAACCTGTGGCCCCACCCTCTCCGGAGAGACCGCAGGCCTGGAGAGCAGCCGCAGAGCAGGAGCGCCCTGGCGGCCCTCCCACGCCATGGTAAGACAAAGCAAGGACGAGGACAAGATCGGGTGAGGACGAATCGAGAGTCTCTGGGATCTGGAGCTTCTGGAGGATGTCTGGGGCGCTGCGGCCTTCTCAGAGCGTTCTGGAACGCTCTGGGAGCGCTCTGGAACGCTCCGGAACGGGTTCATCCTCGTCCTGGCCCCGTCCGAGCCAGCCTCCTCGCAAGAAGCACTGTGCGCAGGAGGACACGATGCCGGGGCCCACGCTCTACCGCGGCAGGGCGCAAGAGCGGCCCGCACCAGCAACTGGCACTGCGTGCCCGCACTGCTCGGCCAAAGAGCAGGTGGTCCAGCCCGCCCCGAGGAGGGGGCCTGCCAAACCCAGGCGCTTCACAACCCGCCTGGCGCCCGCCACCCTGGTGCAGCGCAACTCCCTGGGGCTGGCACGAGGAGCGCGCCGCAGCGGCCCCCCCGCAGGTGTCAGGGAGACGCGAGACTCGGGTTCAGGGGATTCGGGTCGGCCCGACTAGCTGCCCAGTTTCCAACACGTATTGCTGCATACTGCTTCGGCTGGAACGCCCTGGAACGGATTCATCCTTGTCCCAGCCCCACCCGAGAGGGGGAGTGCCAACGCGGCGCGTTGACCTCGAAATCCCCACACACCTTATCGTCGCACGGTTTTGGATCCTGGAGGCCCAATCGCCTTAGATGTCCTCGGAGAGCGACAAAGGTCCCCAGAAAACTGACCGAGCAGCCCCGAATCCCCACTGGGAGGGGCTCGTGCCATCTTAGGCTATCTTGGGCCCCTCTTGAGCCGTCTTGGGCCCCCTTTCGGGGCCCTCTGGGGCGCCTTGGGGGCGAGCTCGGGGGCGCCTTGGGCCGTCTTGGAGGCTCTGCAGGAGAAGATATGAGAAGATGAGTGTGCAATAATCTTACACCTCACGTATAGCCAGAGCACAATATCCCCCACCATTATTTCTGAAGCCAAGGCTGTTCTTCAGAGTGTTCGCTCGTCCTCTTGCCCCTGATCCGCCTGCGCCTTTGGCGTCGTCGAGCTTTTCGTCGTCGTCGTGGTCCTTTTTCTTTTTCTTCTTCTCCTCCTCCTCCTCATCCTCCTCTTCCTCATCCTCCTCCGCATCCACGTTTTATCCTTGTCGTCCTCGCCCTCACCCCTTCCACTGCTCTTCCTCCTTATCATCCCTCTCCTTTCTTTCTCGCGCTCCTCCTCCTCCTCCTCCTCCTCCTCCTCCTCCTCCTCCTGCTCCCCCTCCTCCTCCTCCTCCTCCTCCTCCTCCTCCTCCTCCACCCCAGTTCCTTGTGAGCAACTCCTCCCTGTCGCACCCCGAAGCCGATCGAAAGGGCGGGCCGGGCGTTTTGCCAGAGATTTCCTCACCACTTATGAACCTGAAGCTCAAACTTTGCAACAACTTCACAGATGGAGGCGGGTCGCTTTCAAAATGTGGTTCTCGCCCTAACGCCGCACACATTCGTCTTAAACCTTCGCAAAAGTTTCACTGATGAAGGGCGGTCAGTTTTTTTTAATGTGGGCCTTAATTATGCGCGCGTTCGTCCTAAAATTAACAGAAGCAGCGTCACGGACGGAGGGCGGTTTCTTTTCATAATGTGGCTCTCGCCTTAGCGCCGCGCGCTTTCGTTTGAACATTTGCAGAAGTTTAACACATGGAAGGCGGTCCTTTTCAGAATGTGGGTCTCGTTTTAGCGCCGCGTACATTCGTCTTAAGAGTTTGCAACTTGTTTAAGGATTCTCGTGCGTAGCATATCAGAAATTGTGTTTTGGCACGGTGGCGGACTGTCAGGGCGCAGCAATCAGGTTGATTCGCGGTGTTGAAAACTCGAGAACGGTGTTCTGACACGATTCAGGATAATGGAAACTCGCGTCGTTGAAGTCCCCAGAATGGTGTTCTAGCGCAGTTCCGTATTTTCAGACGTTTATCTTCCAATTGGCACTTCCTTCAATGAACATGTCGTAAGGGTCCTACGAAGAGAGAACTTGGAGGGCGGGTTTATTGCAATGTCGTTGATGAGTCTTGGGTTCGCACTGGTCCTTCTCCTCCTTCTGCTCCTCCTCCTCCTACTCCTCATCCTGATCTTCCTGGTCATCCTCCCTCTCCTCCTCCTTCTGTACCTCGTCATGTCACTCCTCCTTCGTCCCCCTCCTCATACGGGACCTTCTCGTCCTCCTGCTGCTATTCCTCGTCCTCCTCCTCCTCCTCCTCATCTTCTTCTTCTTACTCCTCCTCCTCCTCCTCCTCCTCCTCCTCGTCCTCCTCCTCCTCCTCCTCCTCCTCCTCCTCCCCCTCCTCTTCCTCCTCCTCCACCTGTTCATCGCGCTCCTCCTTTTTTCCTCCTCCTGCTCGCCGCGCTCCCCCTTGTAACCCTCGCGTTCCGCCTCGTGCTCCGCGCCGCCTTTCTCTTCGCAGTGCTCCTCATCCTCCTCCTGCTCCCGCTCCTCCTCCTCCTCCTCCTCGTCCCCCTCTTGCTCGCAATCCTCCTCCTCCTCCTCTCTCCTCCTCCTCTCCTCCTCCTCCTCCTCCTCTCCTCCTCTCTCTCTTGCTCCTCATCCTCGTCCTCATCCTCATCATCTTCCTCCTGCCTTCCCCATCCCTCCCCTCCCTCGCTCCCTCCCTCGCTCCTTCCCTCCTCCCTCCCTCCCTCCCTCCTCCTTCCTTTTTCCCCCTCACTCTTCCTCCACCTCCTCCTCCTCCTCCGCCCCTTCCTTATCGTCCTCCCCGTCATTTTCCTCCTTCTCCTCCTCCTCCTCCTCCTCCTCCTCCTCCTCATTCTCCTCCGCGTCCTTCCTCTTCCCCGTTTCCTCCGCCATGCCAAGGGTGCTTTCACACTCTCGATGCCGCTTCCAGGAGACATCCTCACCATGGATGCGCTCAAACAAACGTATAGTTGGGGTCTGGTCCCGTCTCTCTCGTCCGCTATTCCTGCTTCTCTCCCCTGCCTCCTGCCCCATCCTGCCATCTCCCTGCTCACCGCACTCTCGCTCGAGGAATCGCGCTCGCGCGTCTGCCTCCTCCGCGGGGGGGGCGCCCAACCCCCTCCACAAGAACAGTTCGACAACAGAAGAGCAATCAAATGGGTCGTTTGGGTTTGACCCCTCCCCGCTCCTCCCTCCTCCCTCTTGGAGACCAGACTTGTGAGGATGGTTCAAGCGACACGGACCAGAAAATCTCGCGCGCAGTCGATGCGTCAGGCGAAACGTGCTGGATCTCCTCCAAGGGCTCCCAACTTCGCGCTTCGCGCTGCGCGAAGCGCGAAGTGCGAATAACTTCGCGCTCTCGCGCCGCCTCCCAGGGGAGAAGAGGAGGATGATGGATCGGAGCCGAACCGCGAAGCGCGAAGAACTTCGCGCCCTCGAGGGCGCCCTTGACCTCGCGCGCAGCATCTCGGATCTCAGAGTTGCGAGGACGTCTCGTGCGGGACGCGCTGGACCACCCCGCGTGCGGCAGCTCGGAGCGCAGCAATTGGAGAGTGCTTCAGGCGGCGTCTTGGTGCCCAGAGTTGCGAGGATGTCTCGGGCGGAAAAGGCCGAACCGCCTCTCGCGCGGCGTCTTGGAATCTAGGGTTGCGAGGATGTCTGCGGGGAAGCGCGCCGGACCACCTCGCGCGCGGCATCTCGGAGCCCAGAGTGACGAGGACGTCTCAGGCGAGCCGTGCCAGACAATCTCGCGCGCAGCATCTCGGAGTCCAGAAATGCGAGGATGGATCAGGCGAAACGGCCCAGATCACCTCTCGCGCGGCATCTCGGAGTCTAGTCCTACTGGGAGTTGTACTAGGGAGTTGGACTAGTACTAAGGAGTTGCACTGGGAGTTGGACTAATGGAATTGCACTAGAGGGTTGCATTGGGGAGTTGTACTAGGGAGATGCACTAGGGAGTTGTTCAAATACTAGGGGGTTGTACTAGGGAGTTACCCTAGGGATTTGTACTAATACCACTTGTTCCAGAGAGTTGTACTGGGGCATTGTACTAGGGAGTTGCACTACGTACGGAGTTGCGCCAGGGAGTTGCACTGGCACAAAATACTTGCACGGCGCTCTTATACTTGACCGGCAGGACAATGTGCTCTCTAGGAGCAACTGCGCGCTAATGCATGATAGTACCAGTCGTACTCATGTACTAGTTGTACGGTAGTCGGAGGGGTTCAAGGGTTCCAATTGCAACTCGCGTGCGGGAGAAGAAAAGACATCCATGCGCCGCCAAGGGTCCCGGGGTTAACGGGTCGCCGCGCAGGTTGAACCCCCGCGGAAAGAAGAAAAGAAATCCGGCCAGGGGATTGGGGTTTTGCATGAATCGCGGGGCGGATCTAAAAGAAAATTCGAATCTACCGCCCCCCGGATTTGACCGCCCCCTTTTTCGCATTGCCATTTTGATCGAGCCATTCAGGTGATGGTGTGATGATGGGATCAGGGAGAACAAAAAACGGCCCCGGATTTAAAACATCCCTTTTCGAATATAGTAATTCGGCTTTTGCGTTTACTAAATGATGTTTTGTCTTGTTTTGACTGAGCGACAATTTAATACACCCGTTTCTCGCTTTGATACAGAATCGTTTTCTTCATGAATGTTGTATGAATGCGCGTTCATTCATTGCTTTGACCGATGTTAGCCGGCGACGCTTGCATATGTTTCTGCCCCATTGCCCATCCGACGTATGAACTCAAATCACGCCAGGCAGGCCAGCAACGGTTCCCCCCGTCATCTTTTGCAAAGATAAACCATGCACGCGCACTCGTTTATCACAAACTATCAATTTACAAGAATCCCTCGCAGAGAACGAGACGCAATGCACGCGCGCGCGTCGTCGCGCGCGCATGCCGAAGTCCTTCAACAACCATGGGTTCCGCGGGGACTTCAAAATCGAACGTCGCGAAAACATGCTAACAAAAAGGTTTCGCAACGCGGACTAGCATGGAAAACCTGCGCTGGGACTGTTGCCACTTCTTGAGAAAACTACAGGTTTTGAATCATTTTCATAAAATACTACCGAACGGGCCTTTCGCGCGAGCATGTCGAAATCGTTCGAACGCCCTCGCGCGCGCAGTCGCGAAAACCCTTTGCAACTGACTGGACAAAGTGCGCGCGCGCGCGCCGTCGCGTGCGCGCGTCGAAATCTCTCAAAACCTTCAGGTCTCAAAGGGGATTCAAAACCGAATGCCCCGAAAACATGTCAAAACACATGGCTTCGCAACGTCAGTTCTTCAAAAAGCCAAGGCGCGCGCTCTTCCGAATTCTTATGAAAACCATAGACCTTCAACATGTTCATCAAGGTCTGCCAAACAGGCCTCTCGCGCCGCATGTCGAACTCATCCGAGCGCCCTTGCGCGTGCTTGGGGGGTGTACGATCCGCATCAGCATATGTTGGGCGGGCCACTTGCGCGCGTCGGCCGCGCGCGCATGTCGAACTCCCTCAAAACCTTCGTCGCCGACGCAAAAACATCGTCATCGTTCCCGGCGGACGGGGCCAACGCCGGCGCCGACAATGGCCTCGCCGTGGTCATCGCCGCCATCGTCGCTATTATCGCTACTCTCATCATCGCGTCCACCGTCGTCGGCGTCGCCGCGATGCCGCGCCCGCCCAAGTCGCCGACTCGCACTGAAGTGCCCGCTGGGAAGTGCCCGGCGGTCAGCGACACCGCGGCCGCGTCGGTCGCGCCGAGCTAGCTGGCCGCTGCGCGCGCGGGCACGCGCGGGCTAGCGCGGCCGCGGAGACGCACCAGTCAACGCCAAGCACTCATCGCAATCGCCGCCGCACGGGTTCAGCAAACCAAATTGCGGGCGGGCGGGTGGGGAGATTGCGCGGGCGAAAAATGAGTTGCCATTTCAATGCGGCATGGGTGAATGCTCCATTTCAACTGAATATGAAACCCCCCCGCGGATTCAAGCGCCCCCCTTCTCGGATTGCAGTTTGCAAATGATTCTGCCCCATCGTCCATCCTAAAAATGAATTCATACCATCCCACGCCGGTAGGTAGCAGTTCCCCCCTCATCCTCTGCAGAGAAAATACGATGCGCGCTCGCTCGCTTAGATGTGTGTGTATATATACACACATACATACATATACATAAATATGTATGTATGTAGGTATGCATGTATACATACATACATACATACATACATGCACACATGTATACGCATTGTATATGTATACACATATATATATATATATATATATATAACGTGCCCCCCCCAAAAAAATATGAAACAACAAAAACATGACGAATTGCATGCGTGCGTGTCGTCGCGCGCGCATGCTGGAATTTGTCGAAAACCGCAGGTTTCGCAAGGAATTCAAGATCGAACGCCCCGAAATCATGGCTTCGCAAAAAAAATGCGAACTCCTAAGAAATCAATATGCTTCCAACCTTCTCATGACATGCTGCGACGTGGGCATCCCGCGCTCGCGCGTCGAAATCGTTCGAACGCCCTTGCGCGCGTGCTTATCCATTCACCTTTTTAAGAATAAAATGCACACGTGATTCGGCCCATCGTCAATCCGAAATATGAATTCGCACCATCTCGGGGGGGGCACCCGGCCTCGTTCCGCAACACGAAATATCAAACCAAAAAAAAAGTCGCGCGTGCGCTCCTGCGAAATATCGCGAAAACCATCGGATTTTTAAAATGTTCATTGAACACTGCCATTATGCCAACCGGGCCTCTCGCGCCGCATGTCGACATCATTCGCGCGCCCTTGCGCGCTGGGGGGGGTGGAAGGCGCGATCCGTGTCAAAGGAAACCATGCGGGCGATTCTCGCGCGTCGGCCGCTCGAGCACGTCGAACTCTAACCTTCGTCACCGACGCGAGAACGCCGTCATCTTCGTCGGCGCGATCAGCATCTGCGCCGCCACTGGCCGCGCCGTCGTCGTTGTCAGCATCGTCACCAGAATCGCTACTATCATCATTGAGTCTACCGTTGTCGACGTTGCCATGATACCGCGCCCACCCAAGTCGCCGACGCGCAGTGATGTGCACGCTGGGATGTGCCCAGCGGTCAGCGCCGCCGCGGCCGCGTCAGTCGCGCCGAACTAGCTGGCCGCTGCGCGCGCTTGGGTTGGCGCGGCCGCAGACATGCACCAGCCAACGTCAAGCGCCCATCGCAATCGTCGCCGCATGGGCATTGAAAAGCAAGTTGCGGGAAGGCGGGTGGGATGTTCGCAGGAGCATGGAATGCGTCAAATCGCTTGTGCAAATCAATTCTCCTTTATGACAAATTTGATTCTGCCCACCCCCCTCCCGGCGTTATCCGCCCCCCTTTCGGATTATGTAACTCATATATGATTCTGACCACGTGTCCATCCGAAATATGAATTTATACTATCCGAGGAGGGCCGGTATCGAGCCCCTCTGAGGTTCCATTGTAAAAAAACGATGCGCGGGGACATATTTTGCTCTAGCATCGCACTTGTTCACGCATCCTTTGCAAAAAATGGGACGAAGTGCGCACGCGCGCTTCGTCGCGCGCGCATGCCGAAATCCTCCAAAAACCTTCGGTGTCGGAAGGATTTCGCAATCGAGCTTCAAAAAAAAAAAAACATACAAAAAACACAGGGTTTCGCAACACTGATTTGCTAAAAAAGCTTCCGCGCGAGCTCTTGTAAAATCTTAAGAAAACCATAGGTCTCTCAATATTTAAACAACATGCTACCAAACGGGCTTCGCGCGCGCATGTCAAAGACCTCGAACGCCCTTGCGCGTGTGCCGTCGCGGAAATCCTCTGCAAAAAATCAGCCGATCCGGCGTGTGAGTTTCTGAGAGCGTGGACTTGAGCTCGCTCAAGCTTCGCTCTGCAGGGGGGGGGGGGGGAAGTTATTTCCGAAGTCATTTCCGACGTTTTTCGGTACACGGGGATATTCCCGACGTCATTTCCGACGTTTTTTGGTACCCGGGGACGGGGGGGTATAGAAAACTCCATTTCCGGAGCCCCGACCGCCCAAGACAGCCCAAGAGGAAGCCAAGAGGGGCCCCAGACGCCCCCGAGACAATGCAAGAGGGCCCCGAATCGCCGAAACATCGCTCGAACCGCCCAAGATGCCCCGAAGACAATTCCAGAAACCCTCAAGGCGTCCCCAACTCTCATCCCCCCTGGATCGGCGGCAATGGCCGGAGGCCAGCCCAATAGGACGAAAAGCAAACGCGCGCGTCGTCGCGCGCGTACGCCG
>CAUYUJ010016218.1:182500-207500 GCA_963575745.1 Prorocentrum cordatum | reverse complement strand
GACGATCACACTGCTACAATATTAACGCGCTGCTACTTTGCAAGGGCAATGCAATACGAGGGGGGCGGCCCTGGGAGGAAAGGGGGAGGGGAGGTGGGTTCTGCCTCCTGGGCCCGGGAGCCACGACGGAGGGAGGAAGGATGCGATCGCAATGCCATGCAGCGATTGCAATTTAATGCGTCAGAAATGCAACGCAATGCGATTGCAACGCAATGCGACTGCAATGCAATTCAGTCGAATGCGATTACAACGGGGCGCGACTGCACCGCAATGCGATTGCAATGCAATTGCAATGCAACGCGCTGCGATTGCAATGCAACGCAACGCGACTTTAATGTGATGCGAATTCAATGCGATGGGTAGGGGACAATCGGGCGGCTGTTGCGGGGCGAGCGCACTGCAAAACGCATGCAGTGTTGTAGCGCGCGGCGGCATCTGCATCAGAGTCCCCCCTTCTTCCGTGCACCCCACTCTCCACGAGTGGTGGGTGTGGTGGTGTGTGTGTGTGTGTGTTGTGAACTCGGGAGGGGAAGTGCAAACACCAATAAAAAAACATGTTGATCTATCTCAACCAAGTGGTTTGTGTTGCCCCCCCGCACACACCAGTCACAACAACGCACTGGCGAACATGGGCGTTCCAAATGGGGGCCCCCGCCAAAACTCCAAATCGACCGTGGGTTGCGCGGGGCGGTAAGCGCTTGTACGCATGTATGTGCCAGTGTGTCTGTATATATATATATATATGTATATATGTGTAAATATGTGTGTATGGGTCCTGGCCAAGAAGATTGGGGGTCGAAGACCCCCGCAAGACGAAAACACCCCCAGGATTGTCGTCAGTCGTGGTAGTGGGGTCGGAAACCTCCCCCAAACACGTAGTGCAGTTCAGCAAGGATGAAGGATTGTGCCAGGAACACTGTATACATATATGTATATATATATGCACATATACATAAACATATAATTACACATACACACATATATATGTATACATATATATACACAAATATAAGTGAATATATATATATATATATTATACACGTGTTTATACGCGTATGTTGTGTAAATATAAATACATGTGCCTATATCCCCGAACACATAACTTTGCTTCAAAGAAGTCTGCGTGCGCTCTTGCGAACTGTGAAGAAAACCATCAGCGCTTCAGAATTTCATCAAATTCGACCAAACGGGCCATTTCGCACGCGCATGTTGAATTCATTCGACTGCCCCTGCGCGCAGGCTGGAGGGGCTCGGCCCTTGTCAAAGAACACCATGCGGGCCACTCGCGCCCGTCGGCCGCGCGCGCGCATGTCGAAATCCTTCCAAAACCCGCATCACCGACGCGTGGACACCATCATCGTCATCGGCGTGATCAATATCGGCCGTCATGTGCCGTGCCAGCGTCACCGTCACCGTCATCACTAGCATCGCTGCAATCCTCATCGTCTCTGCCATTGTTGGCGTCGCCATGACACTACGCCCGCCCGAGTCACCGACTCGCACTGAAGTGCCCGCGCGTCAGCGCGGCCCGTGAGACGCGCTGGGATGTCCTCAACGGTCAGTGCCACCGCGTCCGCGTCGGTCGCGCCAGACTAGCTGGCCACTCTGCGCGCGAGCCTGCCCGCGCCACCGCGGCCGCAACGATCCTCCAGCCAGCGGCCGGCAGGCTCACAATTGCAACCTCATAGGTTTTGCTCACATAATTGCTGGCGGGTGGGTGGGATGATTGCCCGAGCAATGGAGTTGACAGCTCACAAGTGACCATTGGTTAACTGCACATTTTACACTACACGACATAGCTTGCACAACAAATATTGGCGCGCATAGTTTGCAACAGATGGAGTGCACAACATACGTTGCACCACATACAGTGCACGTACAGCATACAACTAACCACATAAATTGCACCACAATGGGTTATGCAACACCTCGTGGATTGCATAACATAGATAGCACCACTTAGACTGTACCACAAAACTTGCACAACATATGTTGCACTACAAAAATTGCACACCATGTATTGCAACACCTCAGAGTGCACACCACATGTTGCACCACATGGACTTCACCACACAGATTGCACCACATGGATTGCCAGGAACATACTCTTTGGGGTCCACGCTGGCTAACAGATGTGGTGCAACACATGTTGACCAATCTGCGTGGCGCAGTCTCGTTACGAAGCCCGCACAATCACAACTGCGACCAACACGTGGCGGCCACGGGCGGCCACAAGCGGGCCAGACAGCCACCCGGGCCCAGCTCCCTCTGCAACAAATAGGAGCCCCTCGGTGCAAGCCATGCTTGGGGAACATCTGAAGCCTGCATCCTCGGCGCGTGGAGCCAGGTGCGCGCAGTGCACGGGGGACAATCTCAGCGATCGCTGTGGCATGGGGCATCGGATGCCATAGCCATCGTCGACATTGCCGGGCATCTTCCAATGATAATTGGATGCCTGGCGTCTTCCAACTGGATGCATGGCGTCCAATTATAAAAGAATGCCAGCAAATGATGCGACACCTACTGTGGACACACGCAAGGGTGCCGAGAGTTAAGTTGGGCGCGACCACCATGGATCCCCCACGGCACCAGATAACAGCGTGGATACACCGGCCAGTCGCTTCCAGATGGGCGCCTAGCTGCAAAAGGCATCGTCATCACTGGCATCGGATGCGGTGTGGACGCAATGTCATCTTGCTTCTGAGAACAACCTCGCCATCGCTGTCCTCGTCGCGACGGGGCGCGCTGCGATGGGGGCGGCCGCGGCCAAGGTGGCATCGGCATCCGTCCTCCTCCTCCTCCTCCTCCTCCTCCTCCTCCTCCCCTCCTCCTCCTCCCCCTCATCCTCCAATTCGAATTAGCATGCCCCGCCGGCGGCCGCGGCCCCTGCCTGAGTCGGAAAAGACTCAGCCGCCGACCGCGCGACCGCGCTGCGCCTCAGCCGCTTGAAGGCGGGGGGTGGTCGGCTACATGCAGGAATGACCCTAGGCAAGAGTGACCGTTGGTGCGCGGCTCGGGGGATGACGCGGGGGCCGAACCCGAGCGCGAAAGCCGCTGCTATCGCATCCCTTTCAGCCATCTGGAGACCCCAGTGTGCAAGCACCATAGCTCACTCTGGTGGAAGGTCACTCTTGCGCGTGGCCGAGGCTGGGCCGTCGGGCGAGCACAGCCCCACGGCCACCCTGGCCCGCCCCGAGGCTCTGCCCAGGGCACCCGCTTCTGGCGAGGCGTCCAGCTTGCATGCGCCCGCCTCGAAGGCGGGCGCCCTCCACGGACGCCTTCCAGGCCGGCCCCAAGGCCCGCTCGCGGCGGCGTCGCGAGCCTGCCCTCCGCCGTCTCGCTTGGCGGCTCAAAGACGCGGCCCTGAGGGATGTGGCGCTAAGGACGAGAGCCGGCTCGAGCCATGCAAGCTCAACTTGTGGTCCCAGGAGGAACAAGGAGCTGAAAAAACAGAACATTTCGGATGTCCGCACGGACTTCTTGGATCGGCGCTGGACCCCCCCACCTGGCGCGCGGAGCGCGCCAGGCGCCGCAAGGGGGGCCCAGCTCCGATCCCCGATCCAAGAGATCCGCGCGGACCGTCAAAAGCTCATGTTTACGCCGTCTGCTCTTCCCTCGATGCCCTCAAGGCCCCAGCCCTGAGGGACGGGGCGCCAAGGACGAGAGCCGGCTCGAACCATGCAGGCCCCACCCTTGGCCCCTCCCTGGCCTCAAAACCGCCCCCCCGCCCTCAGGGCCCCACCTTTGGGCCGCCGACTGGCGCGCCTCCCCGCTCGGCAGCGGGCGGCGCCCGCCGCTCACCGCCACGCGGCGCGCCCGCGGGCTGCACGCCGGCCGCCGCGCCGGCGGCCCCGCCGCGGGCGGCCCGCGCCCCGCGCCACAGCCTCGCTGCGCGGCCGCGCGCTGCGGGAGCGGCGGCCGCAGCCGGCGCGCGCCCGTCGGCCCGCCTCGCGGCCGCGAGCGCGGCCAGGAGCGGGGCGTGCTCGGCGGAGCACCTGCGCAGCGCGTCGTGCACGGGGGCCCCGCGCATGCCGAGCAGGCCCGGCCTGCCCGAGAAGGGGCCGGACGGCGCCGCCGCGAGCTCCCGGAGGCCCTCCGCGTCGTGGGCGCCGGCGCGCCCCTCGCCGATGAGCCAGAGGGCGGAGCGGAGCTCGTCCATGCCTTCCCTCTCGAGGCCGTCCACGTGGTCCAGGTCAAACACCCCGACGCCGGCCGACATGCACCGGGCGTGCCGCGGGCGCGCGAGGGGCCTGACCGGACCGCAGGGCGGCTCCTCGTGCTCCAGCTGGGCGAAGGGCACCGCGTAAAGCGCGCCAACCACTATCTCGGCCCCGCAGTGGTCGCACGTGTTGAAAAGGCTGCCGCGAGAGAACTCGCTCTGCCTCGCTATCCACCACCGCACGCACCGCCGAGGCATCCTGGACATTCGCCATCGATCCCGCTCGCACGCAGAGCTCGAGGCGGCGCCCCTGGAGCTGACTGGAACGGCTGCCGACGGTGACGTCTCTTCTGACAATGCAAGGGGGGGCGGTTACCCCCATGCTCGGTCGGCCATGTTGCCTACGTTACCCAACTTCGCGCATCGCGCCCCGAGATGCGCGACACTCAGTTATCTTCGAGCCCTCGCGAGGCCACCTTGGAGAAGGGCAGCTCTGGTCCAAGCAGCGACGCGCGAAGCGCGATTCTCCTTGGGTGGGTGACCCGAATTGTTGGTACCCTGTGTGGCAATCCGCCACCGTGCCCTTGGGCACGGAATGGACGCGTCCTCAGGTCCTTTGCCTACATCTCAGAGTCCCACTTCGCACTTCTGAAGATTCTTCAAGGGATCCAGACCCCTGAGCCAAGAGGGCAAGGCGGCCCAAGAGGCCCCCAAGACCAACCCGAGACGGCCGAAAAGCCCTTCAAGAGGGCCCCAAGACTGCCTAAGAGCGCCCCAAGGCCCAAGAAGCGCCCAAGATGGCCCAAGAGGGCCCCAAGACAGCCCCAAAAGGGGAACAGGAGAGGGAGCACGAATCGAAAATTCGAGCCTTCCGCCCCAGGAGGCCCCCAGGAGGCCCCAGAGGCGCCCAAGAGGTCCCAAAGAGGCTCAAAAGAGACGAGATCCCAGCGAACATCCCAACGAGATCAGGCACGGTGGCGGGATGGGCCGAAGGCCTTTAGATCCTCCACCCCCTGTTGGCTCGCCACAAGGGTGCCCGGCGCGCTGGATTTCTTACGATTTGGTTTTGTTCTTTCCCAAAAGAACTCCCCATGGGGCTTCGGCCCGTCCCGCTTTCCACCCGGAAGGGTCTGCAAGGCGCGGAATTCGCCGAACAAAAATCCCAAAGACGGCCACGATGGCCCAAGATGGCCTCCAAGATGCCTCCAAAACGACCAAGATGCCCTCCAAGACGGCCCAAAATGCAGCCAAGACGGTCCAAGATAGCCTCAAGATGGTCCAAGACGGCCCTAGAGGCTCTCAAGAGGCCTCCAAGACTGCCCTCCAAGAAGGCCCGAAGAGGCCCAAATCACTGATCTTCCTCAAGTTTTTGAAGGACTTTGGTTTTTGCTTCTTTTCGGCCTTCCGACGGCCCGAGACGGCCCGAGATCCCCCAAAGGTCGCCCCAAGATCGCCCAAGAGGCCTCCAAGATGGCCTCAGGACGTCCCAAGAGGCCCCCAAGAACGCCCCAGGAGGGCCCCAAGACGGCCCCAGATGCCGAGACGCCCAAGCTGGCCTCCAAGACGGCCCTGGAGCACCCGAAGAGGGCCCGCAGTCAGCCTGGAGAGGCCCCCAAGACAGTTGCCGACGGCTTCAGACGGGCCAGGAGCCTACCAAGGCGGCCCAAGATGGCTTTAACATTGCCCAAGACGGCCCAAGCGGCCCCCGAGGTCTCCAAGACAGCCCAAGAGGCCTCCAAGAGGGCCCCCCCAGGAAGGTCCGAAGAGGCCAAAATCATAGATGTTCCTTAAAATTTTGAAGGATTGTGGCAGCTGCTTCTTTTCGGCCTTCCCATGGCCCGAGAGCCCCGAAAGACCGCCCAAGAGGCCTCCAGGATTGGCCCCAGCACGTCCCAAGAGGCCCCCAAGACGGCCCCAAGAGGGCCCCCAGACAAGATGGCCTCCAAGACAGCCCTGGAGCACCCCAAGAGGGCTTCAAGTCGGCCCAGAGAGGCCCCCGAGACGGCTTCCGACGACGTCTGACGGGCGAGGAATGCCCTGAGACTGCCAAACAGGCCTCCGAGAAGCCCCCAAGATGCCTCCAAGAGGCTCCCAGAAGCTCCCAGAAGGCCCCAAGAGTGCCCCCAGAGGCTCCCAAGATGCCCCCTCCTCGTCCTCCTCCTCCTCCTCCTCCTCCTCCTCCTCCTCCTCCTCCTCCTCATCCTCCTCTTCCTTCTGACCTTCCCCGCCATGCTCTTCCAAGTGTCCCCCGAAGGGTTTCCACAACGATTGGGGGAACACATGGTCCGATAGCTTGGCAGAGCTCTTGCCACAACGCTCGGCCACATGGGCGATTTCAAAAGGCAGGGGGCGGCGGTGATTCGCCGTAGGCGTCTTCGATACTGGAGGCCCGCGGGTGAAGAGGAGCGGGAGGCCGCTTCCAGAAGTGGCCGATCCAAGCTGATCATCCAAGTGGAGCCCGCACATCCCTGCGACCGGTGCCGCCGCCCAGGGGTCTGACGTCGGGAGCGGCCAAGAGGGGGGTGTCCAAGAGGGGGGGGTGCAAATCATGACCGGCGGCATGTGCGCGGCCCAGCGGGGGGGCCTGGGACGTAATGAAATAAGAAGAGGCGCCATGAAATCTCAGGAAAAATCATGGCCCGCGCCATGAAATCCACCCCCCCTAGTCATCACCCCCCTCTTTTCCGCTCCCGATGACGGTGGGACTGGCTGAGACTGAGGACTGCTTCCGGGGTAGGCAAAGCCACCCCGACCCGCAGTGCCAGCAGCAGTGGACTCCGCTGGCGGGACCTGCCAAGAATGGGGGTAGGCAGAACATGGGTACGATGCCCAGCAGAAGTTAAATGTTGCCTAAAACCGACACCGGGCGCTCTTGATCAAGCAACTTTTCGTCTCGAGTGGACAACCACGCGGCGACGCCGACAATTCTGCTCAAGACGGACAAGAACTGCTGTTGGTTTTCGTCCCCACACTTTCTGGTCTCTTGCTAAGCGTGTGGGGATACCCCCCCGACGGGGGTCAACCCCGCCTCGTCGTCGCGCTGCGACGGGGGTCGGAGCGCCTTCGGCGCGCGGTGGCTGACCCGACGGGGGTCGATGTGGCGCTGCCGGCGGAGGTGACGCCCCCCCGACGCTTATCGAGGAACTCGGAGTACCCATTTCGATCGTCCAAATCTAATGCCGCGACCCTTGCGCCGACCCGTGCGATCGACCACGAAACCTCAGATTCTGCGCCGACCCTTGCGCCTGCTTGCCGAGGCTCTTCAAGGCAAGACTCCGCCCCAATGCCGCACTGGAGCGGTCTGGAAGGGCAGGCTCGCCCGAGGCAGCGCCAGACTGTCCGAGGTTCCAGAGGAGAGCTTCCTCTTGCTGCCACTGGGGAAAAGGACGCCCAGGCCGCGTGTCGGGCACACCCCAGCATGGAGCACGGATCCGTGGATCTGGCGTGCACGCGCCAAATCCACCGATTGGGGGCAGCGACACCATGAAGAACGACGCCAACCCCCATTGGGCAACGCGGCGCGTCGGTTCCGCGTGGAAGCGGGGCACGCCGTTATCTGCCACCGTGCCCTGAGGCACGAGTTGGAGTGTCCTCAGGTCGCTGGCATAATCCATTCAGCCTCGGTCCTCCATCCTGAGGAGTCTTTAATGGGCATCGTTTAACCGATAGAGGCCCTCCCCTTCGAGTTTCGAGGGGCACATCCCCAACTGGGGTGGTGGGGATGATGGGGATCGGGATGGGAGACGGAGATGGGGATAATGATCGGCTCAACGATACTGACTTGAAGGGACCCCGACACGAAATGGCCAAATCTACCGGGGCACGCCTCGATCCATGTCTTCCCTCCCTCGAGCGCGCGAGGCGCGACCGCCCGCGCGCCCCCGCGACCGACCCGCCCCACGTCCCGAGCCTGTGGCAGGGTCGTCAGCTCGCCGTTGTCGTTGTCGTCGTGGTCGTCGTTGTCGTCCTTCTGGGTCGGCGGCACTGGCCGCGAGGCCTTCAAAATCTTCCGCAGGCGAGCCCACAATCGAATCGATACGTCGGGTCGGCGATCGAAGCGAATCGGATCGGCGAAGATCGGCGGCCGAATCGGGAGAAGTCGAGTCGGCGGAAATCGGCAGGCTGGCAGGCCTCTAGTGGGAAAGCGGGACCCAAGTCGGAGCCCGAAGCCGAATCAACTCGGAATCGGAGGCCGTCGAACCCGAATCGAATCGAATCCGAGGAATCGAAACTGGCCCTGCCTCTGGGGCACGTGTCGATCCGTATACCAGGAAGCCGAAATCAATGAAGGCTGAAATCAAAATGAACACAATGATCGGAGGCTGGGTAAAATGGAAAACTGGGCGGGCCAGCGACAAAAACAATACACTCAGGCCATCGGCCCAGACGAGGAATAACGCACAAGGAACGATAAACAATACATAACACATAAGGAACTGTAAATAACGCATTCGAACTTAAGGAACGACTGAGCCCCTTTTGAAAAGTAAGTGTTCCTTACTCAAGCCGCTCACTGTATTTCCTTCCTCGAGCGCGCGATGCGCGACCGCCCGCGCGCCCCCGCGAGCGACCCCGAGCGCCCGAGGCCACCCCCGAGGGCCGCCGACCGGGGGGAGCCCCGCGCGCCGCCGCGGCCGACCTCCCCGAGGGCGGGGCGGGCGAGGCGCCCGGCGGCAGACCCCAGCGCCGCGCCCCTTCATGAGACCGTTTTTCCCCAAACAGCTTGCTGAACGGGGCGCTGTTGTGATAGAAGCTAACTTCGGCCGAGGGAAAGGGAAGCAGAGACATCCTCACAAACATCTGATGGTTCGGGCCGTTTCGCTTGAGACATCCTCACCCCAGCGCCGCGCCCCTCCATGAGATCGTTTTTTTGTTCAGCGACGCGGTCAGCCCGTGAAGAAAGGAGGCGCGCTAAGGATACGAGGGCCTTGGGCGCCCATGCCGAGGCTCTTCGAGCGGGGCTGGCCCTCGGAAGCGGTGGAGGATGGACCGAAAAAAAAACGGGAGGCAAGGATGCAAGGGTAACCTTGGAAAGTCGCTCATCCTTACCATGCGGGTTGACCGCTTCGCAGTTTATCAAAGTGAGAGGGGGGGATGGTGCCGCCCGATAACATAGCCTTTTCGCTCCGGGCCGCCCCGCGCATGCCCGCGCGCGCCAAAACTGCGCACCTCCTTCGAACCTGCGCAACCGACAGGGTCAGGTTATCAGGGGGGGAGCGGGGGCGGCAGAGGGGCGCGATAACCCAGGCTATCGCCACAAAAGCACCCCCCTGCTATCATCGCACGGAGGGATCTGACGTATTGCTCGAAAATTTCTGTTTTAAGGGCTACCTGTGTACGGCGCGAACAAAAGAGCATGGCCTGTCTTTTCACGAGGACGAAGCCAAGACGGGGACAAAATGGGACCGGGACGAACTGGAAATCTCTGAGACTCTGAGATCTGGCGGCGTTGGAAGACGTACGTATCGGGCGCCGCCGCCGTCCCAGAGCGGTCCTGGACGCTCTGAGAGCGTTCTGGAAAGCTCTGCAACGGCTCATCCCGCCCTGGCCCCGCCTGGATGGCAGCGCCCACAGCCCCGAGAGCCGGCCAGGCAGGTCGCGTCGAGGACATGTCGGGAGCGGCCAAGAGGGGGGTGTCCAAGAGGGGGGGGTGCAAATCATGACCGGCGGCGTGTGCGCGGCCCAGCGGGGGGGCCAGGGACGTAATGAAATGAGAAGAGGCGCCATGAAATCTGAGGAAATGTCATGGCCCCCGCCATGATATCCACCCCCCCCTAGTCATCACCCCCCTCTTTTCCGCCCCCGAACATGGGACGGCTCGCTGGTGCACCCAGGTCACGGAACTTCGTGCGACGCAGACCGCGACGCGCAGCTGCAGTCACACGGGATCAGAAGGACGCGCGGTAAGGACGCACGGGCCCTGGGCGCCCAAGTTTGAGGGGAAACCGGGACACACAAACAAATAGACACAAATAACCAGACTCCCCATATTTTCCCATATTTTCTGGGTTTCTGTCTTCCCCCCCACTTCCCATGTTTTCCCATGTTTTCTGGGGGATCGACGATGAATTGTGTCTGTGGGTTTTTGTCCCCTCCTGGAAGTTGCACTTCTCAAGGGCCGAGGAGGGCAAGGCACGGCCGAAGAGGCGAGAACGCACGGGCACGCCTGGGAAACTGCCTGGCCCTGTGCTGCGGGCTTCTGGCACCTTAGGTCGCGCCCTCGCGCTGCCTCCAGGGAGAAGGCCAGCTCTGCGACGCAGGCCACAACTTATGTTGCATCCTCGGGGGACCTTGTCTGTCCCGTCGCGGCCCTGTCCGCGTCGAATGCGTGTCGAATCCATGTCGGACGCGTCGGATCCGTGTCGAATCCGTGTCGAATCCGCGTCGAATCCATGCCAAATCCGCGTCGAGTCCGCATCGAGCCTGCGTCGGGCCCCCAAAAAGACACCAATTTTAGGGACAGGCGAGGTCCCCCGAAGATGCAACAGAACACAACACGCCAAACGGCACAGGATCTTCGCACCTCTGCGGGTGAGCCAGGTCTGCAGGACTGGGGGCTGGCACCCAGCCGAGCCGGGACACGGCGCAATCCCGAAAAACTGTGCTGCGTCGGAGGGGTGGCCCTCAGAAACAAGGCGGCGGCAACTGGAGCAGGGCAAGAGTCTCCATCAAAACCGACCATGTTTCGCCTGGGATGCATGGCAGGGTACGGCGGGGCGTGGGCCACCGTCAAGAGGACTGAGGCGCAGCTGTCGACATCCCATGTCTGGGACCAGCGGCTGGACACTGATCGGAAACGAGGAAGCGCTAGAGACACGACCCCAGCGCTATGATGAAAGCCTCAGTTGAGGCCTGCAGAAAAAGAAAGGGCCACTATGGAGAGTGGGACATCCTGGGGAAGGTCATTCGAACTAGAGCTCTGTGAAGGAGGGAAGGGAGGAGGAGGAGGAGGAGGAGGAGGAGGAGGAGGAGGAGGGGACGAGGAGGAGGAGGAGGAGGAGGAGGAGGAGGAAGAGGAGCAGGAGGAGGGGGAGGAGCAGGAGGAGTAGGAGGAGGAGGGGGACGAGCAGGAGTAAGAGGACGGGGAGGAGGAGGAGGAGGAAGAGGAAGAGGAGGAGGAGAGGAGGAGGAGGAGGAGGAGGAGGAGGGGGAGGACGAGGAGGAGGGGAAGGAGGAGGAAGAGGAGGGGGAGGAGGAGGAGTTGGAGGAGGAGGAAAACACAGGAAACGGACTGCGCGTTTGGCGACCCTGGCCAGAATCCACCGAGAACCGCTGCGCAGAACCCTCCAGGAGGCCGAAACTGGCTCGGCAGTGATCGCCCACTCTACGGAGACCCGCGGATGGGGGTGGCGCATCCCCCTGCACGGTGAGAACCGACGCACCGAAACACGAGCGCAGGGCAAGCGTGACGCGCCGGCGTCGCTCTTGCACGGGGTGGAGCGACAGTTGGCGGCGCGCACAGGGGGGTAGGGAGGGAAGGCTTTTCGAAGGAGGCCGCTTCTTAGAAGGCGCGGGCCTTACGTCGCGCGCTTTGCACCTGCAGAGAAGGCCCGCGCCTTCTAAAAAGCAGGGTGTTTCTGAGGAGCCTTCCCCCCTCACCATGCCCCCCCCTGTGCGTGGCTGAGTCTGGCTGCGACGTTCGGTTTGTGGCGATGCCCGGCCACCATAAGCGGCTGCGCGGCCCCACCAGCGGCCCCCACTCGCCGGAGACGTGGTCGACCTCGCGCCAAGGGGGGCCAGCAACAAGCAGATGGTTGACGGAAAACATTGGAGCTGTGCTGTCAAAAACTGGTTCGCACAAGCGGGGCCGACGAAATCAAACGAAAAACATCGCGTTGCCACCGCCAGCCGTGCCGAACGAAATCGTCAAACAAACCCCTTCCCAACGGCCTCGGGACACAGCGAAGGAGGACGGAACGACGAGGAATGGGAAACGTGGACGCCAAGCTGTGAGGCTGAAGCGCGGGCAACTATAACACTGCGCGGCCAGTGTCGTTCGGAACGGCTGGCGATATCCTCCTTCTGTTCCTACGTCTCTTCCCCAATTCTGGTCATTACCATCGCAAACACCATCGTCATTTACAGTCCACCCCTATGATAAGGATGCGCGGTACAGATGCAAGGTTTTGCGCGACCATGTTCAACTTCCTCGCACCAGGCTGGCCAACGAAAGTGGCAAAATATGGGCCGAAATCGCAAGTATGCGAGGGTAGCCTTGGAAAGTCGTTCATCCGTACTATGCAGGATGGTTGTATGCATACCCGCCACCGTGCCTTGAGGCACGTAGTGGAATGTCCCAAATCTCATGCAACCCTGAAATGGGGAAGCCAGGAAGCACCGCGATACCGCTACGCCCTGGAACTTTCCCGGGGTGCCTTCTGACCAAATTTGAATTTCAAAACGACTCCAGCGGCGGCGACGAGGGCCTCCCAAGAGGCCTGGAGAGGGAAACAACGAGGGGATGGTACCGTTATTTCTGCCGCCGGTAACGATCGGCGATTAGCCCCCGATAGTGAATCCGCACGTTCCTGGGGAGGTTGGGGTATCAGGCCCCTGTCGGCGATCAGTGGGCGATTGGGGGTCGAGACTTCCCCCCAGGCCCAGTTCCGTCCCTGGTGATTTTCAAGTCATAACTCGGCTCTGTGGTGGCCGTTCGACACGATCCGGGCACCCCCAGAACGCTCTCGGCAAGGTGCAGCCGCTGGAAAGCACCCCGAGGCTGGAAAGCCGCCCAAGGCCGACGAAAACGCCCGAGAGCCGCCCATTGCCACTGGCCGGTGAGAGGTGAGGATCTGCTCGGCCACAGTGTTTTGTAAGGTGGCCGAGAGCTCCTGCCAGAGATGTGGCCGAGGTGGCCACGGTTATTTGCAAGGTGGTCGGCATGCAGGGTTTACAAAGTGGCCGTTGCGTCGGCGCTGGCGCATGCCTCGCCTTTCCGGTGGCCCAACCTGTCCAGGACCAGCTGCTTGGCGGCCTGCCCACTCGGGCCTCCTGTCTCCACCGCAAAGGGTGTCCACGGTGGCGTGGTCGGCCCAGGCGGGCACCGCAGCTGCTTGCCGCGCGCGGCGCCCTCGGCCGCCAAGCCTGCGTGGACCGCCCTGGCCCGCTCCTCGCGCGGCTCGCTGGAGGCGGGGTTCCTGACCGCCACGTCCACGACGTGCCACGCCCCCTGGTCGCCCCATTCGACGTCCAGCATTGCTGGCTCCAGGCGTTCCTGGCCCGTCGCTGGGTGTCGGCGCCACCGGAGCCACTGTGGCACTGTCTGCTCGGTGCGCACCAGACCAGGGACCCTCCTGGCCAGCCAGCGCATCAGCAGGTCGCGGATGCTGTCGTTCCGCGCGGTGCAGGTGGACCCCGTTTCGCATGTGATGGCGTGGCGCTGGTCGGGCTCATGCATCGCTCCGAACAAGCCCGTCACGGGATTTGTTCTGACAGTGCGTCCGCCGTGCTCTGGCATCGTAGGCAGCAGCGTGAATGCCCTGGCGCCTGCGCCTCCGCAGGACTGGACGCAGCCGAACGTGCGGCGTCCAGCCCGGCTTCCGCCCTCGTGTCAAGGACGTCCACCGCGGGCCTCATTCAGTCCTTTTGCCTGCTCCTCTCTCCGAGCGCCAGCGAAACCTGCAGGTAATGGGTTGCGTTGCCCACCTTGGCGCTGTACGCTGCCACGGCGCTGGCGAAATCTTGGGTGCCCGTGGCCTGCCTCGCGAAAAGCGCCTCTTCGCTGTCCACGCCGAGGGAGAGCGCGACATTTGGGGCTACAGCACACCTCGCGGCCGATTGCGCGGCCTCCCGTCGTGGCTCGTCGGCATGCATATTTGAACCAACCCCCTGCCCGTGTGGGTTTCGTCAAGCAGGCGGTCCCAGAGTTCGCAGAAGACATGGTCGAAGGTCTGCACCGCTTGCAAGTCCATGAACTGCGCGCGCAAGAGGTGGTTTGGCAAGCCCTGTGCCGACCAGCGGAGCATGGATCCAGCCTCTTGGGGCCCGAGGCCTGCGGCCACAGCTTCGCGTCGGGTCTGGCCAAAAGCTCGCAGGGCCCCTCCCACTCCTCCCACTCCTGCTCCTGCTGCTGCTGTTTCTCCTCGTCAACCTTCCTGCTCCTCCTCCTCCTCCTCCTCCTCCTCCTCCTCCTCCTCGTCCTCCTCGTCCTCCTCCTCCTGCTCCTCCTGCTCCTCCTGCTTTTGCTCCTGCTCCTGCTCCTGTTCCATCTCCTCCTCCCCCTCCTCCTCCGCCTCCCCCTCGTCCTCCTCCTCCGCCACCTCCTCCTCCAATGTACGCAGCTCCGCTTTTCTGTCTGCGCATAACACGGTGGGGTCCATTTGGGGAGTCCAGGTCCGCTCTCACACCCGTCGGCGGACAGAGACACGATCAGTACAGCGGGGAGGGATGGAAGGGAGGGGTAGGCTGTCAGATGCGGCGCGAGCGCACCCAGCTTGCCCCTCCTCCCTCCGCCTCCTCCCGCCGCATGCCACCTCAATCTAAAAGGCAGCTTGCTCAGGCCGCCTCTGATGAATTCTGCGTGAGAAATGGCGCGAGCGCACCCGGCTTTGAGCATCGCTGAACCGATCCCCATGCCCATGGGCGTCCTCCCCACGCGCTGGCCTACACCAGACTATCTAGCGGTGCAGCCTGTGCGGAACATTGGGGAATGCGGAAAATCCTGGAAACCTTGGAAATCCTAGAGCGTATCATTATTACGACCTCTTGCTCCTCTGATCCCCCTCTCCTCTCGGGGAGACGTAAGACTCGGGCTCGGGGGACTCGGACTGGCCTGACGGAGCCAGCATGCAAATGACGAGACCCAGTCAAAAAATTGACGCGAGCTCCCGCTGCAAACATCCCACGAAAACTGCACCGTCAAAATCCAGGACGCGCTCGTCAAAACACGTCGGCAAACCCGAGTTCTGGCGTGCTCGAGTCTTACGCGTCCCCCCTCCTCCCCCCGCGCTGACGTACACCAGGTCCGAGCCGTCGTGGACGATGGGCTCGCCCGTCCTCTGCAGAGGGAGCGGTCGGGCGACGCGGGGGAGGCGAGCGGTCGGGCGAGAAGGAGCGGTCGGGCGGCCCACGGGAGGAGAAGCGAAAAGGGGGGGGGGGAGGACGCGA
Organism: Prorocentrum cordatum; assembly: GCA_963575745.1. Taxonomy (NCBI): domain Eukaryota; class Dinophyceae; order Prorocentrales; family Prorocentraceae; genus Prorocentrum; species Prorocentrum cordatum. The sequence goes on along the minus strand of CAUYUJ010016218.1, from coordinate 192,235 downwards.
GATCCTGGGGGAGGCGGGGGAGGCGAGGTGACGGGGGGAAGGGGAAGGAGAGGCCCCGCCCACAACCCCTCGAGTCACGAGTCACGAGCCGAAGCTTCTACGCCGCAGCGCGGCAGAGGCAATCCGCACGCGCGTCCAAGTGACGCCAGGGCGCGAGGTCACGAATTAGCCCGCATGCAGGAGGGAATGGACAGACCCACCTTTAGTAAAAGTTTTACTAAAGGGGGTCTGTCCAACAAGCGAGAAGACAACGGGCTGGGTTCCTTCAGTAAAAGTTTTACTAAAGCGGGGTTCCAGGTCGACAAGCGGCGCTGGGTTCTTTCACTAAACCACGTTTTAAAAACGTGGTTTAGTGAAAACGACCCGAAGCCCAAACCTGGCGGGCGCAGGCCTGGAGAATAACGGCCACGGGCGCCCTCTCGAGCACCGAGAACGGACAATGCACTCATCGACGCGTCACTGTTGGGGGTCCTGTCCGCCCCCCGAAATGCAAGGGGGAGAGGAAACAGGGCGGGCGGCCGCGAAGGGCGGGGAAGAAGGAGCGCCGGGCCCGCTCGCGCGGCGGGGCAGCGCTGGAGGGCGGGGTGCGACCCGGCGGAGGTCCACGCCGGCAGCGGCAGGTGGGGGGGGGGCGGGCCGCGGCGGCTGGAGAAGAGGCACGCAGCCGACGGCGAGGGGGGGCGGCGGTCATGGACAGAACGCGCGACGGACAATTTCCGCCCGCTTTCGGCCTCCGGGGGCCCTTGCCCGACCTCGGGGCCGTCGAAAACGGATGAGGATGAAAAACCGGTGCCGGGGAAAGGGGTCGGTACCTGCGGGGCCCGGCGTTCTGAGCAAGTTGCGACGTCGGGGGTCTGGGCCCCTTCCTCCTCCCCCTCCCGTCCTTTCGAGCGAGCGCATAACCGGTCCCGGGGAAGGGGTCGGTGCCTGCGGGGCCCGGCGTTCTGAGCAAGTTGCGACGTCGGGGGTCTGGGCCCCTGCCTCCTCCCCCTCCCGTCCTGTTACGACGTCGGGGGTCTGGGCCCCTGCCTCCTCCCCCTCCCGCCCTGTCGAGCGAGCGCAGCAGAGCAACAGGGCAGGGCAGAGGCGCGTGGCTGCAGCTGGTGTGACACGAGCAGCGTCGGCCTGGGAGCCAGAGCAGGCTACCGGATCTGAAGAGAGAAACGGGCTCTATCTCTCTCTCTCTCATTTTTGTTCTCTTGTTTTTTTCAATCTCTCTCTCTCTCTCTTTTTCTCTCTTTCTCTCTCTCTCTCTCTCTCTCTCTCTCTCTCTCTCTCTCTCTCTCTCTTTCATCAGATATCACACCATTTTGGCGGCGCGCACAAGGGGGTTAGGGGTCGCGGGGAAGGTTGACATATCATCTCACACCACTCTCGGGGATCAGCACCTCCCCCTCTCTGCAAACAGATCCCCTCCTCTCCCCCTCCCAGGCCTGAGCTGGACCGAATCGCGTCATCGGATCGGCTCGGAAACGGATCGGATCGTCAGCAAACCGCCGCGTATCGAATCGACATCGGATTGCCGCGCCTGGCCTCCATCGGCTACACGCAAGAGTGACCCTAGCCAAGAGTGACCTTTGGTACGCAACTTAACGGGGGACGCCAAATGGCCAAACCCAGACGCGCAAGCCGCTGCTACCGCTTCGCATTCAGCGATCGGGGGACTCCATTGGACCCGCATCAAAGGTCACTCTGGTGAAAGGTCACTCTTACGTCTAGTCGACTCCAGCTGGCCGCGATGCCGGTGAATCGAGCCGAATCGAATCGGGTCGGAATCGCGGCCCCAGCCGGCGAATCGAATCGCATCGTGTCGGACGGTAAGCGGCCCTGCCTCTCCCCGCTCCCTCCCCGCCTCACCCCCCCACTTTGGTGTCGTCCTGCGGACGATCGTGGCCCGTCCGGCGGTCAGCTTGGGGTACTCGCGCGCCTGGAAGCAGGAGTCGGCGCACGGGAGTCGGCACATTGGGAGCGCGATCGACGGGCAAGGAGGCTCTCCTCCTTCTCCTCCTCCTCCTCCTCCTCCTCCTTCCCTTTTCCTCCTCCTTACCCTCCCCATCCCCTTCCTCTCCTCCTTCGGTTATTATTCCTGCTCCTCCTCCTCCTCTTCCTCCTCCTCTTTACCGCCACCTGCAGTACTTCGGGTCCTGGCCGTGTCTGGGTTAGTCTCAGAGACTCCCAGGGGTGGCCCGGGTTACCCTGCATGCACCGCTTGAATATCCTGTGGAATGTCCTTCTCCTCCTTGCCCTCGTCCTCCATCCCTCCCCATCCACTCCATCCCTCTTCCGTATAGACACCTCCATCCTGTCGCAACACCGAACGTGTAGTTTGGGGCGGGCCGGGCGGTTCGCCCAAGACTTCCTCGCAATTTGCGGCCCCGAAGTATGACATTTCCAATAGGTACACGGGTGGGACACAGGTCGTTTTCAACACGGGGCTAGAGCATTCACGTTAGCTGCAAAGATGGAGGGCGCACTCGCCTTCAACGTTCCCTGGCGACGCGCACACTCGTCTCAAACATCCGTTAGCTGAAAAGATGGAGGGGGTGTTTGGGGGAATATGGCTCTCGCCTCGGCGCCGCGCACATGCGTCGAGAAAACTTGGAGCATTCACATGGGTGGAGGGCGGCCCGTAATATGACCATTGGGTTTTCGCCTTGGTGCTGCGAACACTCGTCTTTAAACCATAGAACAGCTACACGGATGGAGGGCGGATCCTTTTCAAAATAACTAGGCTCCCCCTTGAGACTTCCTTACACACATGCAACCCGAGCATCAAAGCTGTTCGGGTGTTGCTAGAAGTGCCCCTGGCCCAAAGTGCCCCCAGCTTTTCGCTCCATGTTGGAGCCCCTGGGGCCCTCTGGGCCTCGTGAGGGGTGCTCTGGAGGCCGCCTGGACCCCCCCGGGAATCCTGGGGGCACCTTGGGCCAGGGGCACTTCTAGCAACACCCGAGCTGTGTGAGGGTACCACGATGTACCACGGACGGAGGGCGGCTCCTCTTCACGAAGGAGCTGTCTCTCGAAACGTCTCTGCTCCTGCGAGCTTTGCAGATGTGCAGCGCTTGCACGGATGTATGGCAGATCCTTTCTGAACCTCACGACGCTGCCTCTCTGCATGTCTTACCACCGGAACATTGGAAGGTGGATTCTTCGCAACCCATATCAAGACAGGGCCCCGCCTGAATCATAAGCCAAAAAGGGCGTTCATCTGTCAAGGGGGGAAGCTCCCGCAGTGGGAAGGAGTACTCGTAGAGGCTTACCATGAAGGGCAATGGTTTGTTCCAGCATCGTTGATGCATCTTGTTTACTCTGGTCCTCATCCTCCACCTTCTCGCACAAACCCGGCGCCACATGTCCACAACCCGCTCAGCTGCGCCGAGGCTGGAACTGCACGGCTGATACGGTCCTCCTCCTCCTCCTCCTCCTCCTCCTCCTCCTCCTCCTCCTCCTCCCTCCCCCCACTGCCACGTCATCCCCTTCTTGTGGGGAAGCAGGAGGCGGGCGGGGAGGGGACACGGGGAGGACGAGTCGAAGGGGCGGACTGGGGGGACGACGAGGAGTGCGCATCCACCTCCTCTGGGGCTGAGACTGCTAATGTTCAGACGCCACCTGTGTGCTGATCAAGACGAGTGTTAAACGATATCCGTGACTTAAGTTCGCTGCAATGTTGCACCGGAACGAATTTAGAAACAAACAACAAACATTCGCACACGTGTAATCTCTGATGAAGTTGCACGAGTCATTCGATAATTTTGTCGTGCATGCCTCGTGAACCGAACCTGCACGACGCGGGCCAAACTGGCTACGGGGATGCGTGGGTGTCTGGGCGGGCGTTATTCCATGCGCGTGCCACTGGGACGTCACGAGCTCTGGCGCTCAAGAGTCTTTGTTGCCCACACATGACCTCGCTGGCGAGTGGAGAATGCAAGCGGCCATGAGACAAGACTTTTTCTGGCTGGGGGGGATGGTGAGAAGGCAGAGCACGTTCCACCAGGCCCCTGGGCGGCAGGCGGCTTCGGGGCTGTGCCCTAGGCATCTCTCTCTGCAACCCCTGAGCCCCAGAACCATCCCCGCATTCTTCATGTAGTTTCCAGCGCAGTGTCTTTTTGGAGAGGTGGAGGAGGGAAAAGGAACGACAAGAAACTTGCAAATCACCGCATGTCTCAAAACCCCAGCTGCTGAGCGCCACACAGCTGCCCACTGCCTTCCAAACCCGATACAAAAACCCGAGCCGCGAAACAAATACATGTGTTACGGAATCGTTGCCAGAACGGCCTCACGAGCTGCAGTCAAAGTTGATTGCGCAGGACACGCGACAGGACACAAGACCCCCCCGACGGTAACATGGCCTCGAACACATCAGACACAAAGGTACCCTGCCGAGGCTTCGACCGCGGCCACTCGCGGCCGACCCGGAGGCTTGGGGAGGGGGAGCGCACACCAAAGATGGCACCAAGGGCATCCAATGGCCGCACCACCCACCGTGCAAAAAATGCAGCATGGCGCGCCAGCCGCGTGCCCCCCCCCCCCCCCCCTTGCGGGCAATCGCGCGACCTGCCGCCACGGCAGAGGCCCAGAGAACAAGGGCGCCTCGCAACAGGCCTAGTGTAAGCCTAGGGCTGCCGCGCGAAGTTGACCATGGTCACCCGCGCGCTGGGCGCTATGTACAGCCCGTACAAAACAAATCAAAACAATCCCATGTTACCTTCGAAATACACTCGGTCACCGCTGACGGAAAATTCGAGTTTGCAGGCAGCATGGCGACTTCCGTACACTAGGAATTACACGAACGCTCCACGCGCGCCCGCGCGCTCCACACAACACATCATATTCAATATACGCACAGAAAAAAAAACAAGTTCAGCTTGGAAACCGCGTCGGCCACTGCTAAGGCAACACTTTAGCTTCCAGGCCAGCGTGGCGAATTCTCAGTTCGGGTTCTCAATTCTGGGCAATACAAGAACGCTCCATGCTCGCACGCGCGCGGGGTGGGCGTCGTGTGCAGCCCAAATGAAATAGATGCACAAACGAAAACCACGTTAGCTTCGACATCGATTCGGTCATCGTTAACCAGGCAAACGTGGTTACTTCGCCAGACTTGGCAATACAGGAAAGCTCCTCGCGCGCACGCGCGCGTTGGGCGTTCTGCACAGAGCACAGCGAAGAATATGAGCAACAAATCATGGTAACTTGAACATCCAATCGGTCACCGCTAAGGCAACGCTTTGGTTTCCAGGCCTGTGTTGGGACTTTGTTCTTGGCTGTACAGGAACGCTCCACGCGCGCACGAGCGAAAATGACCATCGTCACCTGTGCGCGCACGATGGGCGTTGTGCACAACCCACAATAAGCAACATGCAAAGCTGATGGCAACTTAAAACTCACATCGGCCACTGCTAATGGAATGGTTTAGTTCCCAAGCCGACATGACGATTGAATCTGGGTAATACACGACATTTCACGCACGCACGCGCGTGACCATGATCCCCCGCGCGAGCCCGCGCGCGTTGGGCGTTCTGCGCAGCACATCGTGGAAAACATCAACAAAAAGCAAAAGTAACTTAGGCACCAACCAACGCAAATGCACCGCTCTACTCTCCAAACGAACATGGCGACTTCCCTATGCCGGGCAACACAAGAACGCTCCACGCGCGCACGCCCGCGCGAAGCGCCCCTGGATCCTGGCTTAGCAATCTTGAGCGAAGCTCCGCTCCTGGAGGTGCCCGGAGGCTCTGGGTCGGGCGAGGACGCAAGCGGCGTGGACGGAGGGAACGGGTGGAAGGGCAAAGCAGATGAAGTGGAGGGGGCGGCGGAAGGAGGGAGGCAGGTGGAGGAAGAGGAGAGAGGAGGTGGGAGGGATACTGATGAGCGGATTGGGCGGGCAAGGGGCATGAGGTGGAGGGGCGGGCTGGACCCAAGGGGCAAGACGTGCAAGGGATGAGGGCGGGACGGAGTGGAGGGCTAACCCTCGGGTAGGCCGAGGGGGAAGGCCGAAGGGTAGGCCTAGGATGCGCCTCGGGAAGGCCTGGGGGTGGGCCTAAGGTAGGCCTAGAGGAAGGGCCCATGAGGCAAGCCTGGGGTAGGCCTTCCCTCAGGGCTCTGGAAGAAATGGTGACGATTCCGAGGTTGGCAGCCCCCGGGAAACGCGAGCTCCCGCATGATTCCGCCAAGCGCGCGCCTCCTCTGCAGCTCCCACGAGTCCACCAGAAGTGAAACCAGTGCAGAGGACGCTGGGGGTGCCCTTTGCGGCGCCTCACGACCCCTGCCCGAGTGCGACGATGAATAAGCTTGCGTCTAGACTGGCTCTGGACTCGCTCTCTACCTGCAAGGAGGAAAGACCGGTCTACTCTGTAAGAACGGATTTGTTTTGAAGGCAGATCTGCTTTCCACAAAACTGGTCTACTCTGGAATAACGTTTTTTTTGAAGGCAGATATGCTTTCAAACAAACCGTTCTTACAGAATAGGCATGTTTTTTGAAGGCGGACCTGCCTTCAAACAAACCGTTCTTACAGCGGGGATGAGCAAGTATCGGGGAATGGGCAGTGAAACAACTCGGGCCCAAACCTGGCGGCGCAAGCATGGAAAATGACGGCCGCGGCGCGCTCTCGAGAACCGAAAACGGACAATTCACTAATCGACGTGTCAGGGTGGGGGGTGGGGCTTCTGTCCACCTCCGAAAATACAGGACGCGCAGGGTACCCTGCTGCGGGGGCGGCCACGAGTCAACACGTCGTTGGTTCACGGGGGGCTCGCCCGCACTCGGAGGACCACTTCGCCGCGGCGCCAGGGGCGCGGCGCTGATGATCACAGGCTTACCTCGAAGCGAAGTGGGCCCCGAATCTGAGAGGACACAAGGATACAGTGGAGGCCAGTCCTCAAGAAGCCTTCCACAAGAAACGCAAGCCTGGGACCCCAGGACGTCCATTGATTTTTGGTACGGGGAAGTCACGCTTCCAATTGCAAATACATCGAAACTCAAGAAACCCAGGGCACCCTGGAGGCAAGCAGGGTGTTTCTTGGCATGGGCTTCCACTGTACCTCGAAACGAAGTGGGCCCGAAGCTGAGAGGGCACAGGGATACTCTTGATCAGGGCCACGCCCTCCCTCGTGACACGAGGACACGAGGACACGAGAGCACCCTTGACTTTCAGGCTCGACGCGCCCCTCGCCGTCCTGCTCAGCCGATCGCCTCAGGGAGCGCCTCCTCGATCGATCGGTCGATCGGGGAGGCGCCCCCGAGACGCGAGGCCCAGTGCCGCTGCCGCCCGCTCCGGCGACGGAGCGCGCCGACTCTGCACGGCGACAGGGCCCGTCGCCGCCGCGCGCGCCTCCGATCCGATCGAGCAGTCGATAGATCGATCGCCGCCTCGATCGAGGAGGCGATCGGGGAAGCGATCGGCGCTCCTTGGGGCTCGCCGCGGGCGCCCCGAGGGCTCCTCCCAGATCGCTGGGGCGCCTCGGCGCACCTTGCTCTACGCACCCGCCCCGTGACACCTCGCTCGCGCTGCACAGGTGCATCCATGAAGCGCCCTCGATAGATCAATCGCCTCCTCGGTAGATCAATCGCCTCCTCGATAGATCAATCGCTTCCTCGATAATTCAGTCGATAGATCCGATCGAGTTATCGATAGATCAATCGCCTCCTCGATCGATCAAATCGATCGGGGAGGCGGTCCTCGACCTGCGCTCCCTCGATCGATCCGACGCCGCCCGCCCCGCTCGCGGCAGGCGCCCGCTCTCCCCCAGGGCCGGCGGGCGCCACCGACGCGTCGCCGCCCCCTCGCCGCTGGCCCGTGGCTCATCGGGGGCGGCCAAGAGGGGGGGGCACAAATCATGGCCGGCGGCATGTGCGCGGCCCTTTGGGGGGGGCCAGGGACGTAATGAAACAAGAGGAGGCGCCATGAAATCTGGAGAAATGTCATGGCCCCCGCCATGATATCCACCCCCCTCTAGTCATCACCCCCCTCTTTGCCGCCCCCGAACTCAGGCGGAAGGCCCCGAACCCCCGATGCCCCCCCCCCCGTCAATTTCAAGTTCGGCAAGGCGAACTGAGCCGCGCAGACTGCGCCACAGATGCGGCTGGATTCAGGCCAGAAGAACATCCTTCAAGAGCATGAACTCCTCCGCCAGCCAAGCTGAAGAACCTTTGAGGGTGCCCTCCCCCAGGATGCGCAAGAGCATCGGACAAACACGAATTATATTAGGGTGCCCACCCCGAACCGACCTCGATCTTATACCTCGATCCGATCGTATTCCTGTCTGGACGTTCGGTCGACACGCCTGGCCCCAGTGGACACCTGTCCCAAAGACGGACAAGTGCTGGGGCCGCGGACTCAAGGCGGAGGAGGGGGCGGGAGGGGGAGTCGGTTCATCAGGTCGGGGGTGAGGCACGCGCCGGAGCGCGCCCTGCGCGGACTGCTGCGCGCGCTCGGCCGCGCAAGTCACTCTGCGTCTGCCACCCCTTCCTCTTGACGAGTACAGGGAGAACGAAGCCACAGATGACGAGGAGAAAGGATGCCAATGACGACGGGGACGACGACGACGAGGAGGAGCAGGAGGGGGAGGAAGAGCAGCAGGGAGCAGCGGGGGGGGAGGAGCAGGAAGGCGAGCCGCTCAATCGATCGAATCCGGTGCTCGAAATTCGTCGCGCCGCCTGCGAACATCGTTCTCGTTGGCCGAAACGCCACCAGAAACGCTAGGATTAGGTCGGACCTGTCCCCCTACAGGGGGATTTTGGGCGAAAAATAAGAAATACTCAAACAAATGCTCAAAAGATGCCCAAAAATACTCACAGAATAGTCCCCAGACTATGTTTTTACTATCTTTGAATATTCCCCCTGTAGAGGGACAGGCCCGACTTAGCGCTGGGAGGGCGAGAGGGACAGAGGGGGGAGGGCGAGAGGAACGACCCACGACAGGCGAGCAGGCAGCAGCGTGCCTCCCAGCACCACACGTCGACGAGGTGGCACGCCACCTCGACGACGCTTATCTCGATGGGCAGCTTGAGCCCCCGCGCCTGCGGGGCCAGGCGGATGCGCGCGCAGAATCGGTGCGCCCCTCCTCTCCTCTGCTCTTCCTGGGGGGTCGCAGGAGGAGAGGACGAGGTGGACGAGGGGGAGTGGCAGAAGAGGGGGAGGACGAGGGAAACGAAGAAGAGAACGGGGAGGAAAGGGCAGAAAAGGGGGAAGGGGAAAAGAGGACGAGGGGGGAGAGGACGAGGACGAGGAGAAAAAGGCAGGACAGGGGGAAAAGGAAGAACATCGATTAAGAGGGGCTGGAGGAGGAGGGGCAGGCTGGGGGAGGAGGCGGATGAGGAGGAGGAGGAGGAAGAGGAGGAGAAGGAGGAGGAGGAGGAAGAGGAGGAGGAGGAAGGGGGGGAAGGGGAGGAGGGGGATAACGAGAGGGAGGAGAGGAGGGCGAGGCTGAGAGGAGGGTAGAGGGGGAGAGGCAGGGGGATGATGATGCTGATGCTGATGCTGATGCTGCTGCTGCTGCTGCTGCTGATGATGATGATGCTGATGATGATGCTGATGTTGATGCTGATGCTGATGCTGATGCTGCTGCTGCTGATGATGATGATGATGATGATGATGATGATGATGATGATGATGCTGATGATGATGGTGATGGTGATGATGATGATGATGGTGATGGTGATGGTGATGGTGATGGTGATGGTGATGGTGAGGAGGAGAAGGAAGAAGAGGAGGAGGAGAAGGAGGAGGGAGTAAAATAGA
>CAUYUJ010016218.1:107500-180000 GCA_963575745.1 Prorocentrum cordatum | reverse complement strand
CCGAATATGCCTTCGTCGTTAAACCTGTTGAACAAGACTTGGGTAACCCCTGGCTGGCCTTCAAAAGCTGCGAGGTCGTATGGGCGCTCGGGCACATAGTCGTTTTTCATCTGATCGTGACACTGATCGGCTGGAGCCTCGATCTTGGTACATGACGGCGAGCCACCTGTACGCTGATGGCCGTCGATCCCGATTTGAATGCCCAGCGCTCAGTCGTGGTATCCCATGCGCCCAAGGCGCTCTCGAGGCCATTCGGGCGCCTCTGGCCTTAAGCCCGAATGCGCGGGCTGGCCCCCCTTGTCGTAATCCTGCATGTACAAATACTTCGGTTTGTTCTTGTAGTCCGGCTAATACTGCGGGTGGCTCTCGTAGCTCAGGCGTTTGCCCTCGTCGCCCTTGCAGTTTACCTCGTCGCTCTGGTAGTTCTTCGGGAAACACTCTTAGTTGTGCCTGCGACCCGCGTAGCTCAAATTGTGGCCCTCGTAGTTCCGCAGGTGGCCCTTGTTGGTGAGTTATGGAACTGGGTCTTTCCGTTCGGCTCGTCGCCCTAATAATTATGCAGGAAGTTCTTGTACTTCTCCCTGCAGTCCGCGACGCTCTGGTTGCGGCCGGTGGCCCCTCATAGCTCTCGTAGTTCAGCTGGCGGTCCTCGGAGCCCTGCCTGTGGCCCACGAAGTCCTGACTGTGGCCCTGGTAGCTCGGCGCTTGGTCCCAGTAACTCACCACGTGGTCCTCGTAGCGCAGCTGGTGGCTGTCCTGGCTCAATTCGTCCTAGCAATTCAGCTCGTCGCCCTGGTAGCTCTGCGGGAAGCTTCCTTAGTTTTGCTTGTGGCCTGCGTAGCTCAGGTAGTGGTCCTCGTAGCTCTGCCTGTGGCCGTCGTATTTCAGCTGGTGGGTCTCGAAGTCATGTTTCTGGTCCTTGCCGTTCGGCTCGTCGCCCTAATCACTGCGGGAGGGCCAAGTAGGTATTCCTGAAGTCCGGGTGACTCTGGCTGTGGCCAAGGCAGCTCACTAGGTGGCCCTCGTAGCTCTCGGGCTGCGCCCGTGGTCCTCGTAGCACAGCTGGTGCCTCCCGTAGCTTAGCTGGTGGCCCTCGCGGCTCGGCTGGTGGCTCTCGTAGCGCAGCAGATGGTCCTCGTGAGGCGGCGTGGTCGTTGTCCACCGGTACGGTACCTCCGCGACGACGCATTTAGTAACCCTTTCGGGCTGCTCGGTTGCGTTTTTCCAGGTGTCGGTCTTGGCGGCGTACTTGGGCTGCCTGTGACACAGCCATTGCAGCGGCTGCATGGTAGGCAACTCTTGCTCAGACTGCACGTTGCGCAGCCCAGTCCGTCTTGTAGAAGACGTCACCATCCCTGATGTCGTTCAGGTGTGGTTGTATCCCGTGTCGGACGAGGTGGCCCGTTCTCTTGAGAGCTGAATTTGCCTGTGGGTCTCCACCGAAGAGTGTGGGTCTCGTGGCCGATGTTGTAGACATTCAGCTTGTAGCTCGACGCCGTTTATAGCTGTCCGGCTTGTAGCTCGCCCGCGCGGCCGCATGCCGTTCGCCACGTCTCCTGCGGTCCATGGCCGGCGGCCGGCGGGCGAAGGCCAGCCCCCCTGGAGGCGCGAGCGCGGCCGGGCGCGGCGCCAGGGGACGAGTGCGGGGGGTGGATCCCGCAAATGGCCTTCCCCTTCCTCCTCCTCCTCCTCCTCCTCCTCCTCCTCCTCCTCCTCCTCCTCCTCCTCCTGCTCCTCCTCCTGCTCCTCCTCCTGCTCCTCCTCCTCCTCCTCCACTCCTTTTCCTTACAAGCAATTCTCCCTGTCGCACCCCGAAGCCAGTTTTTAGGGCGGGCTGGGCGTTTCGCCTGAGACTTCCTCACCACTTACGACTCTGAAGGTTAAAGAGTAACAGAAGGTTCACATATGGAGGGCGAGTGGTTTCCAGAATGTGGCTCTCGCCTGCGCGCCGCGCACATTCGTTTTAAGAATTTGCAGGAGTTTCACGGATTGAGAGCGGGTGGTTTTCAAAATGTGGCTCTCGCCTTAGCGCCGCGCACATTCGTTTTTTATGCAAGGAGTTTCGCGGATTGAAGGCGGTGGTGGTTTTCAAAATGTGCGCCGCGCACTTTCGTTCCGTGCCTAGCGGAGCTGAGAATCCAAGAGGCTCGCGTTTCCAGCTGTCCTGCTCCCTACTAGGCCCCAAGGCACAGCCAGGCACAACCGGACTGGTTGAGCACAGCTCACTTCCAACAAGATATACACCCCATCCCCCACCCACCTGTGGGCCAACCCGAGACATGCCCCTCCCCCCCACACCATCCCTGTGAAAAACAATACAAAATGCACTCTGCCTCCAAATCTGGAGCATGCGCGGGCACCCCGCGACCATTTCGCTTTGGTGTTTGACACGGACACCGAGTGCCGTCATATTGCTCGCTGCGCGCAAGCCAACAATCCCTGTCAACAAAAACACTGCAGAATGCACGTTGCCTCCACATCTTAAAAACTTGCAAGAGTTTCACGGATTGAAGGCGGGTGGTTTTTAAGATGTGACTGTCGCCTTAGTTCCGCGCACATTCGTTTTAAATGTTCGCAAATGTTTCACGGATTAAGGGCGGACCCTTTTCAAAATGTGGCTTTCGCTTTAGCGCAGCGAACTTTCGTTTTGAAATATGTGCAAGAGCTTCACGGATTGAGGGCGGCTCCTTTTCAAAATTTGGCCCTCGCTCTAGCGCAGCGCACATTCGTTTTTAGAAATTTGAAAGGGCTTCACAAATGGAGGGCGGGTCGTTTTCAAAATGTGGCTCTCGCTTTAGCGCCGCGCACATTCGTTTTAAACACTTGCAAGAGTTTCACGGATTGAGGGCGGTTCCTTTCCAAAATGTGTCTTTCGCCTAACCGCCGCGCGCATTCGTTTTAAAAACTTGCAAGAGTTTCACTGGTTCCCATGAACAACGTACCACAAATGGTGTTTTGGAAAAACTATGTTGATTCGCGGTGTCGAAATCCTAAACATGGCGTTCTGGCACGATTCCGGACCGTCAACACGCAGCAGTCAGGTTGATCCGTGGCGTTGAAATCCCGAGAACAATGTTATGGCATGCTTCAGGATCTTCAAACGGTTGTCTTCCAACGAGGCAGTCCCCTCAATGGAAATGAACTCTTGTATGGGGCCTGTGAATAGGGAGCTTGGAGGGAGGGTTACTTCCAACATCGTTGATGACTCTTGGGTTTACACTGGTCCTCCTCATCCTCCTCCTCCTCCTCCTCCTCGTCCTCGTCCTCGACCTCCTCCTTATCCTCCACTTCGTCCTCCTCGTCCTACGAGGCTGCTCTAGGGCGGTTTCTTCGTAACCCGATTCTACTTTTCTGGGCCTTCGGTCGAGGGCGTCTAGGCATTCAAGCAGCCAGCCGTCATCAACTGCAACAACAACTCACGCCTCCGCGGCCAGAGGAGGGCATCCCGTTGAGACTTTGAGACTCCGGGTTTGGGATCCAAGGCCCGCTGGGGGAGGAACCGCGCGACGCGCCGGGCTCCTTTGCGCGCGGGGCTCCTTGACGCTTCGTGCCTTCCTCCCTGCGCCCCAATCTACACTGATTGTGCAGCGATCTGCCGACGCCTGGTTGCTGGTTCCCCTTCCAGGGGGGGAGCCTGGGCATAAGGCGCGCGGATCCCCGCCGGTGTGGTGCGGCTCCCGCAGGGGATGTGGCTGCGGAGGGGGTGTCTCGTGTTGCGGGGGGTTCGGTTCGTCGTCGTCTTCTTCTTCGGGGGGCTCGCCCAAAGCTGGTTTGTATAGCTTAATTCCCACTGGCACCGAAGAGTGTCCCTTACATTACTTTTCAGCGTGCCAACTGATATCCCTGACTGCGGTTGGCGACTTGGCCACCGCCTTCGACTCGGGAGGGGACTTTCTTCCCCCCTGGAACACAGACGGGGGCCAGGACCAGTGCGGCGGCAAGTAGTCTCCTCCTCGGCTGCTGGTCGCCCTGCCTGGCTTTGTTTTTTGACTCCGGCTAGGCTTCGCGTGGCCCGATTCTTCCACACCTTTAACTACTTCCTCGCGCTCTGCGCGAGGGCGGCTAGGCGTCGTACAGCCTGCTCGCCTTCGACACCTACACTCACCGCGAGATAGCTGGCCTGGAAGATCCGCCACCAGGGCCCCCCCGCCTGCTGCAATTCGGCATCCGTGCCCAAAGCCTGGGTTCAGGGGAAGCTGCCTCAAGGCGCCCACAATGAAGGGATCTCGGGGCGCTCAAGGACCCTCCTGAGGCGCGCCCGCCCCTTCACTCTTATCCGTTGAGGCGTGCAAAGGCTGTCTGGCAGGGTTCCTGCATTCCATTCCGGGATCCGCTCTCCCGCCGCAGACTGCTGCAGGCACCGCCAGCCTTCCCGAAGCCACGATCCTTCGTGGAGGACAATGGACCCGCGCTCCCGAATTTCTAGGAAGCCACCATCCTTCGTAGAAAGCGATGGGCCCGCGCCCGCGCTCCCGAACTGTCAGGCCGGCCGAGGCAGGCAACCAGCGTCGTTCAGAGGGTCCAAGATGCCTCCAAAACGGCCCAAGATGGCCCACGCTCCCGAACTTTCAGGCTGGCCGAGGCAGGCAACCAGCGTCGTTAAGATGGTCCGAGATGCCTCCAAAACGGCCCAAGATGGCCCACGCTCCCGAACTTTCAGGCCGGCCGAGGCAGACAACCAGCGTCGTTAAGAGGGTCCAAGATGCCTCCGAAACGGCCCAAGATGGCCCACGAGAGGCCCTCGTGCAGGGCCCGAGGGAGCGAAAATCGTTGATGCTCATGGCTTCGAAGGACTTCCGCATTCTCGCCTTTTTGGGCGTCCGCCAGCCCAAGACAGCTCAAGAAACTTCGAAGATGGCCCCAAGACGGCTCAAGAGGCCCCCCCCCCACACAAGAGGGTCGAAGACGGTCCAAGAGGACCGTATGATGGCCCAAGAGGCCTCCAATACGGCCCCAAGACAGCCCAAGAGGGCCTCTGGACAGACCCACGGCGGACTTACAAAGCCCTTCGACGGCAAACAATGGCCTCATAACAGCACGAAGCCATCCCCAATACCGCCGCGAGGGCCCCAGGACGGCCCAAGAGAGCAACAGGACTGCCTAAGATGGCCCCAAGACGGCCCAAGAGGGCCCCGAGACGACCCCAGAGGACACCGAAGACTGCTCCACAGAAGCCCAAGACGGCCCCAAGACGGCCCAAATGAGCTCCATGAGAGCTCCTCAAAAAGTGAATGCGAAAGGTGTCACATCTGACGACCTTCCTCCTCCTCCTCCTCCTCCTCCTCCTCCTCCTCCTCCTCCTCCTCCTCCTCCTCCTCCTCCCCCTGCTCCTCCTCCTCCTCCTGCTCCTCGTCATCATCATCATCATCATCATCATCATCATCCTCATCACCGCTCTCTCAAGCTTGGGCCCCTCGAACAGGTCGCCACCCAGAACGCTTGGCCGGCAGGGTGGCGGTACTTTCCGCAAGCGACTGGAAATGCGC
The DNA here is from genome assembly GCA_963575745.1 of Prorocentrum cordatum. NCBI lineage: Eukaryota > Dinophyceae > Prorocentrales > Prorocentraceae > Prorocentrum > Prorocentrum cordatum. The sequence continues at coordinate 174,514 of CAUYUJ010016218.1, read as the reverse complement.
ACACCCCGTCCTCTCCGCAATAGGTCCCCCCATCCTCCTCCCCCCTTTCGGACGCCCGCTAACATGGCTTACGGCGCGTGGGCGCCAGAACCACTGATCAGGGAATGCACCCGCGACATACGAGGCCAATGCCGCCCCATTCGGCGACGGAGGGGCGAGAGAGCGAGCGAGCGCGCGATGTTGTCGGTCCGTCGGGGACCGGCCCCACGAGGGCAGCGCGTGGGGGCTGGGGCCCTCAGGAGCAGGAGTCGGCAGTGGGAGCAGGAAGGGGACCGTCGCCAACTCACGCGCCTCAGCCCATGTTTACGCTTCCTCGCCCCTTCTCCCCCAAAGGTAGGTGGCGCGCCTGGAGGAGGAGGCAGAGGACTCGGGGCCTCTCAGCAGGCGGCTGGGCTTCTCAAAGCCCTCGCGCCTGCTAAGAAGACCCCTCTACCTCTGGAGACGGCCTATGACAGCTTATGAGAAGGCTGGCGGCGTTCTGAGCCTTCCAGGGATCGACCCGAACAATGTTTTTCGTTTTCGTTGTGTGTTTGTTTCCCCTCATTGTGTCTTCAATCCGCTTCTGCTGCAATACGAGATCGGAACGGCAACCAGTGGATCCCCGATCTCCTCCAAAGATAGACGAGCGCGTTCCACTACTCGCAAAGCAACTATTCGCAAATGGCCTGGATCTGCCGCGGGGGATTTGAGACTAATTACATCGAAGCAACCATGTGCTTCTCTGACGTTTGCGAGTATAGGCACTCCTCGGGAGCGGCCAAGAGGGGGGTGTCCAAGAGGGGGGGGTGCAAATCATGACCGGCGGCATGTGCGCGGCCCAGCGGGGGGGGGCCGGGGACGTAATGAAACAAGAAGAGGCGCCATGACATCTGGGGAACTATCATGGCCCCCGCCATGATATCCACCCCCCTAGTCATCACCCCCCTCTTTCCCGCTCCCGAACTCTGCGAGCACTGGACAGCGCTCGGGTGAAAAGAGCTGCGACCATGCCCCGCCCACCTCGGAGCGGCCTCCCGTGGGCATCCCTGTGGACCACCTGCGGGCCGCGCGGCCCCAGAGAGGGGGGGGGGCGCCGCGGCGGGATTGGCACGCCGGGTGCGGGGGCCAGAGGGCGGGGGCATTCCTGGTGGTGACGACTTGCGCTGTGGCTCCTGACCCGTTCCGCCTAGGACAGCAATCTGCGACACATCCTAGCACCCGCTACAGTGACGTCACCTGGCCAGGCGGAGGAAACTCGATGTGTTCCCCTCGCTGCACGCCCGCTGGCGGTCGCCCACCCGCTCCCAACCACAACGCCAGGCGGTACTCTTAGTCGCGCGCGCGCGACTGCTGCTCTACGACTTTCTCCGCCCTGTCGCCGCGCGCAGGGCCGCGACGCCAAAAAGTGCGTGTAAGTGCAACTGTCAGTGCAAGTGCAAGTGTAAGCGTACGTGTAAGTGTAAGTCTAAGTTTAAGAGTGAGTGTGAGTTGTGAGTGTGAGTGTGAGTGTGAGTGTGAGTGTAAGTGTGAGTGTAGGTGTAAGTGTCACTGTGAGTGTGAGTGTGAGTGTGAAGTGTGAGTGCGAGTGTCGACCTGCCCATCCAAACAGGGGGCAACACTTCCCCTATCCCGCGCTCGCGCCGTCCCGGGGTCCCACGCTTGCTGGCGGGTCGCCGCGCCCGCCTGTACGGCGGTGCCGCTACGGTCGTTGTCCTCCGCCTCCCGCCCCGCCTTCTCCTCCTCTCCCCCTGGTACGCGAGCGCGTGCGCGCGTGCGCGTGCGCGTGCGCGTGCGCGAGTGCGTGCGCGTGTGCGTATGTGTGTGTGTGTGTGTGTGCGTGTGCGTGTGCGTGTGCGTGTGCGTGTGCGTGTGCGTGTGCGTGTGCGTGTGCGTGTGTGCGTCTGCGGCCTTGGCCTGCTGCGTGACGGTTGCGGGCCTTGCACTTGCCTCTTCCTGTGTCCAGCGCAGCTGCAAATTTAACACAATTGGACTTGGTTTCGCGGGCCTTTGGGCGCCGGCGCGGATTCTGTCCCGGCCTCGTGCGAGCAGGAGTGTGTGATGGTGTGCGTATGCTAAAAAACTCTTAGCACTCGCTACAGTGACGTCGCCTGGCAGAGCGGAGGAAACTCGATTTGTTTCACTCGCTGCACGCCCGCTGGCGGTCGCCCGCCCAACGGGCCAGAGGCGTGCTAAAATTCCCGGTGACAAATTAACGATATTCTGGTTCGCGCGCGCGCAGCGGCCCCTGGGGGTCCCAGAGCGAAAAATCCACTGGGCAACCCCCGGCAAGTCCAGGCCAAGTATGGTGGATCTTTCGGGCGCGGGCCTGGGGGCCTCTAGAAAGGTCCAAGAGACGCCCAATGAGTCGACAAGTAAGTGACAGGCCCTCCGGCCAGAAACCAGCAGCGTCCCAGGGCGGCCCAAGATGACCTCACGATGGCTCTCGACGCCCATGACGGCCCCCAGAAACCCCCAAGACGGCCCAAAAACGCACTAGGACGGCCCCCAGAAAGGGCCTCGAGGCGAAACCCGACCGGAAATTTCGACTCGTCCGCGCCAAGACGCCCCCAGGTTGCCCCAAGAAACCACCAAGAGGCCCCTTGGGGCGGAGAGCTCCCCAAAAAGCCCCCGAGCTCTCCAGAAAGCCCCCAAGTGGCCCAAAAACTGGCTACCATCAGCCATCCGAATGGCCTCCGACCCACAACCCACTTCGCGGTCCGAGAGCTCGCGCGCGGCCTCCAGATCCTAAACGCAACCTCGCGTATTGGCCCTGAACTCGGCCCGCAAACCATCATCATGTGTCCTCCTCCTTTTCGCTGTCGTCCTCCCTCTCCTCCTCCTCTTCATCCCCCCCCGCCTCCTCCTCCTCCTCCACCCCCTCATCCCCCACTTCCTCTTGTTCCCCCATGCGGCCCAGAGCATTCGCGCGCTGCCGCAAGCGGTTCGCCGGGGCTCGCGCGCACGACTTGCACTTCAAGGCCCCCGTCTGGCGCGAGTGCTCGAAATGCGGCCCAACGAAGAACCGAGATTTCGGGTGCTTCCTTTTGCTGGTGCCGAGGCACTCGCACGCTTGCTAGCAGCGCGCCGCGAAACCCAGGTCCGCGCAGCCTGCACATGCAACTGTACGTTCCCTCGAGAAGTGATCACTCTCCTGTCTGTCGATTATGCGGCCCTGCCGCGGAAATTTCTTCTCTCGTTCCGCGCGCGCCCATTTTCGTTCGAGCCGTTTTGCCGCATCGGCCACTCCCTTCGCAGTAACGCCCTTGCGGTGGCATCCTCCGCGCACTACCCTTGCTCCTTTCTTCGCCCGGGGGCCCTCCACTCGGTCGCGGTTCAAGTGTCCGACCTCCAGAAGGGCACCTCGCGACCTGGCGCGCAACGCGTCAGCGACCTTCCACCTCTGCTTTCCGCTTGCGATTGTTTGCTTCTCGCGTCAACTTGTCCCACGCCTCTGCGCATTTCCGGCACAGTTTCTCCCATGCTGCGCCATGCTTCTTCTGGGCTTCCGACATCTCCGCCATCTCTTCGAAAAGGGAGAGAGAAGCGCGTCGCTCGAACGTCGCGCTGCGCCGGCGCTCTCGTCCCACTTGGGGTTGCCACGGCGCGACTTCTGCTTCGCTTTGACATGGCTACACTTGGCGCAAGACATGGTCCGAATCGCGTTCACCTCCTGCTCGTCGCATGGCCCCCTGCTTCCCCAATCGCTACCGTGCCGCGTCGGTGCATCGTCCTCCGCTGCGGCCCACCCTTTGCACGTTGTTTCACCATTTCTCGTCCGCGCCGTTCATCTCATCCGCGCATGCAAATCGCCGGCCTATCCTTCCTCTGGAATTCGTACTTCGTGAAAGCCTCCACCGGTAACCTCCAACAGCACCGTTCGCACTGGTCTCATGGCGTGCGTGAGTTCCGCTTCCCACGACGCCCAGTCCACGTCTTCTCCTCGGACCACTTGCAACAGTTCCTTAATCCCCCATCTCCCCTTCGTTGCGCGGCTTGCTATGAAAAGGCCGGAATATCAACGCGCCCCATCGTTTTCGCGCCCGCGCGACGGCAACGTAATAAGACATCCAACTCACGCCGCGCCCACTTTCAAGGTCCGCGATCGCTGCCCCCGTCGTCCGCCCCTGCGCGGCGCGCGCCGTCGCAGCCAACGACGGCGCGATCATGAACTGCGCCCGCGTCACACCTGGGTGCTTCGTGCACCCGCCCAAGAACCACTGGCGCCCTTTCGATGGGAAGATCGGATGCAGCCCCAGCTCCCGGCCGGGCAAGCGCCAACCCTTTGCGTGAAAGTCGAGGACCATGACTCGGGGGAGATGCAACAAGACCTCCTCGTCTGCATCTCCCACAGAATCGTCCTCATGCACAACCATCTGTGAATCGTCGCCGTGCGCCCTCGCAGAAGTTGCTTCTTCGACCAGCCCAAATGATCCGCCAAAGCAACGTGCATGCCCGTCGCCACTGGGAACAACCCCGGCAAGCTTGCGCACTCCTTATCGTGGTACCCCAGACACCATATTGTGTCCTCCACCGTGTACAGCCGCCTCTGTTCCCCCCCGTGGCAGGGGCGGTCTCTGGCTGCGACCCAGAGCGCCTGCTCTCCTCGCTCCTTCGCCCACTGCGCGCTCTCTGCTTCCCCACGTGGCACCGAATATCTTGACTGGCCTAGATGGCGACGGCTTTCACGAATCTCTTTTCTCGGAATCGCGCATCTTCGGGCGACATTGCCACAAGCACGAATGTCCACACACTCGGTCCCGTTTCCTCCCGGCGCTACAATCGTGTGGTCCGAGTGCAGGCCTTCGGGGAGGCCTTTGGGCACCCTCCAGATGCCTAGTGCGCCCAAGGCCATCCCGCCCTAACCTTTTCCGCACTGCGCCGGCGCAACATATCCATCCCTGGCTTTGTCCTACTAGTGCGCCCAAGCCAGAATTCCCAAACCGGCTGAATCCGCGCCGACGAGGGCCCCCTCGAGACCCAGAAACAAAAGACAGCGCAAAAATCCTCCGCCCCACTGTCGCCCTCCTGGCACGTCACGCTCTAGAATCCCCCCGGGAGCCCGATACCGAAGCCTTGACCCCCAGCACCAGACCAGGAGCACAACATGACGCCCCAAAATGCACCCAGGAGGCCCCGAAGACGCGCCGACCCGCCCCCAAAACGAGCCCCAGGGGAGCTTCCAAAACTGTTTTCAAGAGGCCCTACCCCCCCCCACACACAAAAAAATGCAAGGGGGTCGGCGGATGTGGCGTAAACCAATATAATCACAAGCAAACGATGCTGCACATGAAAGTAACACGTGCAGACAACTATGCGGGATACCACGCCGGACACCATGCGGGAGACCGTACGGGAGACCATACTGGAGACCACGGGCCACGAGTAACCGGCTCCAGATCCGAAGGAATGTCGAACCCCTGCAGACAAACCGTTCAGAGAGTGCAAGGTGTAAGGTCCGCCATAGCGAGAAAACATAGACGGAGTAGGGCGACAGGAAAGACAGGCCAGACGTTCCAACCAATGGCCTTGTTAAAGCAGCTTCTGGCTTCAGGCCTGGGCAGGGAACACCTGAAGGACTTTGCACCGCACCCGTCGCCGACGGGAGGCGGAGGAGAAGGCGCAGGAGGACGACGACATGGAGAAGGGTTAAGGGAGGGAGGGAGGGAGGGAGGGAGGGGAAGGAGGGATGGGAGGGAGGGAGGAGAGGAGAGGGATGGGAGGAGTAGGAGGGGGGGACGAGGACATGGAAGGAAGTCTCCAGGAAGATGCGGCCGCCAGCGCGCGCAAGAACGGGCGCCGCGGCCGCCTGGAACGGCGTGCGGGCCTCTGGATACCTGCGGGGAGCGGAGGGCACCCGCCCACCAGGACTCCAGCGAGCGTGCGTGGCAGATGCGGAGGAAAAGGAGGAGGAGGAAGAGGAGTAGGAGGAGGAGGAGGAGGAGGAGGAGGAGGAGGAGGAGGAGGAGAGGAGGAGGAGGAGGAGGAGGAGGAGGAGGAGGAGGAGGAGGAGGAGGAGGAGGAGGAGGAGGAGGAGGAGGAGGAGGAGAGGAGGAGGAGGAGGAGAGAGGAGGAGGAGGAGGAGGAGGAGGAGGAGGAGGAGGAGGAGAGGGAGGAGGAGGGGGAGGGGAGGAGAGGAGGAGGAGGAGAGGAGAGGAGAGGAGGAGGAGGAGGGAGGAGGAGGAGGAGGAGGAGGAGGAGGAGGGAGGAGGAGGGGGGGGGAGGAGGGGAGGAGGAGGGAGGAGGAGGGGAGGAGGAGGAGGAGAGGGGGGTAGGAGGAGGCGGAGGCGGAGGCGGAGGCGGAGGCGGAGGCGGAGGAGGAGGAGGAGGAGGAGGAGGAGGAGGAGGAGGAGGAGGAGGTCTAGGCCTCCTTCCCGTGCCGTCCTTCGAGGTCGCCTAACGTCGCGTGCCCTCGCGCCCCGCGAGGCGGGGTCATCCTTCGCGTGCCCTCGCGCCCGCGTGGAGGAGGGCGGCTCCCATGCCCAGACCACCAAGCCACGACGCGCGGAGCGTGATCATCTTCGCGCCCCTGGGAGTGACCCAATCCCTCTTCCCCCCTTGTCTTAAGTCGGGCGTGTCCCCCTACAGGGGGATATTGGACGGAAAAAAAGAAAGAAATACCAAAACATACTCAAACGATGCCTAAAAATACTCAAAACATATCCCCAGGCTATGTTTTTGAATAGTTTTGAATATTCCCCCTGTAGAGGGACAGGCCCGACTTAACCCTTGTCCTCATCTCTCCTCCTTCTCCGACCCGTGTGTTCCCAGCCATGGCCCGACACATCGCCCGCTCTCTCCCGAAAGCACTCTTACATTCTACACATTTCCACTTCCCCCGCTCCAGCTTTGCGCTATCCAAGCAGCGCTTGCACTTCCGCCGCGGATCTGCCATGCCCTCCCGCTCCTTCGTCTTACGCTGCTGCTTAGATTCCCAGTTTTCTGATCATGCGCATTGAGGATACGATTGCGTTGCTGGTGTTATGATTGCTACTCGCCTTCCCAACATTGGTTTTGCCGTTCCTCTTCAACCATGACCATTGGTCATATTTGTGCAGCCAGCGCGTATCATAACGGCGCGCGATGAAGCTGCAATGGTCTTGGTAAGCCATATCGACACTTTTCGAGCGGGGCGCGGTCAGCGAAAGTGGCGAAGGATGGGCCGAAGGGGAAATATGCAAAGATAACCTTGGAACATCTTCCATCCTTAGTATACGTGTGGACTGTACTCTCAGCACGCACGTGCACAAGGCGGCTGCGGAGTTTCTGGGCGGGTCATCCAGGGGGGGGCCAACGGCCTTGTGTGCAAGGTCGTTGCGAGCCGCGAGCAGCCTGTCAGACTCTGCCTCGCTGAAAGCGGTGTCGCACGTGTCGCGTCTTGGCTGAACGCGGATTCCTGGACCATCCCAATATTTCTCTCCTGCTCCGCCCTCGTCCCATCCTCACACGGCCCCGTACACGGGCACTTCGAAATACTCCGTGACGCTGGAGCACCCGGGAAACTGCAGCCGCGGGTCGACGCGTTGTCCGTCCTGCGCTTTCCCCTGCAACGTCCCGGCAAACCCTGATCCGTAACGTCCTGGCTTCCACAGCCATGCCATGCCTTCCCCTTTCCACTTCCACCTCCCCGAGCAGCTGCATTGGAGCCCGGCCCGGCGGCGGCACCTCCACGCTCGACTTGTCCTCCTCTTCCTCCTCCTCCTCCTCTTCCTCTTCCTCCTCCTCCTCGTTCTCCTCCTCCTCCTCCATCTCATCCGCCTCCTCCTCCTCCTCCTCCTCCTCCCCCTCCTCCTCCTCCATTCCTCTTCCTTTAAAAAATACGTCCCCCTGTCGCACCCCGAGGCCAGTGGTTAGGGCGGGCTGGGCGTTTCGCCTGAGACTTCCTCACCAGCTACGACTCTGAAGCTCAACACATGGCAACATTTTCACATATAGAGGGCGGGTCGTCTTCAAATTGTGGCTCTCGCCTTAGCGCCGCGCACATTCGTTCTAAACGTTTGCAAAAACTTCACGGATTGCGGATAAATGTTTTCAAACTGTGGTTCTCGCCTTGGCGCCGCGCACAGCCGTTTTAAGTAATAGTTTCACGGATTGATGGTACCACGTTTTCGAAATGCGGGTTTCACAGATTGAGAGCGGTTCCGTTTCAAATTGTGGCTCTCGTCTCAACGCCGCGCACTCTCATTCGTAAAATTTGCAAGCAGTTCACGGATTCGCACGATCAGCGTACCAAAAATTGCATTGTGGAAAGATTCGAACATATTCGAGATTTTGCGGGTGCAACAGCTACGTTGATTCGCTGCGTTGACATCCTAAGGATGGCGTTCTGGCGCGATCCAAGATCGTCAAGGCGCAACAGTCAGGTTGATCCGTGGCGCTGGAATCCCGAGAACAATGTGATGCCATGCTTTCGGGTATTAAAACGGTTGTCTTCCAACGAGGCAAATCCCCCGATGGAAATGAACCGCTGTAGGAGCCTTTGAAGAGGGAACTTGGAGGGAGGGTGTATTCCAACATCGTTGATGGTTCTTGGGTTTACACTGGTCCTCCTCCTCCTTCTCATCCTCCTCTTCAGCCCTTCTCCTCAATCCTCCTCTTCAGCCCTCCTCCTCAACCCTCCTCCTCCTGCTCTTCTCTTCCTCCTGCTCTTCTCATCTTCCTCCTCCTCCTCAGCCCTCCTCCTCCTCCTCCTCTTCCTCCTTCTCCCCCTCATCTCCAGCCTTCTTCCTTCTCCTCTCCGACAATTCCTCTCTCCTTGCAATGCGTCCGAATCGTCATCACCACCACCACCACCATAATCATCCTCCTCCTCCTCCTCCTCCTCCTCCTCCTCCTCCTCCTCCTCCCCTTCCTCATCAGCATCATCACAATCGTCGTCGTCGTCGTCGTCATCATCAGCATCATCATCATCATCATCATCATCATCATCACCATCACCATCATCATCATCATCATCATCATCATCATCATCATCACCATCACCATCACCATCACCATCACCATCACCATCACCATCACCATTACCATCACCATCACCATCATCACCATCACCATCACCATCATCTCATCATCATCATCATCATCGGTCATCGTCATCGTCATCGTCATCGTCATCGTCACCGTCACCGTCATCGTCATCGTCATCGTCATCGTCATCGTCATCGTCATCGTCATCCTCATCCTCATCCTCATCCTCATCCTCATCATCATCATCATCATCGTCATCGTCATCGTCATCGTCATCGTCATCGTCATCGTCATCGTCATCGTCATCGTCATCGTCATCATCATTCATCATCATCATCATCAGCATCATCATCATCATCATCATCAGCATCAGCATCATCATCATCATCATCAGCATCAGCATCATCATCATCATCACCATCATCATCACCGTCACCATCACCATCACCATCATCATCACCACCATCATCATCATCATCACCATCATCAGCATCAGCATCATCAGCATCAGCATCAGCATCAGCATCATCATCATCATCATCATCGTCATCGTCATCGTCATCGTCACCATCACCATCACCATCACCATCACCACCATCATCATCATCATCATCACCATCACCACCACCACCACCATCATCATCATCATCATCATCATCACCATCATCATCATCATCTGTATCATCCTCTTCTTCTGCAACCTCGTCATCATCATCATTCGCCTCCTCATCATCAACATCACAATCAACATCGGCAACATCACCAACGCCACCCTCATCCGCAAAGTCATCTGCATCATCATCAGCGCCACCATCAACATCATCATATAATCATAGCAGCGTCATCATCGTCCTCAGCCTCATCATCAGATTCATCCTCCTCCTCCTCCTCATCCTCATCATCATCATCATCGTCGTCGTCGTCCTCGTCATCATCAGCATCGTCACCATCATCATCATCATCATCATCATCATCATCATCATCATCAGCAGCAGCAGCAGCAGCAGCAGCAGCAACATCATCCGCATCAGCGTCAACATCAACATCATCTCCTCAGTCCTCATCTTCCCTCCTCCTCCTTTTTCTCCTCCTCCTCCTCCTCCTCTTCGCCACCCACCAACTACAGAGCCAACCATCCGCAAAAACGCGTGGGCAAAAGAACGCGCGATTGGCAACTCGTCGAGATTTAAAAACAAAAAAACGGAAAACGGAGCTCATCGCGACTGCAACGCCGAAGATGAAGCGCCCGATTGCGAAGCAGGAGTACGTGCTGCGAGACAAGGAGGACGGGGCGGAGGAGAAAGAGGGGATGCTGGGATTCCCCAAAAAACCATACACCGAGGTAGCCGCCCATCGTTGCCGCGGCCGCCCCCGATTCCTGGGAGAGGACCATTGTCTGGTGTCTGGGAAAGCCGCCAACATTACAAACCATAGCTTTCGCCAAACACGATTCACATGACTGTACCACTTGTTGCATCAGCGATTGTTGCTTGTCAGAAAATATGTCAGAAAGTGTAGTTGCTTCGGCCTTGTCCAGCACGGTGGCGTTGGAGATCCTGCAAACAAGCGATGGCGGGACACCTGAGATCTTTCGGGCACCCTTGCAATGAAAACAGTCAAATCGCGCTCTCCCGGCTCGGAAAAGCCATCTACAATCAAAAGGATACCACACCTTACTCACAACGCAAGCGTAATACAGGTCATAGTTCCTGTTCCATCCAATGACAGCATGAGGACACATGTTTTGCAGCTGCTTAAAGATGCCCAATCTCCTTCGCCCAGCCTCCGAATTAACTTGTTCTGGTTTGGCCATCGCAAGATATTAGTCCACCCAAATACATGCTCCCCTGATAGATTTGTTTTTTTCGTGGGTCTACGTACTTCCCCTGTTGAAGACATGCCCATCTACAACGTCTTATCCCAATTGAGATCCATGCCTGGCCTTCCCGCACAATGGATTCATCAAACACAGAATGAAGATTCCCGGGGTGTTGCGACGCCGACGGAGTACCATCCGCGTACAAAATGGCCCTACACATACTCTGGCTCTGGCTGTAGCTCCAGTGTGTCCACGGTCCAAGGCGTCGTGCAACATTACAGTTTGGGCAGCTGTGAACAAATAGGTGTTTAGTGGGCAACCTTGGACGATACCTGCGGATTTTTTTCTCTTCGTAGAAGGCCTACATTGGTCGATTATTATAATAACAATTACCGCTGTGTTGTTAATCCAAACCTTCCATGGCCATGCGCATGCTGTCCGGCATCAGACAATCGAAAGCTTTCGTCCAGTTCAATACTAGAACTAAGAATCCTCCCCCATTTTTCACTCGAGCTGCACCCACCATCCACTGGACCAGCATAAGCGTTTGACGTGCCACGCTTTGGGTGGATGCCGAACTGAGATTCCCGCAACCTTCGCTCGCACCCACCATCCAGGAGTCTATGAGCCTGCCTTCGAGCGCACTCTAATCAAGGATCTCGATGCGGGTCCGAGCGTTGCCCAAAGGGCTACCCTGGAAACAACACAGAACAACAGACACGTCACATGAACCTGGCGTAACCCAAACTAGGGACACAGCAAAACGTTGCCCACGTGACAAATGTGCAACGCAATGCAGCGACGCAAAGCGTAGTACATCATACCAGTGCGCATCATAGCGCTGCCGACCACGTAAGGCAATCGCAGAATTGCGTCGTATTGGATAGCATGACGCAGCATAGAACGACGTAGCACAGCACACCATTCCACCTCCTCCTCCTCCTCCTCCTCCTCCCCCTCCGCCTCTTCTGCCTTCTCTTTCTCATCCTCGCTCCCTGCCTCCTCCCTCCCTCACTCCCTCCCAACCTCCCTCCGCCTCCTCCTGGTCATCCTCCTCGTCCTTTTCGACGCTGAGCGGACTTCAATCCTACGACTTCCTCATTGTCCTCCTCCTCCTCCTCCTCCTGCTCCTCCTCCTCCCCCTCCTCCTCCTCCACCCTCCCTCCCTCCCTGCCTCCCTCTCTCCCTCCATCTCTCCTCCTCCCTCCTCCCCTCTTACGAACTCTCCTCCTCCTCCTCCTCCTCCTCCTCCTCCTCCTCCTCCTCCCCCTCCTCCTCCTCCTCCTCCTCCTCCTCCTCCCCCTCCTCCCCCTCCTCCTCCTCCCCGTCCTCCTCCCCCTCCTCCTCCTCCTCCCCCTCCTCCTCCCCCCTCCCCGCGCACCCGCTGCCCCCCCCCCGGCGGCGCGCCTCTCGGCGTAGACCTGCTCGCGGTCGTGGCATCGGATGCGCGGCCAGCAGCGCCACAGCGCCCAGGACACCAGCCGCCGCAGCAGGCCTCCCTCTCTCGGCTTATGTTGTTCCCATCCTACTTAAGGACCGCATCCCAGGAATAATTTCGAGCAGCAGGAGAAGTGTCGAAAGAGTGTCGAACCAGTGTCGAAACTGTGTCGGGCGAGTGTCTCCCAGGGCCCGACACGTGAAAACCCTTGAGTTTTGGCAATTTTTCTGGCGCTCGAAATTCTTTCTGGTGATCAAGGCTAAATAAAGCAGGTTGGAGCATCATAACTCTCGGCGAGCGGCCAGCCAAGAGGGGCAGGCTGATTATAGAGGAAGAAGAACTATGCACATACACCGATTCTGGCCGGGCCCATCCTGAGCCCAGGATCGGTGCGTACGCCCTCTTACCTTGGCCAGGAAGGCATATGCACCGATCCTGGGTCAAGGATGGGCCTTGCCAGGATCGGTGCATGTGCATAGTTCTCTTCGCCCGAGATCACAGGCTGATGGAATGCATGGAGCGCGCTCCATCGCATCCAGCGAAAACTCGACACAGACTGCTTGAGTTTGACACTGTCTGGACAACAGTTCCGTCTACTGGTATAGTCGATGAGCCTCGCGAAGGTTCAACAACTCTGGTACGTCAGGTCCCTCCGAAAGACGGCCAAGTATGTAAAACGGATCAGAAAAGGGGTGCTGTAAACCAGGGATTGAGGAGAGGCCGAGGCGGGGCGTCAAAGGAACCAGTAGATGTGGACAAACGTGTAATGAGCCGGCGTTGCCGCTGAGGCTCACTACGCGTCCTGTCCGTGATCATTTTTTTCAGCGCGATGCCAGAACCTGAGCCAGAGTGCAGCGTCACGGCGAAAAATGGCCTGAAGCTGCTGTCCCACTTAGTGGGATTGTTAACGTAAGTGCGAAATTGCAACCCATCCCTGGAGGCGCCGTTGCCGCTGAGCCTCAGCAATGTTGACACAGATGGCGGTGCAGAGTGCCAAAAATGAGAATTGTACTCCAGACAACGTATGCTGTTGACACGTAATTAAACAAGCGTATCCACGCAGCAAACTGCAAAGCCCCCGCCCAGAGGCTAATTGACAGGTGACAGGCCAGGCCCTGGAGCTAACAGGTGACAGGCCGGGCCCTGGAGCTAACAGGTGACAGGCCGGGCCCCGGAGCTAACAGGTGACAAGCTGATTCCCGAAGCTAACAGGCGACAGCCTGGGCCCCAGAGCCAACAGGTGATCGCACGGGCTGCTTCTGTCGTTACGGGCTGCTTCTGTCGCACGGGCTGACCGTTGTACGCTCGTGCAAAGCGGCGTGTGGGTTGAATGCTGAACTACATGTTTAAATGTATGGCGATCGCGGATAGCCCCGGGGAGAACTTACAGGGACGGATGTGGCTGTTTCTCCACAGCACTGCCTGTTACCGCACGGCGAGTCCTAAGAGGTAAGAGGGAGCCCGAGGTCCCCCCAGGCAGGAGGAGGAGGAGGAGCAGGAGAGATGATGGAGGCATGCCAGGTACGCTCACACCACATCTGACATCCTATCCATCCCTCCTATCCTTCTGTGGCAACTCATGGGAGCCTCCCATACCATCTTGCCAGCTCTTGCGAGTCGACGATAATCGACGCTACATCGACACAAATCGAAGCTAGTCGACGCTAACCGACCATACATCGGCGCAATCTCATCGAATCCCAGACGCTAATCGACGCTAAAGCGGGAATTCAGAGGGTACACCAGGCTCCCATGATTTGCGACCGAACCATCCCTTCCTATGGCGCTGAATCTTCTACATACCTATACGACCACCCTTCGGGTGCTAAGGAGGTTGTGGGGGGAGAGAGAGAGAAGGGGAACCAGCATCTGACTCAATCGATCTCACTATCGATCTCACTCAACGGAACACCAACAGACACCACGGGACACCACGGGACACTTGTCGATCTCACTATCGATCTCACTCAACGGGACATCACGGGACACCACGGGCCGCCACGGGACACCGCGGAACACCTCTCGATCTCACTATCGGTCTCACTATCGATCTCACTATCATTCTCACTCAACGGGACACCATCGGACACCACGGGACACCACGGGAGATCTCGGGACACCACATCGATCTCACTATCGATCTCACTATCAATCTGACTCAACGGGACACCACGGGACACCACGGAACACCTGTCGATCTCACTATCGGTCTCACTATCGATCTCACTTTTTGGGACACCACGGGACACCTGGGGCACCACATTGATCTCAGCATCGATCTCACTATCGATCTCACTATCGATCTGACTCAACGGAACACCACGGGACACCACAGGACACCTGTCGATCTCACTGTCGATCTCACTATCGATCTCATTCAACGGGACATCCCGGGACACCACGGGCCGCCACGGGACACCACAGGACACCGCGGAACACCTCTCGATCTCACTATCGGTCTCACTATCGATCTCACCATCATTCTCACTCAACGGGACACCATAGGACACCACGGGACACCACGGGAGACCTCGGGACACCACATCGATCTCACTGTCGATCTCACTATCGATCTCACTCAACGGGACACCACGGGACACCACGGAACACCTGTCGATCTCAGTATCGATCTCAGTATCGATCTCACTTGTTGGGACACCACGTGACACCGCGGGCACTACATCGATCTCAATATCGATCTCACTCACGGGGACACCACGGGACACCACGGGACATCACGGGACACCGCGGAACACCTCTCGATCTCACTATCGATCTCACTATCGATCTCACTTTTTGGGACACCACGGGACACCACGGGACACCTCGGGGCACTACATCGACCTCAGCATCGATCTCACTATCGATCTCAATCAGCGGGATACCACGGGACACCACGGGACACCAGCGGGACACCGCGGGCCACCGGTTGCCGGGGGGGAATCCTTTGGTCTGGCCGCGGCCCAGCCACAGGAGAATTTCCTCGCCCGCCCACGCAGCTTCGCCTCGCCCGCCCACGCACGCACGAACGGCACGCAAAACACGAACCCGAAACCGAAATCGATTCCCCGGGGCAACACATCGATCTCACTATCGATCTGAGTATCAATCTCAGTATCGATCTCACTCAACGGAACACCACGGGACACCACGGGACACTTGACGATCTCACTATCGATCTCACTCAACGGGACATCACGGGACACCACGAGCCACCACGGGACACCACGGGACACGCGGAACACCTCTCGATCTCACTATCGGTCTCACTATCGATCTCACTATCAATCTCACTCAACGGGACACCATAGGACACCACGGGACACCACGGGAGACATTGGGACACCACATCGATCTCACTATCGATCTCACTATCGATCTCACTCAACGGGACACCCCAGGACACCACGGAACACCTGTCGATCTCACTATCGATCTCACTATCGATCTCACTCAACGGGACACCACGGGACACCTCGGGCACCACGTCGATCTCAATATCGATCTCACTATCGATCTGACTATCGATTTCACTCAACGGGACACCATGGGACACCACGGGACACCTGTCGATCTCACTATCGATCTCACTTTTTGGGACACCACGGGACACCTCGGGGCACCGCGGGACACTTCGGGACACCACTGGACACATCGATCTCACTATCGATCTCACTATCGATCTCACTCAACGGGACACCACGGGACACCACGGGACACCACGGAACACCTGTCGATCTCACTATCGGTCTCACTATCGATCTCACTTTTTGGGACACCACGGGACACCACATCGATCTCACTATCGATCTCACTATCAATCTGACTCAACGGGACACCACGGGACACCACGGAACACCTGTCGATCTCACTATCGGTCTCACTATCGATCTCACTTTTTGGGACACCACGGGACACCTGGGGCACCACATTGATCTCAGCATCGATCTCACTATCGATCTCACTATCGATTTCACTCAACGGGACACCATGGGACACCACGGGACACCTGTCGATCTCACTATCGATCTCACTTTTTGGGACACCACGGGACACCTCGGGGCACCGCGGGACACCTCGGGACACCACTGGACACATCGATCTCAGTATCGATCTCACTATCGATCTCACTCAACGGGACACCACGGGACACCACGGGACACCAGCGGGACACCGCGGGCCACCCGTTGCCGGGGGGGAATCATGTGGTCCGGCCGCGGCCCAGCCACAGGAGAATTTCCTCTCGCCCGCCCCCGCAGCTTCGCCTCGCCCGCCCGCACGCACGCACGACACCAACCCGAAACCGAAATAGATTTCCTGGTAGGAGGGGTCTCCGTTTCACGTCGGACTCACCCCCCAACCTCCTATCAGCGGACGCGTGTCATAGCCGACCTACAACTCCAGTACCACAGCAAAGCACCCTAATTAGCAGCGAAGGTGACCTGTGGGACCTGTGGGGCAGGTGGGAACTAGTCGGACCTTTGCGATCTGTGTGACCTGTGGGACTTCTGTGGCCTGTGGGAACTGCGGGGCCAGTGGGACCTGTTGCCTATGGGGCCTGTGAAACCTGCGACGCTGTGGGAACTGTGAATCATCCGTGACCTGCGAGACCCGTGGAGCTATGGGACTGGCGGGACCTGTGGGACCTGGGGAACCTCCGTGGGACCTGTGAGACCTGCGGTGCTGCGCGCGCTGCTGCAGGCCCTGAAGGTGGGCACGCAGCCCATGCGGATCTTCAGCGATTGCCAGAACGTGGTCGACGGCGTCATGGCAGGTCCCAGCTGGCTCAACAACTACAGCCGGCAGCACCTGGACCTCTGGGGGGCAGATTTTCGAGGCCATCGCCGAGCTCGGCGGTCTGAGCCCGCGCACCGTGCTGGTGTGCATAGTGAAGGGCCACGCTACGCGCGCCGAGAGAGAAGCGATCGGTCGCGCGAGGTGGGAGGGAAACAGGCTAGCCGATAAATTCGCTACGCAGGGAGTCTTGTACCATACTCACCCCGTCTGGAATAGAGAGGCCTACATTCAGAAATTCAAGCTGATTAAGGATAGCTTCGAATTCGGGGCCTGCGTAGGAGTCCTAGGTGCAGAAATCGTCGACACTGAAAAGGGCTCGAGTCCGACGGGATCGAACCCACCCGACCCCGTCCTGGACCTCCCGCACTCCTGGGGGTCCCTGGGGCGGCCAAGGGCGGGATGCGGGCAGGCCCTCGAGGCTTCCGCCCCGCCCCCGGCTTCCACGCCCCGGTCTCGGGCCGCTCTGGACCGGGGGGACGGCAGGGTCGACCGAGCGCGGGGAGCCTGCGACAGACGGTCGGGCCTGTTTGCCTCATGTCGCCCTGGGGCCCACAGGGCGAGCGGGGGCAGGCAGAATCGTCTGTGAACAGGATTGCACCCCACCACCAACCAGCCCCTTTTAGGGGCTATCCTGGAGTTTCGGCAAGGCTCGGGGTTGGCCCGAAGCGGGCTGAGCTCACTCGGCGCGAATCCATTGGGCTTTCGCGACCCGATTCGGTCCTCCTCCTCCTCCTCCTCCTCCTTTTCCTTTGTGGAAATCGCGAAAAGGTACCGATACCGCTACTCCCCGGACCTCTCCGAAGGTGCGTTCTGACCAAGAATTCGAATAGAATCCAGCCGTGGCGACGAGAGCATCCCAGGAGGCCCAAAAAGGCAAAAAACTGGGCATGGGTAGCAGTATTGGTACCTCTTCCCCCTCTGACGTTCCCCCTGCGACTCCTCCGTCTGCTCCTCATCCCCCTCCAGCTCATCCTCCTCTTCCTCCTTTTCTTCCTCCTGCTCCTCCGCCTCCCGACCAGGCGATCCTACGAAGGGCAGGCCCGACGTAAGCAGGAGCGGGGCGTAGAGGGTCCACAGGGTGCTCGCGTCGTAGAGGACGCTCATGTAGCGCAGCGGGTCGACAAGGCCTCTGCGGCGTAGGGGGCGACACACGCGAGCGGGGGGCGAGCGAGGGGAAGCAGTGAAATGGAGAAGCGGGGAGAGGGGATGGTCCATCCCCTCTCCTCCATCCCAGATGGAGGAGGAAGGCAGGGAGAAACGAGGTGATGAGATGAGATGAGACCAGTCGCGAAGCGAGGTGGATTTGAATTTGGAAGAAGCCCAGGCCACCTTCCCTGTCCTGCTGAGACCTTCGGGCCTGAGACATCTGGAGACTCAATCGAGATATTCTCGTCTAGCCGGTGAGAGAGAGAGAAGAGGGACAACTAAAGCAGGGAGGAGGACTGGAGAAGGGATCAGTGAGGAAGGTGGAAAGATGACGGAGAGGGAACAACACTAGAGGTACAGGTAGGAGGGATAGAGAGGGAGAGGCCATGTGTTTTGTTACATGCGTTTTGGTTCATAGCTTTGTGTATATCTATGTACTTACTACATACATGCATGCATGCATGCATCCATACATACATACGTATATACATACATACATACGTACGTACATACATACATACACGCATACATTCAAACATGCATCCATATACACGTACTACGTATATGCATACATAGGTACACATATACACACATACAGACACACATACATCCACACACGCATACGTACAGCATATGCAAATGCACATACATACCTGCACACATACATACACACATGCATGCATGCATGAATACATACATGCATACATGTATGCATGCGTGCGCACATACATTCATACAGTATGTATGCATGCATGCAGTCACGTATGCAGGTGTGTGCATGCATGTATGTATGCATGCATGTATGTATGCATGTGTGTAGCTATGTATGCATGTGTACGTATGTATGTGTGTATGCATGTATGTTTGTATGGATGCGTGTAGGTATGCATGTATGTATGTATGTGTGTATGTATGTGTGTATGCATGTAACTATGTATGTATGTGTGTATGTATGTATGTATGTATGTATGTATGTATGTATGTATGTATGTATGTATGTATGTATGTATGTATGTATCGATCCCCCTGGCGCGCCACGTCCTGAAGCTCCGCAGAAACAACAGACCGTGAGCCGTAAACTGAGCTAGCCGTCCGGCCAGCGGGCCACTGAGGCCCCCAACAGCTAGTCAGACCCGCGCCGACTAGCAGGCTAAGCCCCCAGGCTCGCACCCGAGGTGGGATGGAGGCCTTGCAGGAGCTTCTCGCGGCGTCTGCGCCGCTCGCGCTCCGCAGGGCTACACCTGTCGAGAGGCGGGAGGGGGCCCGGGCACGAGTCCTTCAGCCTCTTGGCACCCCTCTCTGCGGAGACGTACGCCCCGCACCGCCTGCACAGCACAAACGGGCTACGCAAGACCAGCTCATGGGCGTTATCCGCCAAGGGGCTGGGGTCTGCAGGAAGACCTGCCGGAGGCTGCTCCGGGCCTCGTCCATGTGTGTATGTGTGTATGTGTGTATGTGTTTATGAGTATGTATGAATGTCGCGTGTATGCATTGATGCATGTGTTGTGTGGGTGGCTTTGTACTGTATGTATGTATGCATGCACGGAGTTCCGAGTGCATGCGTGGATGTGTGTGTATGTATAGATGGACGCATGCATGCAAATATGTGTGTATGTATGTATGTATGCATGTCTGTATGCATGCATGTGTGTACGTACGTCTGCATGTATGCATGCATGCAGGTATGTATGCATGCATTCATGCGTGTATGCATGCGTGTAAGCATGTATGTGCATATACGTATGTGTGCATGTATGAAGGTATGCGTGTTTGTATGTATGTATGAATGTAGCGCGAATGTATGTTTGCATGTATGCATGTCTTATGCATGTATGGTGCATACGCAGGGTATGTATGCATGCATGTATGTACACATGTACGTGGTGTATGTATCCATGTATGCTTGCTACACACGCACATGCATACATGCATACATACATACATACAGGCATCCATGCATACATACACTCATGCAGACGTGCACACATACATGCATGCATGCAGACCTACTCATGTACGTATAAGCATACATGTACAATGGAACCACGCGCGCGCTTCGGGCGTGCTTTGGTCGTAGCCGCGCCCAAGGAGCTCGCATCGGAAGTTGCCAACGAGGATTGCAGGGGCGATTCTGGAGATCCTTCAGGGATGGTAGAGGGACCTGCGGCAATTAACATGTGGGATCCCCGCGACGTTTCGGGGAGTCCTGGGGCTCCTTCAACGCTTCTTGCGCTTCCTTGGTTCAATCCGAGGACCCGAGGAGGAGCTTAGCAACGAAGAGCTGTGCTCGAGTCTAGTTTCGAAGTGCACGCAACCAGGGCCACATCACGAAGTATCGAAAGCCCCCCCCCCTTCCTGGCCACGCATCTGGGGCCAAGCCAAGGTGCAACGAAGTCAAATAAAAACCCATCTGGGTCGCACTGGCAAGGCCTCCAATTCGATGACTATGGCTTCTCGGGGGGCATTCTTGAAGAACTTCCGCGCGACCTCCAGTCGTCCATGGGCCGTATTGAAGCCTCTTGGATGCCTGCTGGAAATGCGGTATTGGGGACATTTGACGTCCGTTGTTGGAGCCGTCTTGGGAGCAACCTTGGCCATCGTCTTGGGGCCGTTTTAGGGGCCTCTTGGGCAGTCTTGGAGCCCTCTTACGGCCGTGCTAGGGCAATTTTGGGCCCAACTTGGGCCGTCTTGGGGTCCTCTTGGATCTCTTGGGCCGTGTTGTAGTCCATCAAGTGCCCTCTTAGGACATCTCGAGCCGCTTTGGGGGCCCTCTTGGGGCCCTCTTAAATTGTCTTCGGCCCATTTTGGGCCCTCTTGGGGCTTTTTGAGCCGTCCAGGGGCGAGCTCAGTTGTCGTAAGAGCCGTCTTGAACGCGCGGCTCTCGAAGTCCGCTCGATTTCCTCATTGTGGACCCCTGTCAGGGGCGGTCTTGGAGGCTGCTTGGGTCGTTTTGGGGTGCTCCCCCAAGCTGTGTCGCGAGTCGGGCGACGACGGGCAGCAGACGAAGTCCGCGCTGGGCCGAGCGGCCGGATCGGCCGCGGCCGACGCGAGCGGGTCTGCCGACGATCGGCGCCTGGAACGCCGGCGCGAGCGGCGGTTCCGGAGGGCGCGGCCGCGCCGCGGGGCACGGTGCGGTTTGGCCAACGCCGAGACGACGGGCTGCGCGGCTGGCCGCTCGGTCGACAGCGCGCACGGCGACAGGGCCACCAAGATAGTGGCCATGGCTGAGCCTGCCGAGGTCACAGGTGTTGCCCATCCCGGCCCGCTGGAGGGTACCAAGGGCGCGCTCCTGGCGCGTGCCACGTGCTGGCCGAGCGAGGCCGACGGCCTCCAGACGGCCGCCGGCGGCGGGCCGCCGTACCTGGCGCCTGGCCCGCAGGCTGGCCGATCAGACGGCGGCAGGATCGCGCTGAAACTGGCCGAATCTCTCGCCGGCAGAGCGGTCGCGACCCTGGACAGCGCCGACAGCGCGCAGGCGGTCGCGGCGCAAAATTCAGGGACGAGCGGTGCGTCAACCGTTGCAGCGCCCCCGCGGCCCATCGCGGGGCGGCCGACTGGCCGCCTGCGCGAGGCAGCTCGAGGGCATTTCGATGCCAGAGAGGAGCGGGCTTCAGCTCGGGGGCCGTGAGGTACTTGAGTCCCCAGGTGATGAAAAGGCTCATCGCCGACATACATTTACACAACACCCACACTCGAGAGCCAGGCTTGAATCTATGTTAACTCGGAGCGTGCCTGTACCATTAAAATCTTGATTTTAAAGTGCTGGGGGCAGGCGGGGGTAGAGCGACAACCCTAACGAAAAGAGGCCCCACATAATATCCGACGCAGCAGCGGGAGGAGACACACCCACAGGACAGCGAGCGGCTCGAGAGGAGGGGGCACCCTCCGAAAGTATATGTTCGCTGCGGCGGGGCCCCATGCGAGGCCCGAAACTTAAAAGGCCGAGAGGTACCTGACCGTGCCTCGGCCCACGGACGGGCCACGAAGCCTCGCTGCGAAACCCCCAGAGCCCATACAAGCCCAGGGGGGGCAGGGTTGGGAGCCGAAACTTTGCGCCAGGAGCGGAGGGGCAAGCACGAGAGAGAACGAGCTAGCCCTACTCCTAGAATACAGTTGAGGCGGCTATCTGAACGTTTAAAGGGGGGGTGTAAAAGTGTGTTTAAAAACGCGTATTTACACAACACCCACACTCGAGAGCCAGGCTTGAATCTATGTTAACTCGGAGCGTGCCTGTACCATTAAAATCTTGATTTTAAAGTGCTGGGGGCAGGCGGGGGTAGAGCGACAACCCTAACGAAAAGAGGCCCCACAGAATATCCGACGCAGCAGCGGGAGGAGACACACCCACAGGACAGCGAGCGGCTCGAGAGGAGGGGGCACCCTCCGAAAGTATCTGTTCGCTGCGGCGGGGCCCCATGCGAGGCCCGAAACTTAAAAGGCCGAGAGGTACCTGACCGTGCCTCGGCCCACGGACGGGCCACGAAGCCTCGCTGCGAAACCCCCAGTCCCGTCATCACCAGACTGGCACTTGTGCCTTCACGCTTCCAGCCTCTGGTAGACACGAGCGCGGCACACATTCGGGAGGGGGGGAACGGGAGATACTTTGTGTCGCTCTCACCCACCAAAAACCTGCTTTATATTTTCCCCAGACCTATAATTGTTCAAGGAAGACGTGTGGAGGACGAGGGTGCACGCGCCCTAACTCTCGAGGCTCCTGCATTCATATCAAAAGATATAGCTCCAGCGACAGGCGGGAGCCTAAATAGAGGGTGGAGCTCCAGCAGCCTGATCACTGCCTTCTCGACCTGCTGCGGCCAGCCGTAGACGGGCGGCTGGTCGGCTCCGCGCCCCCGTCCGCCATGCTCTCCAGCTGTGGCAGCACGACCTCGTCGTTCTTGGCTGCCTCGAGCTCCAGCACCATGTCCTGCGCAAGCGGCGCCAGCACGGCGTCGGAGCGGTAGATGGCCTCCGCGATCTTCTGAGCCGGCCTGCGCCAGAAGGCCCGCCCCCGCTCGAGCTGCTCGGGGGTGAGCCGGCTCGCACGTGCACCTTCGTGTAGCGCTGAAGGGCCGACGCGGTCTGCCAGCGGCCCTTCCGGCGCGCCGCCTCGAGCGAGCCACCCGCGGCGATGTAGGCCGCCGCGCCCGCGTGCCTCAGCGAGTGCGGAGGCCCGAAGTCCGCCAGGCCCGCCCTGTCGAAAGCCAGCCGCCACGCCTTCCTGTACTTATCCTGCGAGAGCGGGAAGAGGAGGTCCCGCGGCGCCGCGCCCTTGCCGATCGCCCTCAGGATGGCCTTCGTCACCTGCCACGAGACCACGACGCCCTGGTTCGCTCCCGTCTTCACCTTCTCGCCCCGCTCTCTGCGGCCCAAGGTGAGCCCGACCTCCCCGTCGGGCCCGACCGCCACGTCCGTCTTCCTGAGCAGGCCCCAGTCCTGCTCCCTCAGCCAGCCGTCCAGCTGCAGCAGCACCGCGGCCCCCTCGTACAGCTGGCCGTGCTCGAAGAGGTCATAGAGCACGCACCCCACGGCCTCGAACGGCACCGGCGCCCCCTCCTTCTGGAAGCCCATCCTGGACCAGGACTTCAGCGCCCTCGCGACTTCAGCGCCCTGCGGTGATCCTCGAAGATGTGCATGAAGCCATTGAACAGCGCAGACGCCCTACTGAAGGGCAGCCGCATCACGTAGCACATGTCCGATATGTACCCGCCGAGCGCCGCATCCCTCTCCTCGTAGGTGGAGAAGGGGAGACCGTGCCGCTTCACGTCCAGGAGGAAGGCCCTCACCTCCTTCTCGTAGATCTGATTCGCGGCGTCGTCCACGGCGTGCACCACGAGCCTCACATTGTGATGCAGCCTGTCGCTCGGCGCCTGCTCCCAAGCCCGAGCGCCCCTCTTGGCCAAATGGGGTGGCTTGGCCGAGGTCGTCGCGGGGCCGTCCGCTCCGCGCCGCGGCATCGCCTCGCACAGCCTCAGCCCGCTCAGCGCCATCACAAATGCGAAGCTCCAGGCGGTCCTCGTCGGGCCCGGTCTTGCAGCCGCTGAAGTAGCTCCCTCGGCACTCCACGGCCCACGTGGCCCGCCACCGTGTCCTCCGCCGCGCCTATGCCTTGACCCCTCGAGGGGCCGTCTGCCAGGTTGAGCTCGCTCGGCACCCACCTGAAGTACCCGCGGATCCTGCAGACCATCTGAATGATGCCACCGATCCTCGCCAGGTGCAGGAAGTCCCTGGCAGACGAGCGCCCTTTCTTCAGGACGCCTAAGCTCACCAACGAGTCGGTGAAGAAAAGCACGCGGTGGTTCCAGCTCTGGGACGTGCGACTGAGGTGTCGGAGCACCGCCACCACCGTCCGCAACTCCAGGACGTTGTTGTGCTCGGCGTGAGACCATCGTCCCTGAAACAACAGGTGCCACTTCCTCTCCAGCCAATGGCCCAGCAACGGCAGGGCTGGCCAGTCGCGCGTACGACGCGCCCGCGGTCCCCCTGCAGACGAAGCCGGGCGCCCGCTGGTATCGACTCCCAGTGCGGCTCGAGCTCCTGCAGATTGGACGCGTATGCCCTGCACAACTCCAGCGGGTAAGCACAGGCCAACTGAGTCCACCGTAGCCCACATGGTGATCGTCCTCGTAATTCTCGGTGAGCTCGGCCAGTCCGACTGCAGCGGCTCGAAGAGCACAAGCACACCCGCTGCAGCGTCGCCATCTTCTTTACATTGGTGATGAACGTAGTTGGCTTTCTCCATTCCTCGCCGCGCATGCAGTAATCCACCTCCACACGGAAAACCCCCTCGAGATCCAAGAGCGCGGTCATTGGCGCGAACGCCCATATCATGCTGGTCCTGGGGTTCTCGAGGGTGAATCCAATGCCAAGGCGTAGGCAGATCTTGACCACCTCTACTGCTATCAAAGCCAAAGCGTTCCCTTCGTCGATCTTGGCCTGGTCCGTCTCCGTGCAGTCCGGCAGCCCCCAAAGGTGCTCGCTCGACCTCAGTGGCGGCTGCCTTGCTCTCGAAAACGTCGCGCACGGGGGGGCGACATGCACCCACCAGAACCAGCCAGTCCTCAACCTCCGTAACAGCAGCTCCAGGTTCTCTGTGACCAGTACGTCGAACTCCACGCCCCGCTGGATGCCCCAGGCCTCGCCCCACGAGTCGGTCAGCTCCCTGATCGCGTCTAGCAGGCGAGAGCTCCCAGCGAAGAGCTCCAGCACTCCAGGTCGCCCCATGGTGGGAGCGGCCGGGAGGTCCTCCTCCTCGCCGATCGCCTCCTGCGCCCGCTCGATCTCGGTGTAGCTCTGCTCGGCCAAGGGTCCCCAAGCTCCCCCATCTCCTCGGGCAGCTTCCCGTCGGACGTCCTCCTCCGTGCAGTCGCAAGCCAGGGCGCCGAAACCCTCGTTGGACGCATCCGTCATATATGCCCTCGGCCACCAGCCCATCTCCAGGTTCGACTCCATGTAGACCGAGAGTGACGCAACGGCCCTCAACTCGCTCCTGACCTCCTCGGGCAGGCGATGTGGCACAACACTCTCCTCCTCGGTGTACTCCCTCAGCCACCTGTAGGTCGCGTCCAGAATCGCAAACGAGGGGCGGAAGACCATCATGGTCCAAGTCCAGTGCTCGACCAAAGAAGCCACCGCTGCAGGTCTGAGAGCCACTTCCAACACCGCCGCTTCCGTAGCCAACACGACCTGCTCCATCTTCTTCGGCTGGATCCTCAGCGTGTAGGGTCTCGTGGCAGCAATGCCCAGGCCCAGGCCGTTCTCCATCCCCTCCCCCCAGGCCTCCTTGTGCACTGCGAGCCCCTTGCCGTTCAGAAGCTCCTTGATCATCTCCTTGTCTTCCAGGATCTTCAGCTCGCCGTCCTCGCCCTCGAGGGTGAAGCCGATGTAATCGTCGATGTACAGCATCAGCAAGAACCTGATCGCCTCCTCCTCCGATAGGCCAAAAGACGGGGTGGGCTTGCCGTAAGTCAAGCTGGGGGCCTTCAGGGACTCGAAGCTCGCCTCCAAGCAGCTGTGGGCCAAGAACACCGCCCACGCCGAGCCCATGACTAAGCTCGAAGCCCCAATACCAATGTCCTCCTCGCGCGGCTTCGGCAACGTCACGCCCTGCTCCATCCCGTACTGATACAGCTCCTGCGGTGAGACATCCTCCACCACAAAATATTCCGCCAAATACGATCCCCAGTGCAACCGATAGAACCAGTCCGGTACGTCGCCCTGGAAGGAGAAGAGCCGCCGTCCACGCAACACCGCCTCGTCCAGCTCCAGGAGCGCGAGGCCCGCGGGGCTGCCCAGAGGCACCCAGGGGGGATCCACGAAGAGCAGGTTGACTCTTCGGCAGTCCCAGATCAGCCGAGACTTCAAGATACCACCAGTCTTGGGGTCGAAATCCTTCGCCACCGTGAACAGCCCGACATGTTCGCGTATCCTCGTCGCATATGCTATCATTCCAGCCTGCGCCATCCGCAGGGCAAGTGCCAAGCGCTCCTTCTTGCTCCGCCACGCCGGGTCCGAGTAGCTCTTCGTCGCCTCGTACTTTTCCCAGTCGACCTCCCCCGAGCCCTTTATCATCAGCTGGCTGGCCTCCGTGAGGTACCGTCCAGCGAGGCTCGAGATCGCCGCCACCTCCAAGCTCTGGGTCCCCGGCGCTGGGAGCGACACCTGCTCCGCTCTCAGAGGGCACAGGTCGCCCTTCCTCAACTGCGGTGAAGTCTTCGATGCCGTAGCTGTCGTAGACCTCGATCCCTTCGCAAAATACTCCGTCGGGCTCCCTCCTGCC
Organism: Prorocentrum cordatum; assembly: GCA_963575745.1. Classification (NCBI taxonomy): domain Eukaryota; class Dinophyceae; order Prorocentrales; family Prorocentraceae; genus Prorocentrum; species Prorocentrum cordatum. Next base: position 147,595 of record CAUYUJ010016218.1, on the reverse strand, counting down.
AGGCGGCTCGATGCCGCCCTGCCGTCGTTGATGGTCCCCCACTTCGCTCTCGCGGCGTGGAGGTCCCAGGCTTCCGTCACCAGCCTCTTCTGCAGCGGCGTACTCGCACTCCAGTCCGTCTGGCACGTCTGCTTGTCCGTCAGGGTCGATGGATGTATCCAGCCATTCGAACAGCCCGTCGCCATACTCCTGATCGCCGCTATCGTCCTCGAAGTCCGATGCCAGGTTGTCCTCAGCTCCTTCTCCGACAGGCTCGAACTCGACCTCCTCGACTGTAGTGGGAACGGAAGCCCAGGTAGACTCCTCAGGGGATCCCTCTCCCTCGCATCCTTCTCCCCAGTAGTCATCTGGGACCACCGAGCGACCTGCGCTCCGACGTACGGGAAAGCCAGCTCGCCACAGAACGGCGCGAGGCTCTAAGTACAAGAAAGGCCTCGACGCACCGACGCCGCCGTGGAAGACCCCACAACCGATCGTCAGGAAGCTCACCAGCCCGACGTAGCACCACCAACCGAAAGACGTGTCCAGCAGGAAGCTCGGCACGAAAGCAGCTCGCCGCCGCGGCCGTGGTAGAGAGGATTGACCCCTCAGGCCTTGGCCAGAGCACACCACGATAGCTCCGGCCGCAACCTATTCGTCGTCGCCAGCGGGCTGCCCCGAACGCACCTCACCCAGGTGCTTGCTGAGGATCGCCCGCCGCCTGAGCTTCTCCAGCACCTCGTCATCGGCCCCCTTGTTCTCGCTGTTGGGGTCCCCGTCGAGGCGCAGGTACTTTTCCGCCAGACTCCAATCGACCTTGGAGCGCCACTTGCCGCCGTGCTGCGCCTTCGGCCTCTGCCAGTCGCTCTTGCACTGCACCCGCTCGTAGGCCTTCCAGATCGAGTACAGGCGCAAGCAGGTCACCTCCGCGGCCTGCGAGTTGATCAACTCGTCGCACTGCCCCTGGCTCATCATCCTGTCGAGGACCAGCGCCAGCATGTTCAGCTCCTGCGCGATGCCCGCGCCCTGCAGCTCCTTGGAGCGGAGCCACTCCTGCGTCTCCACGCGGGCGCTCCGCCCGCCCTTGTAGAGCCTCGCCAACACCGTCGGCGCCACGCGGGCCTTGATCCCGCCCACGGGGGAGCCTGCCACGCGGCGGTACTTCTCCAGCGTCGTCAGCAGGCTCTCCCTCGGGTTCCGCGACTCTTCCTTCAGCTGAACGATCTGGTCCTTCAAGGGATCGTCGAGCTCGCCCAGGTCCCCGACCTTCTCCCAGGACGCAGCGCTCGAACTCGGCGTAGGCGATCCCGCCTGCGCCCGGGTGCTCGAGCCCGAGTCGCGCTGCACCAGCTCCTCGTGCTCCGTCAACTTCTTGATGAACGCGTCCACCTCGGCCGTGCTGGGCTCGTCCACTCTGGGCGGCGGCGGCCCCGCGGGAGGCGGAGGAGGAAGGCCTGGGTCCGACGCCAGAGCCCCACCGCCGCAGGCCGGGCCCGCCCCCGCGCCGCCACCGACGTCCAGCCTTGACTTCAGCATGCCCACCGCGTCGGCCAAGTCTGACTGCCCACGAGCCAACTCCGCGAACAGGGTCTTGGCGTCACGCTCGTCACCACTCACGTCGCTCACGTCCTCGCCAGCATGCACTGACCCGCTGTCCGAGTCCGAGCCTGAGTCGCTGTCCGAGTCGCCCTCCTTTCTGCAGGAGCATCCGTAGGTCCAGACCGCGTAGATCCCGATGAGGATGCAGCCCAGATACGCCGCGCCAAGCTCAAGGTCGCCTGACTCGTACAGCTCACCAACGAACTCACGGAAATTGTCCAGGTCCTCGATCGCCTGCATCCCCGCAGAGATGGTGTGGTACCCCGCGGCGAAGAAAGACCCGAGGTGTAGCCACCGCCACAACCTCCAGCCCACGAAAAAGGCCGCCGCCGCACCGCCCCACGTCTTGTGGGCCCAGGCCGTCACCACAGTCGACACGAGCCCCTTTCCGAACCAGGACGCCACCTTGGCCTTCGAGCTCGCCTTCTTCCCCTTCGTCGTGTTCGCCTTGGCGCTCTCGGCGCCAGCCTGGCCCAGCTCGTGGCGCACGATGAGCCGCTCCGCAGCTATGATGGCCTGCTCCCTCTCCTTCTCAGTCAGCCCTGGGTGCTCGGTCCAGGTCACTCCCTTCTTCGGGCGCGGCAGCATCCGCGCCTTGTCCCGAAGGTTGATGATCTGCACGCGCTTCGCGGGATCGATCGCGGTCCACACCAGCGAGGTCCCAGGGCCGACGCGGCTCACGAGCAGCATCACCACGCCCGTGTTCCTCCCCTGCGTCTGGACGTAGACGCGGTTCCACCTGCTCCAGGGCGCCATGGACCCCGCTGGCGAGCCTGTCCACCCGGCGCCGCCCGCGAGGTCGAGCGGCTCGACCAGGACCTCCTCGGCCTCCCTCTGGCGGCCGCCAAAGAACTCCAGGAGTCCGTCGAGCTCGCAGAGGGCGAGCGCCGCCACCAGCAGCCAGCCGGGACGCCCGATGGCCGGCGTCGTGGCGGCGCCCGAGCCTGTCGGGTTCGGGGCGAGCAGGGGCTGGAAGCTACCCCTCTCTGATGGCTCGAGCGCGGGCCTCGCCCGCGAAACCCGCTCCTCGAGCCGAAACTTTGCGCCAGGAGCGGAGGGGCAAGCACGAGAGAGAACGAGCTAGCCCTACTCCTAGAATACAGTTGAGGCGGCTATCTGAACGTTTAAGGGGGGGGTGTAAAAGTGTGTTAAAAAACGCGTAGGCAGGGAAAGTGCTTGGTATGATGATGGGGCCGCCCTGCACGACGCAGCATTACCAAACGCCGTTCAAAGACGGTGAGAACGCGGGAGTTCCCGACGGGTGTTCCTGAATTGCGCAGACAGGATAGGGCTTCTGCGAAGCCAGGGAATCAGCTGATGCGCGCCGCGGTGCGGCTTGCGCGTGAGTGTCACGCGTACGGAGTGCCGTGGATTATCGAAACTCCTCACCCGTCGTATCTTTTCAAAACGCCCGCCATGATGGCGCCAGGCGAGATGGAGGGAGTTTTCCAGGCTGTTTCAGATTTCTGTCAGGTCGGCACTCGATGGAGGAAAACTGCGCGGTTTCTTTGCGGCCAGGTGGACGAACCCGACCTCTCGCGCCTCTGTCGCCGGCGCCGAGGTCGGCGAGTGTGCTCTCGCACGGGAACCGCCCACTTTGCCCTCGAGGGACACGCCCTCAACGGGGTGAACTGGACCCGCGTCGCGCAGGCCTACCCGGCATCTTTGCGCCGAGCGCTAGCACAGATCTTACTTGCTCCTGCTAGAGCCACGCGGCCCCAGAAAGCCTTTACTATCCAAGAGAACACCTGCTTTCGGGGATGACCAGGGATTTGTTTTCAAACCGAATTAATTATCTTCTGTGTCTGTCGCCCGTCGCTTTCACATCGCGCTGCCGCAACGTTCTTCTTCGACATATCACCGCTACTGTAAAATGTGCTCTATCATGGGAGTGCGGGCACAGTAATGATCTAACAGTGGCGCAGTTGCGTCGATCCCCTCTTTATATCTATCGCCATTGAGGGTCAAGCTGCCCCCCCCCCACACACACACATCCAGGTGTCGGTTTTCTTTGGGGGGATTTGTTTTTTCAAGCCGAAATAATTATTTCATGTCTGTCGCCCGTCGCTTTCGCATCGCGCTGCCGCAACGTTCTTTTCAGACATACCACCGCTACTGTAAAATGTGCTCTATCATGCTGATGATGATGACGAAGATGATGATGGTGATGGTGATGGTGATGGTGGAGATGGTGATGGTTGTGGCGATGATGCTGATGATGATGCTGATAATGATGCTGATAATGATGATAATGCTGATGATGGTCAAAATATGATGATGGTGATGATGATGATTATGATGATGATGATGATGACGCTGATGATGCTGACGAGGAGGAAAATGATTATGATGATCCTTATGATGATGATGATGATGATGATGATGATAATGATGATGATGATGATGATGATGATGATGATGATGATGATGATGATGATGATGCTGATGATGATGATGATGCTGCTGCTGTTGATGATGCTGATAGTGATGACAATGATGAGCCCGTGAGCCCTCAAATCCTTAAACGTTTGAGCCGTAAGACCTAAAACCTTGAAGCCCGTAAACCCAAAGACCCTAAAGCCCGTGAGATCATAGACCCTTTAACCCTTTAAGGCCTTAAACCCTCAAACACCTCAATCCTTAACCCTTTAAAACCCTTAAGCCCACAAATCCCTAAACCCTGAACTCCGGGAGCCCTAGAACCCTTGAGCCATTTAAGGCCTTAATCCTTAAGCACCTAAACCTTTGAACCTTAACACCTTCGGCCCTTAAATCCTTGAACCCTTAAGCCACGAATCTTTTAAACGCTTAAACTGTCATTTGAACCCTTAAACCCTTAACCGGGTTTAAAGCTTTCCAGACGCTTCCAGAGTGGCACGCCACTCAGGTGCTACTTGAGCCATGCGCCGAAATACAGGGGCGGCGCAATCCAGGAAATTCCCGAAAAGCATCCCAAGAAGTATCCCCGCTCGTAGGCAACACGCATCGAGCGGCAGGCGGCGTCGGCGCGCGAATTCGCCCCCGCCGAACTTCGCGTCGCTCGCACCGTTGGAAAAACCAAATGCGCCCGCCGGCATCCCGTGGCGGCATCCTGCCCTCACGAACTTTTCGAGGGCGCCCGCCCTGCACTCTGAGATTGACAGTTGTACGAAGTGACAAGCGAACGGCGCACATCCATCCTGCGTAAATCCGAGGACGTGCCGCAGCATCTTTGGTGCATCCTGGGCTGAGAGTGGCCCCCCTCTTCCAGGGCCCCTTCGTCCCCTTCGATAATCCACGCGTGCCCGCGAACCTCCGAACGCGGGGGCACCGGGCGGCGAGCGAACGGCTTCAGACACGGAGTGGCCCAGGTCAGCTCCGCATCCCCCCCCCTCCCTCCGCGCCCCCCCCTCTCTCCTCCTCTGTTTTGTGTTCCCCCTCCCCCGAACAGTGCGCAATGGCTCTGATCACCGCAGCGCGCCTGCGAACACCAGACGACACGGTGCCAGTGTCTGCCACGTTAGAACACATCAGATACGCGATATGGTGGCAAACAGCATTCGACGATAGTGAACGGTACTAGCGGTCATAGGTGGAAAAGATTGAATTGTTGGTCGCGAAAGGGCTCCATGGATTTGACAAGTAATAACCCCTTAAACCTTTAAGCGCTTAAACCCTCAAGCCGTTAAATCCTTACACCCTCAATCCCCGGACAAACCTGATACAAATTCCAACCTGGGCAATCATATTAGCTTCTGAAATAAATGTGCAAACATAAGCAGGTTAACATTGTTTTTATCTATTAACATCGCCTCACGTGGATAATTATACAATGACGTTATTTGGCTGATTGGAATTACTACCATAATCTACGCGCCCACCTTAGCTACTAGACTGGGTCCGAGGGACCAAAAGCATTGTTTTTTTGCTGGTTGGAGTGAACGTAAGGTTTAAGGTGAGAGAGAGCGGGTTTCCATAGGGAACAACATTGGGGCGGCTGGAGCCGCTCTCCCCCAAGGAGGGATGCATCCCCTTGACGGGAGGCCGACCGACCGAGGGGCGATGCATCCCTCTGGCCGATCCCCCCCCTTGTAACAGAGGGGAAATGCCTCCCTCATGCGCGACCAACCACGGAGGGGAGATGCATCCCTCATGCGCGAAGTGTCGCGCTCGAGGCTTCGTCGCTTCGCTTGCCCTCTTGGCCCCCCCCCAGCTTGCTGAATGCAAACCCAGGGCGGGAGGGTGGGAAAAATCAAATCGCAAGGTGAGCGCGGCCACCGCGGCCCGTCGCCCCCCCTTCCTCGCAGCCCCTCGGCGCGGGCAGCGAAGGGGGGGGGCGCCCCCCCCCTCTCTTCGCCCCTGCGCCCCGAGCTGCATGCGCGGGCGACGTTTCCAAGGTGTCCGCGCGCGTACATTATGAAGCACTCACCCATGCCTGCCCGGGCCTAAAGTGCACCCATAATCTACGCGCCCACCTTAGCTACTAGACTGGGTCCGAGGGACCAAAAGCATTGTTTTTTGCTGGTTGGAGTGAACGTAAGGTTTAAGGTGAGAGAGAGCGGGTTTCCATAGGGAACAACATTGGGGCGGCTGGAGCCGCTCTCCCCCAAGGAGGGATGCATCCCCTTGACGGGAGGCCGACCGACCGAGGGGCGATGCATCCCTCTGGCCGATCCCCCCAACGCTGCTCACCCCCACGCCCCGCTCGCTCACCCAACGCTGTTCACTTACCGAGCAACACAATGTATAACGGCGCGTCGCAGCCACACGTGGGGGCTACCCGCGGGCGAAGCGCCATGCGCTCTCCAAGCTGCCCGTCCAAATACGACTGTCCACGCCGATTCGCTTTGCTGGAAATCGATGTCGCCTCACAAACGCGTCACTTCCTAGCTGCCTCGAAATCCCGTCCGACCAATTGGTCCCCGAAGGCGTGAATTCCCACCACGTGGTGATCGAACGGCGGCTCGCCAAGAAATTAGTGAAAGCAATCGACCGATCCAGCGCGGCCGGCACCGCGCAGCCCTTGACGTACGAATGCAGAGAGCTGGTATTGTCTATGAAATACAGCACGCGGCGGTTTGCCAGCCGCTTAGCGTGGCGCTGGTAGATGATGGGCGGCATCGCGCCCTCACACAGCGCGATGGGCTGGCCGCCCTGCCTCAAGCGCTCCTCACAGTAGCCCCACATGCCCAGCAGAGCCCCGTCAAAAACGCAGAAGCCAGCTTGCCGATAGCCGTCGGCGCAATCTAACAACACGTACCCCCCTGTCGGCCACGCGTCATTGTCAGCGCGCGCGTCAGAAGCAATGAGAATCAAAGGCTCGCTTCTCGGCGCGATCTCGGCCACGCGGCTCGGCATGTCTTGCAGAATTATATAAAAGAAATCGAGGGCGCGCACCAGGCAGTTGCTCAGGGTCCAAGGCGGCTGATCTGTGTACTGCCGTTGCCTCAGAGCCCCCATGCCTGCTTTGCCCGCGCCGTGCCACGCCGCTCTGGCGATGAAGTTGAGGAGGCCTCTCAACTTGCTGGCGTCTCCGGGCGTGAGCCTGCCCTCGCTGCGCCTCGCCGCAATGAACGTCTTCGCCTTTTCGACGAGAGTGTCGCGCGCCCTGAAAGATATGACATTCGAGTCCAGCGAAGGGCCGAAGGTGTGCACGACGCCCAGAAAATCGCCGGACGGGCTCATCCTCCTCGTCTTCGAGGGAGCCACAGGCGTGCCCAACTCCGCGCAAAGGCACTGTGCGGCCTCCTGACCAGCGCCCCCAGCTGATTCAAAATCAGTAATATTCGCGTCGTCCACATACATGGCAAGCAAAAGCGACAACACGCGGCGCTGCACTGCCTGCAGGAATCCTCCCCATCGCGCGAACTGCATGACTGACGCGGAGAAACCGAAAAGCAACGCCCACGCCACCTGGAACCTCCATTCTCCCGTGACAGGATCGCGGACCGCCACGACGTTCAAGCGCAAGTGATCTGGGTGCACTGGGACTGAGCGATAGGCCGACGGCAAATCTTCGCCCCCCGACACGAGCCTCTCGCGGGCCACGTCGGCACCAGCGTCCGCACACGCTTGCCGGACCACCCTCGCATCGATGACAGGCTGGAATGGCGTACACATTCTTTGCCGCTCACAAAATGCCGTCGCTTCGTTCTGCCTACCCCGACGCCCGTCGTCGATTCTCCTCCTTTTTCCAGAAGGCTGAATATGGCAAAACGCAGGAATCGGCGCCCACTGCCCCGCGCCGAACTCCGCATCAATGTCCGACTTGCTTCGCAGCGGTGCCGCCCAGCCTTTCTTGCACTCTTCCTCGCAGCTATCCCAGAGAAATTGGCCCTCCTCACTCGCGCGCTGGCGATCCAGTTCCGCCAGCAAGACTTTGGACTCTCCAAGCAGCGAGTGCACGGGCATGGGAGCTTCATACTCGGATGGTTCAAAAGCACCCGTATTCTCCATTACGCCAGTGATGCCAAAGCCGGTGACAAAGCGCAACGCCAGCTTTTGGTCTGGCCACCGCGCGAGCACCACCAGCACGGCAATGAGTCCGGCGTGAATATGCCCCGCCACGGCGCGCACAGTCGGACTCTGCCACTTCAAGAGCTCCGCCGTGAGGGGCTTGCACCGGCGACTAAGCTCTTGCAGCGCGTGCATGCTGCGCAACCGAAACTCCCTCAAGTCGCGCAGCTCTGCGGCGGTGGACTCCGCCGCAAATTTCAAGTCATGCGGAGCAGCAACGTCCTCATCGAACGGTAACTTCCCCCGCTTCGCGAAATCAACCGCGGCGCGGAAATGCTCTTCCTCATCCCGGCTGTGGCCCAGGAGAGGCGGCAACGCGTGCTTGGCCGAGAGCGCCCCGGCCTGTCGCCCCGCCGCGGCTTCCAGCATGGCAGACGTGCCCTGGCCTGCCGTGCTGCCAACTGGTCCAGCGATGCTGCGCTCGTCTAGCCACTTTGCGAAATCCACGAACGGCGACTGATTGACTAGATCTTCCAATGACGGAAAAACAAAACTGCTCAGCCATTCCCTGGGGAACATGCTGACGACGCACTGCCGCAATTGGCGCTGCGACCACATCACGGGGAAGTGCCTCGATACCCGCGGCGCCTGCGCAAACGAAGACGCGCCGTCGCTCGGCGCCCCGCGCTGATGCGCTCGCGCCTGCGGTGCCGACACATCGGACTCCTGCTCGCCCGATGACTGCGCTGATTGCGCCTGGCCGAGAACGCGCGCTTGCTGCGCGCGGAAACCTGGCTGGGCGCTGGGTGCGCCCGCCTGCGCTGGCGCAAAGAAGCCGTGCTCCGCTGGACAGGCAACGTGCCCCCCTGCCTCGGCGCTGTCCTCCGCCCTGGCGGGGCCCCTTCAATACTGCGACAACGCGCCCTGCTCCGGGATCGGCGCCTTGCGGCACACGGCGGCGCAGTGATTCCTCATGCCGCAGACGCGGCCGCTCTTGCTCACGATCATGGAGCATGCGTGCTCCAGATTCTTCGGGCAGGGCTCCGGGCACGACCCCCGATTGAAATTCTTGCACAGCTCCTTTCCGTTCTTGAGGTGGGTCGCCAAACCGGTGCTCGATCCCTTCTGCGCGCCCTTGGGGTTGCGCTGCCCGCGCCCTGCACCCGCGCCTCCCTGCTGCGCCGCAGGTGGCGGCGGGGCGCCCCGCGGGGCTCCGCGCGCGAAGTCCGCGGCAGGCCGCGCGTCGGGGGCTGGTGCGAAGCCGCGTGCGGGGATCTCCCACATGTGCTCCCTCCTTTCGAAGACATCCTTGATGATCTTTCCCAGCGACATGGACGTGCGGCGATGCCTGCACGCCGGTGGAACGTTCGCGACACTAGCCCCTCGCAGCTCGCGGATCGCGGCGCGCCTGTCAACCCACTGCTGTCGCTCCTCCTCATCCCGCTGTTGCAGCCACTGGAGGGCCTGACTCGGGGGAAGGATGGTGGCACACTGTGCGAGCCTCCTGTGGTAGGCGAGCACGACATCCAGCGGCACCTGACGCGCGACGGACCGCCGGTTGCCGCGCGCGATGCACCGCGTTCGCGCCTCGACGTAATCCGTGCTGTCGCGATCCATTGCCTCTGGTTCCGCTGGCTGCGGATCCAACTGGACGACGCCTGCACGCGCCGCGCGCGCTGGAAACGCCAGCGTCGCGATGCACAGCGCGCTGTTGCGCCTGCACGCGCGTACGCCAGCATCAGTGTGTGATGCAAATTGACATACGTTGCCACGTCTCTGCGCGGTTCCGTGTCGAATTCGTTCGCTTGCTCCCCTGTGACGAGGACTAGCCCCTCCGCAATGCGCTGCCGCTTCCTCGTCATGGTCAGCTGATGCGTCAACGTCTTCACGCGGAAAACCGAATGCACCTGCGGACGCGCGCGCGAACGACCGCGCGGAGACGCGCGCAGCGCGCACAACGCCAACGCGTGCCTGCAGCAAACGCCGCGACAGCTCCTTTGAGATTCTGCTCACCAAGTGATCGCACGGCTCAGTCTTGACCCCGAACCCCAGGCGATACCTCGCGTAAAACTTGGCGCGGATGTCTTTCAGGTCACTGTTGGGCAGGAGCGCATCGAGGTCATCATCCTCGACGCCACGCTTCTTCCGCGTGTCGGAGATCGTTTCGGCCTGCCTCGCCGCGGTCCAGGCCTGGCGCAGCCGCGACGCTTGAATCCCTGGGAAAGAAAGGCCCTCGATCTTTTCGATTACCTTGGTTTCGACTTCCTGCTCCGACGTGAAGAAGTGTGTGAAATCAGCCATGCTCTCGAGGCCCGCGACTGACACCAAGTGGGTGGCCACCTTGGGGTCCAACCGGAACGCGTTGCACAAAAGCGTAAACAGCTGTTCCGCGGCCTCGCGGCCTCCCGACACAGACGGCAGCTGCAACGCCTGCCCGCCGATCGAAAGCGCCATCGCGCACGCGAGGACAAGTCGCAACGCCTCGCGCCCTCAAGATCGCTGGCACGTCTGCTCGCGCGCTGAAAGCAACGGCTTGCGCATGGCGTGCGCTGGCGTTATTGCGCGCTGCAGCATGCGCTCACAAACTGCTGATGCGGCAAAATGCTCGGACATGGCCACGCCGCACCGCTTGTGCGCTCATACTGCGCTTGCGCGGCCCCAGCGCAGGCTGCTGATGCAGCACCCGCGCACGCACGACAACTCTACGATTTCCGCTCGCGTGGGTCGCGCTGGTGCAATATACGCGCGAAAAGCGACCGCGCGGACATGGCCGCGCTGCAATGCTAGTGCGTACGGCCCTGCGCCCGCGCGGCTATCGCAAGCACGGCATCCCGGGCCGCCAGTACCGACGGCTGGCACGCCGCATGTTCCAGCTCATGGGCTGCTCGGGCCAGGAACGCCGCGCGATTCTGGCACCTGCGGCATACCAGATCACCGTCGGTCAATCTTCCGACCCACGTGGGGGAAGCCAACGTGACGTCGCACGCGTTCGTCAGCTGCTTCCCGTTGACTAAGACAGAAGTCTTCTCCGCCTTTCGTCGCTTGCGTGATCTGATATGCGGAGAGCCGCTGACTTCAATGGCGACGTGATGACGCTCATTCGTGACAATCCAGCCTAGCTCGGCGGGAATGCCGATCGTTGCCCCGTCGCAAACCTTGGGCAAAGCGCACAAGCGACGCGCGCGCTCGCCATGCAACGGCGCTGGCGAGAAGACCGCTGCTGATGCGGGGTTCAGTCTGGCTGGCTGCGACGGTGGCGCTGGGTGCGCCTGCACAGCGACCGAACGCTTTGCTCGCATGACGCGGCTTCGGGCGCTATTTGCGCCGGCCTGCGGGGCGCCCGCCACCGTGTCTCCCACGGCCGATGATGGCGCGGAGTGCGCCTGAACGAAACGGCGGCGCTGCACATGCGCACATTACGCTCCCCCCCGGCGCTGCGTGCGCCTGCACCGCTGTTGTTGCTGCAGCGGGCTGCACATACGCCCGCGACGGTGACGCTGCCTGCGCCTGCGCGGTAAAGAAGCGCTCCGCGCACGACGACCCCTGGCGCTGCGTGCGCCCGCCTGCGCTGATGCTGCTGCAACAACGTCGCCCCCAAGGGCTGACGTTGGCGCTGCATGCGCTCGCGCTGCTGCTGCAGCTGCCTGCACATACGCCCGCGACGGTGACGCTGCCTGCGCCTGCGCGGCAAAGAAACGCTCCGCGCGAATTACAAAGCCCCTGGCGCCGCATGCGCCCGCCTGCGCTGCTGCTGCAACAACATCGCCCCCAAGGGGTGACGTTGGCGCTGCCTGCGCCTGCGCTGCTGCTGCCGCAGGGGCAGCTCCAACCGCTGGCGCCGCTGCTCCCGCAAGCTCCCCGGCACTCGGCTGTGCTGCCGGCTTTGCCCGCTCGACGGGCAACGCTGCGGATGACTGGCTGTCTCTTTCCTCATCGCTGCCGATCTCGCCTTCCTCTAGCGCGCGTTTACCAGCGATCCCGCGCAGGCGCTGCGCCCGCCGCGGCCGCTGCGGCGGCTGGGCAACGCGGCGGCCCCGGCTGCGGAACTGTCGCCTCAGCGCTGCGCTCTGCTCCCCGTAATTGGACGCGGTGAACGCGCCAAACCGCCGGCGCGCCAGCTCTTTCTTTACCGCCGGCGGCAGAAACTTCGCGGGCTCGGGCGCGCCCTGTGCCGCCAGCAGCTGCATCGCGCGGCGCCGCGCGCCCGCTGCGACCTCCTGCGCGGCTGGCGTATCCCACCAAGCTTTGACCCCTTCGAATCGCAGGGGGGCTGGCAAGCTGGCCACGGCCTCGTGAAACACTTCGTGCATGTACAGACGGACGAAACCCTGCTGCTCACGTCTGGTTCCAGCGTATCGCAACGGCATCATGTTCGGGGCGCCGGTGCTTCCGCCACCATCGCGGGGCGTCCAGCCCCCGCCAACAACGCGCTCTGTCCACGGAAGCTGCACGCTTTCCGCCAACGTCGGCATGAAACGCCTCAGGCTGTACGACGTGATCAGTTTCCTCTCGAGCGGTGAATTCAGACAAAGGCCGATCTCAGACTGCAGAAACTTTGAGAAGTGCGCGAGACGCCAGAGCTGCCCCGTATCCTCGTGCGCCGCGAGGCCCCTTGGCAGGGGGGCGCCTTCGCCGGCAGCCCCTGCGCGCTTATGCCACGCGTCCCAGAGCACATCCGCTGCGCAACGCGGCTCCGCGGTCCGCACCAGGCACCAATCGAAACATCCGCCGCGCTTTCCGCGGTAACATCTGAACCAGGCCAGCGCTCTCGTCCTTTCAATCGGGTACGACCGTGACAAATGCTGGAATCTCAGCCACCCGTGGCACAGCGCGATCGCTGCAGCGGCGGGAACCTCGAGCCAACCGCGCTGCGCTGCCTGTGCGGCAAGTATCTGATGCAGGAACGATACCATGCACGGCTCGAGCACGGTCGCTTGCCGCAACTCTCCCCCCGCTTTGCTCGCGGGCCGCGCGTCTGGCTTCATCGCGTCTTCGAGCGCGAACGGCGCACCGAGATACTTCTGCAGCCACTTCAACCGATTCCACACGCGCACCCCGGAGGCTTGTTCACCGCACATATGACATATGAACTCGTCCACCATCAGTGTGCTGCCAGCAGCCTCCGCGGAGAGGGGCTCGAGCTGCCGTGCTCGGGCCCACGCCTCCCATCTCGCCCAGACGCGCAGCGCGTCCCGGACCCCCGCGCTCGCGAAGCGCGCCAGCCTCTTCGCCGCCGCGGACCCGGGTCCGCACAAGCGCTGCGCCTGGCCCTCGGGGAGCCCCCGCGCCAAGCCGTGCGCTGGGCCCCAGGACGCGGACAGCTGCACCGCTGCCCCGGCCGCGCTGGCGCGCTGCGCGGCGTCCGCCTCCTCTGTGCCGGAGGCGCTCGCCGCCGCGCGCTGCACGCCGCGCCCCCCTCTTGGCGGGCGCAAGCCAGGGAGGACCATCGCCAGCGCGCGTGGCGGAGCGTCCGCCTTGCGCGCGGGCGGCGCTGACTGCGCCTCGCGGGCCACCCTGTGCCACGCTGCCACTCGCGGATGCCCCGCGAGCTGCCGAGCTCGCCGCCACGCCTCCTCCTGTCCCGAGGCCGCGGCTGCCTCCACCGTGGTAAAGAAAAATGCCAGGTCGTCGACGTCCTCGATGCCTACCTCCCTGATGAAACACCAGAAGCGAGCGCGCGCGTCGACCGGCAACGTACTCCCTATGGCGGCCAATCCACATTCGCCTGCCATCGCCACCGCCAAGCAAATGGATGCGAAGCGCAAAAGACAGCAGAGAAACCCGAGAAACATCAAAATCGCAAGGTGAGCGCGGCCACCGCGGCCCGTCGCCCCCCCTACCTCGCAGCCCCTCGGCGCGGGCAGCGAAGGGGGGGGGGGCGCCCCCCCCCTCTCTTCGCCCCTGCGCCCCGAGCTGCATGCGCGGGCGACGTTTCCAAGGTGTCCGCGCGCGTACATTATGAAGCACTCACCCATGCCTGCCCGGGCCTAAAGTGCACCCAGTTTGTCTTTTCGAGCCCGTTGGAAAATGTACCAGTTGGACCCAGCTGGTTGGGATTAGTCCCGGTCGGTTGGAACCGCATGCGGCCCCCCCCCCGTTCGACCAACCCCCCCTTGAGGGAGGAGACCCCCTTCGGTTCGAACCCCCCTTCCCTTGCACCCCAGGAGGGGGGGCCCCCGCCCCAGTTCGAATCCCCCCCCCCCTCCCCGGCGTCCACAGAACGCGCTCCTTCGGATCTTGGGATATTGGGAAATCGCGTTGGGCCTTTCGCTCCGCACCTGGCAAGGAACTGCTCGCAGTGTCCCGATACAAGACGCATCGTTGGCTCAGGAGCGATTGAGACGAGAGAATGCACCAGTTGGGAGAATGCACCTGCAAGCTAAATGCGCCAGGTTGTAGAATGCACCAGAGAGGGCGGGGTGTGAGGAGGGAGGCCACACGAGGATTCGAACGGTGGCCAAACATTGAATCCCACCACAGAGTTCATCCCTTGGGGCCTTGGTGGTCGCCAACTGTCATCTTCGGATCTGTCGTCGATCCAGCTCGATCCCAAGATCCCAATCCAAAGGATGGTGCGTTTCCATCGGATGGTGCGTTTCACGGATCTGGAGCCAGGTTCGGCCCCGTGCGCACGTCAGAAGAACAACAAAAGGCCTGATTACTCAGGGGGTGGCGATTAGGATCGCGGATTCGGATTCTCCGGATCCGGATCCGGATCTAAAGCAGTTCCTGGTCGGTGCGCACATCTAAGCTGAGACCTGTACACTCAGGGACGGGGATTGGGATCACGGATTCAGATAATCCCAATCTGGATCTGGCTACATGTCTGGATCCGTGCGCAGATCCGAGGAACAAACGTTGACCTGTGAGCTCAGGGGCGAGAATGGGGATAACGGGTTCAGATTATCGCAATCCCAATCCGGATCCAGGTCCAGATCCGTGCGTACATCAGAGGAACAAACTTAGGTCTGCGCGCTCAGGGGCGGGGGTGGAATCACGAATTCAGATTATTCCAATTTTGATATGGATCTAAAGCCAGGTCAGAAACCGTGCGCACATCAGAAACATAAACGTAGACCTGTGCACTCAGGGGCTGGGATTAGGATCACGGATTTGGATTATCTCAATCTGGATCTAGATCCTGATCGGGGTCCAAATCCGTGCGCAGGAATAAGCTGAGACTTGTGCACTCAAGGGAATGACAATCTCCAATTCGGATCGGATTCCGGATCCAGAGCCGGGTCCAGACCCGCGCGTACATCAGAAAAGAAAGCTGAGACGTGTGCACTCAGGGGTGGGGATGTGGATCGCGGATTCGGATTCGGATCCGGATCCAGGTCCGGATCCGTGCATACACAGGCCTGTGCACTGAGAGGCGGGGATTGGGACTACGGATTTGCATTATTCCTTTCCGGATCTGAATCTAAATCCGGGTCCAGACCCGTTCGTACATCAGAAAAATTGCTGAGACCTGTACACTCAGGGACGGGATTGGGCCGCAGCAGTCATTCAGGGAGCATTCTGGAATCATCAGGAATCTTGAGGAATCCTCAGGAACATTCTGGAATCCCTAGGTATCTTCAGGAATCCTCAGGGAACTGCTTAGGAATCCTGAAAGGATCTGATTGGAATCCGATTGGGGTCTTATTGGGATACCGATGACCCTCATCTTTCGATCGATCTCCTCCAAGATGGCCCCCGAGGCTCCCAATGGTGCCCCAAGACGGCCCCAAGAGGTGTCCAGGAGGCCCCAAGAGGCCCGCCCCCACGATGCCCCCAAGATGCCCCCAAGAGGCTCCCAAGAGGCTCCCAAGAGGCACCCAAGACGCCTCAAGAGGCAGCCGGGACTGCCAAGGGACCCCCAAGACGCCCACAGAGGACCCCAAAAAGCTCTGGAAAGAAATCCGAAGAGACTCCGAGACTCATCCAAGAGGCCTCTGGCCTTTCTGCTCGCCCTCCTCTTTCTCCTGCTCCTCCTCCTTCTTCTCCTCCTTCTTCTCCTCCTCCTCCTCCTCCTCCTCCTCCTTCTCCTCCTCATCTTCCTCATCGGCCTGCTCCTCCTCCTCCCTCCTCCCCCTCTTCTCCCTCCTCCTCCTCCTCTTCCCTCCTGCTCCTCCTCCGATTCCTCCTCCATCCTCCCCTTGTTGGGGTACGATGTCTTAACCCAGCCCTTTCTTCCATAGCAGTCTCCTCCACATCCCTGATCTGGGCAACTCATCTGAGCATTGTTTCTGGCTGGGCTGGCGGGACTGCGCGGAACGTCTAGACTATTCACCACTGACGACGACGACGCGCGAAAGAAGCATAGAGTCGGGCGGGCGAGCGAGACATGGGATGTAGCTTGCACTCGGTATGGGACGGCGTCGAGGGTCGCCAAGAGTGCCTCAGGGCGTCTGGGGGGGAGAGCTCTTGGGGGCCTCTTGGGGACCTCTGGGAAGCTTCGTGGGGACCTCTTGGGGACCTCTTGGGGGCCTTTTGGACCTCCTGGGGACCTCCAGGGGCGGAGAGCTCGAATTGTCGGTTCGTATTCTCCCTCGGGAGACCTTCTTGAAGCGTTCTGGAAGCTCTCTGGGGCCGTCTTGGAGGCCTCTATGACCGTCTGAGCCGCCTTGGGCCGTCTCGGCACCCGCTTGGGAGCCTCTGAGGCCGTCTTGGGGCGATACTTGCGGCCTCCTGGACCGTCTTGGGGCGTCGGAAAACCGAAAAGGCGAGAACCCCAGAATCCTTCCAAAACAATTGAAGCATTGATGGATTTTGCCTCTTGGGGCCCTCTTCGGAAACCTCTTGGGGCGTCTTGGAGGCCTCTGGGGCCGTCTGGAAGCCATCGTGGGCATTTTGGGACGGAATTTCGGAGATTCTCGGCCCTTAAGGGGCATCTTGGGGCATATCTTGGGCCGTCTGGGGGCGTCCCCGGAGGCCCCGGGACCCCCATGAGGCACCTTTTCGGCCGTCTCGGCACCCGCCTAGGGGCCTCTGAGGTTGTCTTGAGGCGATACTCGGGGCCTCCTAGGCCGTCTTGCAGCGTCGGAGCACCGAAAATGCGAGAACCCCAAAATCCTTTGAAAACCATCGAACAATTAACGAGAAGGCGCACGTGCCAAGGATCATACAATCACAGATGCGGGACAATGGAAGATAGCGATGGCGCCGAGCCTGGTAGTTTTGAAGAAGCGCGCGAGTGTCGCGACAGGCTGGCGAATGACCATAACGAGGGAGCGGCGAATTGCAGCATGGCTGTGCGAATGCAACGCACGGTTTCGATCTGAAGGCGGTCTCAATATGACGGGAGAAGCTTGCGAAGTTTTCATGGCGTGTTTTCTAGTGCCGACCCCAGCCGGTATGGAGCGAAGCGCTTGGTCACCGTGCGCTTTTTGGAGCCTTTGTTGTTTGGCGTCTCTGGGGCTGCTTGGGGGTCCTCTTGGAGCCTTCTCATACATTCTTGATGCTCTTTTGGGTCGTTCTGGGGCTCTTTGGGGCTGTCCTCGGGCGTCTTGAAGGGCTTCGGCCGCCCTGGGGCTCCGTTGGGGGCCTCCTGGGGCCGTCTTGGCGGGGTGGCACGGGGGGAAGCGTGAGGGGGGGGGGGGGCACGGTCGGTCGGAAACAGAAGAAAGGTAGGGGGCCACATGCGAACCCTACCCCTACCCCCCACGATTTCGGAGGGGGAGGGTGGGGTTCACTTCGCTCGGGAGCTCCCGGACGACATGAACCCCCCACACACACCCTCAGAAATCGTGGGAGGTAGGGGTAGGATTCGTTCGTGGCCCCTTAAAAGGGTCCACGGAGGGATGGAGAGGAGGAGGAGAGAGGAGAGGAGGAGGAGGAGGAGGAGGAGAGGAGGAGGGAGGAGGAGGAGGAGGAGGAGGAGGAGGAGGAGGAGGAGGGAGGAGGAGGAGGAGGAGGAGGAGGGAGGAGGAGGAGGAGGAGGGAGGGGGAGGCCGAAAGCTCTCTGGAGGCCGTGCAGGTCCCCTGAGAGGCCCCTGGAGGCCCTCGGAGGACTCTGGAGGCCCCCTCCCAACGTGCGGAGCCTCGATCGTCGATGCTCGATGGTCGAAGCTCGAGGGCAGGAGGCAGGGGAGGGGGAGGGGGGAGGAGGAGAATCTAGGGGGGGGGGCACGGTCGGTCGGAACCAGGGGAGGGTGCCAGGGGGGAGCAGGGGGCCGCCACGGCCGGGCAGCGGGGGGTGGGGGGGGGCCACGGGGGGGGGGGAGGAGGGGGGGGCACGGCCCGAAGACCAGAGCCCCTCCGGAGCCAGACTGGCGGACCCGGCCGTCGGGGTCCTT
This sequence comes from Prorocentrum cordatum, assembly GCA_963575745.1. Lineage (NCBI taxonomy): Eukaryota > Dinophyceae > Prorocentrales > Prorocentraceae > Prorocentrum > Prorocentrum cordatum. The sequence goes on along the minus strand of CAUYUJ010016218.1, from coordinate 129,302 downwards.
GAGATGTGCCCACGTGGCCGAAGCAGAGCGCGTGGCTGGCCCGCCCCCCCTTAGAATCCAACCCAGTGGACCGCTTCGCCAAATTCACGCACACACACACATACACACACACGCACACGCACACGCACACGCACACGCACACACACACACAAACACACACACAAACAAACACACACACACACACACACACCGCACGCTTCAAGAGCACACGCTCCGTCGTCGTCGTCGTCGTCGTCGTCGTCGTCGTCGTCGTCGACGTCGTCGTCGTCGACGTCGTCGTCTTCTTCAGGGTCGCCGACACCAGCGGTAAGGCCTTCACAATGCACACACCGCACGCTTCAAGGGCACAGGCTCCGTCATGCGATTGTGGGGATCGGAATATCACTGGAGCGACGCTCCCGTGCGGGGGAAGGCCTGGTCACCTCGCGCCTACAGCCTGGCGGCCGGAATACGGAACAACGCATAAGGCGCAACCTCCTGTGGCGCCAAACGAGAAACCGGGTGCACGAGGAGGGCCAAGAGGAACAACCGCGAAACGACCCGAGGAACAGCGGGCCCCTGCGGAGCCCAAAGCGGTCCTCATATTTCGGCGTCTTGACTGTACCATCTCAGCCTCTCGACCGTATACAGAAGCTTCAGGAGAGGAAAAAAAAAACAGACACAATGAATCGTCGATCCCAGGAAAATATAAGAAAATATGGGAAGTGGGGGGGAAGACAAAAACCCAGAAAATATGGGAAATATGTATATTTATTTGTGTGTCCCAGAGCCCCTTTAAAGCTCCTGGCCGTAATTAAATATTAGCACCACCACCAGGCGCGGCCACGGGCGGGGGATCCCTGGCCTGCTCGGAGGGCCGAGTGGCGGTCCACGAGCCCGCGCACCGCACTCTCCTCGGGGCGCGGGAAGCTCCACCCCTTCTTGCAAGCGCGCGGCCGGCGCCACACTTTGGAGGGAGACGGCCTCCTCCTCCTCCTCCTCCTCCTCCTCCTCCTCCTCCTCCTCCCGCCTGCGCCTCCTCCCGCCTGCGCCTTCTCGTCGTCATCCTCCTCCTTCCTTCTCCGCCTCCTTCACCACCTCCTTCACCACCTCCACCACCTCCACCATCCCCTCATCCGCCTCCTCCTCCTCTCCTCCTCCTTCTCCTCCACCTCCTCCTCCTCCTCTTCACTCTCCTCCTCTTCCTCCTTTTCCTCCTCTTCCTCCTCCTCCTCCTCTTCCTCCTCCTTCTCCTCCACCTCCTCCTCCTCCTCCTCTTCCTCCCTCCTCTTTCTCCTCCTCCCCCATCCTCCTCCCCATCCTCCTCCTCCTCCTCCTCCTCCTCCTCCTCCTCCTCCTCCTCCTCCTCCTCCTCCTCCTCCTCCTCCTCCCCGTGCCGATGGCTGCCCGCATCCTGTGGGGCCTGATTCTCGTGAAATACGCACGGGGCGCTGGTAAGAGGGTGCTCCATCTAGCACCCTCGACGAGCACCCTCACAAGCACCGCATCGGCCAGGGAGCAGGGGCGGCACCGGCAATCCTCCTTGCTATCCTGCCTCCACCGCTGCTGCCACATCTTTCTTGGTCACCTTGCTGCCCTGGTGCCATCTGCTCTCTCGGATCATCCCGCTACCCCTTCCAATTGCTTGGGACTGGGGACGACCAGAGCCCAGGCGTACGAGGCCTCACCAGGCGGCGCCGGCCGCAGATGTTTCTGTGTCCCACACGTCTAAGGCATACTGGTCCCTGCCCAGGTATCGACTGAATCACTTGGCTATCCCACCAGCCCTTTGGGCTGGTCCAGCGAGTTCTTTTCCTGTCGGCTCTCATGGGCAGAGTTTCTGAATGGGTTGGTGGAAATAGTGATCGTTTTCTTTTTCGGCGTTTCGACATTGGGCGGAAGGGGCGGGAAGGGGGCGGGGGTCTGGCTCTGGACCTCTGCTTAGTGCGACTGCTTGCAACAGTGTATCCCATGTGGGAGACTCCACCTGCCTGAAGCAGGCCCCCCAAAACAGCCAAAATCTACTCCTGGGGGGAGGGGGAGGGGGGGTGCGAGGGTCCGCGCCGATCGGCAAAACAACGAAGACGAAAACGCAGGGAAGCGTGAAAACATTGTTCAGCTTCGTCGCTCTGCTGCCCTCTTCTCGCTCCTCTCGCGCTCACCGCTCATGCTGGAGCTCCGGCCCCCTCTTGGCTCATGCAACATCCGCTCGTGCCAGGGCTTTTCCCCGTCATGGCCGACCACTCGTGCTGGGGCCCCTTGCGTACAGTCGAGGCGTTGACCTAAGAAACCCTAAATAAGGAACGAGGCCTCTTTTTTCCATAAACTCAACCTCGATTTCCCATGAAAAAACTGAGGAAAACCCGAGGCAAACTTTGACACAATCAAGGAACACTAGGCCCCTCACCCTGTGGATGTGACTTCCTGTGTGTGCCTCAGCCCCTCACTGTGGATCTAAGACCCTCCGTGCGTCGACCCCATCGCTCCGCACTCGTGGACCCCTCCCTCGTGCTGGGCTTTCGCCCCTCATTACTTCACCCCGCATGCTGGGCTCCTGCTGTAGACTCTCAGGACTTGTCTTCTCATGCGTTGACCTTCACCCAGGGTCTACGACCCTCCATGCGTTGACCCCATCGCTGGGGCTTTGGCCCCACACGCGTTGACCCCTCATGCTGGGCTTCCGTCCTCCACCATTTGACCCTCATGCTGGGGCTTTGGCTCCTCTTGCTGTAGACTCTTCGATGTTGACCCCCCCCCATGCTGAGACATTGCTGTGCTTCCTCTTAGCTCACGCTTTGACCCCTCATGCTAGGGTTTCGACCCCTCATGCTTTGACCCCTCATGCTGGGGCATCGCCCCGTCCTCTCTCATGCGCTGTCCCCTCATGCCGGGGCTTTGGCGCCTCAGTTGTTGACCCGTCACGCTGCGTTGACCCTCCGCGCCTTGGATTTGCTCCCAGTTAGCTCATGCGTTGACCCTCATGCGGGGGTTTGGGCCTCTCGGCATTGTCCCCATCATGGGACGCATTTGGTCTCCGCATGATCTTCCCATTTGCTTTTGGCCTTCAGCGTTTCCTTTGTTTCTTTGCTACTGCGGTGACTTGTTCTTTCCAGCTCATCCTGCTGCCCCCCGCTCAAGCGTTTCGGCCGCCATCTCAACCTTAGGTTTTCTCATCTCCTTCCCGTCTTTTCCCTTTCCCACCCCCATCCTCTGTTCACCTTTTCGTGTCGCATCACACGTTATTTCTCGTATTGTTGTTGCCATGTCGTTGTATGTGGTAATATGGGCATATGCACAGCCTCACCTAGCTCGCCTGACAACAACACACTCCGCATCTATCTCGCCTCCCTCGACGTCTCCCGTCACCACCTTGCCCCCTCCCACTCCCCGCATTTCCCATACTCTCCCGAACCATGCGTCCCCCCTTTCCCCGCCGCCCTTCCCCCCAGTCATACGTCTTCCCCATGTCATCCAAAACGTTTACATTCTGGGTAGCTTGATACCAACTCTTGAATCTTTTTACAGCCACGAGGTATGCGGACTGCACATATCATCAACTGGGCGTCCGACCCCTCATTTGTCGACCCCTCACGCTGGGGCCGCCCCCTCGTGCATTGACCCCCCACGCCATGGATTGGGTATCTCACGCGATGGCCTTTCGTTTTGGGTCCATGACCCGCCACGCGCTGACCCCATCGCTAAGGCTTTGGCCCCTCATGCCTTGACCCCTCCTGCCGTGGCGCGGGCCCCTCATGCGGTGATCCCTGATGCGATGACTACGACCCTTCATGCATCGACCCTTTCATGGTTGGGCTTGGACCCAGAGTGCGTTGACCCCTTCATGCTGGGGTTGAGCCCTCACATGCCTTGCCAAGGCCCAAATGGTGCCGCCCGCATGCGTCCCCGCAACTCGTTTCGGCACACCCCCCACACGCTTCGCGGCCCCATAGGGAGCTCTACCTGCCTAACGAACGAACGAACGCCAGAGTCGTGCGCGCTCCGCGAGGGAGCTCGCCCGTGCCCATCAGGGCATGGCGTGGAGGCCGTGGCCTCAAACATGTGAAACTTAAGCAACTTCATGTGACAGCCACCACTCTCGGCATGGTCGCTGCCTGGATCTGGTCCCGCTCGGCGTCGGCGTCGCAGCATTGCCCGCCCAAACTGTGTAAAAAAATGAAAATGTCGTCTTCCCATCTTTTTGGCCGCCTTCCGTGATGCCAGCGTCCTCGTTGTCGAGTATTGAGATTTGGATTCCATTTCGGTCCCCTTTGCGTGCAAAGGACCCAAGAGCCCACTAGTGCCGCCCGCATGCGCCCCCGCCATTCATTTCGTCACACCCCTCGCCCGTTCCGTGGCCCCACATGCAGCTCCACCCAAGGCGCCAACGGCGCCGTTCGTATGCGTCGAACCCATGTCGGCACACCCCTCACAAGTTTCGTGGCCCCATAGATGGCTCCACCCGAAGGCCCCACGTGGTGCCGTCCGCATGCGTCCCCGCCACCCATTCCGGCACGCCCCTCGCATGTTTCGTGAAAGCACAGGGACCTTCACAGAAAGCTCAAGCGGCACCCTCCGCACGCGTCCCCGCCACCCATTACGGCACATCGGTTAAACGTTCAGTGCTCCCGTAGGGAGCTTCACCGAAGGCTCCAGTGGCGACGTGCGCATGCGGTTCCCCACCCTTTTCGGCACACCCGTCACACGATTCATGGCCCCACAAGGGGCTCCACCCAACGTCCCAGTGCCACCGTTCACATGCCCCCCCCCATCCCCTCACATGTTCTCATGTTTCGTGGCCACACAGGCAGCTCCACCCAAGGCCCAATGAGGAGATCCACTGAAGGCGATATTCAAAATGACGGCATTCACGACTGCATATGGTTCAGTCCTTCGCCAAGATAACTTATTAATTTGATAACCGCCTCGTCTCCCAGCCTTGCGTGTGTTGGCTGCCCGCCCGATCTCTCATCCCTCTGGGCCTCGACCTTCATTATCTTTTCGGATTCTTCCTCCCTCCACCGTTGCCCCTTCCCTTTTTTCCCTTCGTCAATCCTTTATCGCTCTACTTCCTGCGACATACCCGACTGCCCGCATGTTTTGTTTTCTTTCTCGCCCACGCCCACTCTGAATTACAATGTTAGCCAGCGTGTGTGAGGGGTTATCCGTTCGAGTCGGGTCCCGTTGGTGTTGTCAAAAAAATCAAAATCCTTAGAGGTCTTAGCCGACATCCGCCGACCCTGACATCCGTCAAGCCTGTCAGCGAGAGAAAAACCTAGCAATGTCGTAATCGAATCGAAGGGAAGCCCCTTCCATCTGATCCCTCCCCCGTCGGGGGAGGGGAGGTCCCGACGGGGGTGGTGGGGGGTCAGATACGCATCCCTCCCTGGGGGTCCAGAGCTGGAAAAAAATGCCCAAACAAGCCCCGAGTGCCCCAAGAGGTCTCCGCGAGCGTCAAAGAGGGCCCCCAATCACCAAACGATCGGTCGAAATGCCCTCACGTCCTCCAGACTGCCTAGGAGACCTTCAAGACGCCTCAATAGGCCTCCAAAGGTACGCCCGAGAGAAACCCAAGAGGCCGTACTCATTGATTTTCAATGAGTTTGCGAAAGAATTGAGCGGTCTCGCTTTTGCCCCTTCCCGCTGCTCCAAGATGGCCGACGAGGCCCTCGAGATGGCCCCAAGAGGCTTGCACGAGCGCTTCAAAACACCCCAAGAGAAACCCAGCACAGTCCAAAACGCTTCCAAGACGGCCCAAGAGGCCCCCAAGACGGCTCCAAGAGCGTGCCCAGACAAGGGGCACGAATGGACATTTCGAGCCCTCAACCCCGTAAAGCTCCCAGGAGGCCCGAAGAGGTTCCCAAGTTCCAAGAGGCTCACAAGAGGCCCCCAGGATATCCGAAGGAGTTCCCGCCTTTTCCTCTTCCCGCCGCTCCAAGACAGCCCGAGAGGCCCTCACGATCGCCTGCAAACGGTCGAAGAGGCTTCCAAGCGAGCCCGCAAACAGCCCCAGGGAACGCAAAAAGACAGCCCCACACGTTCCCAAGACGAGTCCAGCGGCGACCAACACGACTCCAGAAGTTTTCCCACACGGGACACCCGAACGCATATTTCGAGCTCTCAGCTTTGAGAGGCTCCTAGGAGGCCTTCCCGCCGCTCCAAGACAACCCAAGAGGCCCTCACGATCGGCTCAAGACGGTCAAAGATGCCTCCAAAAGACCCCGCAAACAGCCCCAGCGAACGCAAAGACAGTTCCAAACGCCTTCAAGACGCTTCCAAAGGCCCCCAACACGATTCCAAAAACGTGCCCACGCGGGACACCCGAACGGACACTTCGAGCTGTCGGTTCTGCGAGGCTCCTAGGAGGCTTCAGATTCCCCAAAGAGCCCAAGACACACACACAATAAGTCCTACCCCGCACTATCCTCGACTCAACCCCGTCATCTTTCTTTCTTCTTTTGACGTCCCCCTGCACTCCCCCACGGTGCTCAGCCCCCCCCCTCAAACTCTGCCTCCACATCCCAATGCTCCTCCACATGATCGCCACCCTCCTTCTCCTCCTCCTCCTCTTCCTCCTCGTCCTCCTCCTCCTTCTTCTCCTCGTCCTCTTTCTCTTTCTTCACTTCCTTCATCTCGGCGTCGTCTTCCGCCTCCTCCTCATGCAGCTCCTCCTCCTCCTCCTCCTCCTCCTCCTTCGACCTCGTCGTGGTCAGCGTCGCCGTCTTCAGGGTCGGAGGCACCGGCCGTAAGGCCTTCGCAATATTCCACAGGAAACCCACCGCAAGAAACACAACCCTGAACTCAGCCGAGGTTTCTGGGTCCAAGGTTGGGCTTCTTGCACTTTGACCGCAAACGAAGAAACTCAGGGCACCCTGACCCGAGCGCTTTATTGATCACGTGCTTAAAGCAGCTTGGCACCAAGGAACCCAAGGTGATCGAAAGTGCAAGCTTCGGGCCTTGCACGAACAGAAAGATGACGACTGCTCCCGCCCCTCACGACTTCTCCCCGCGAATGGATGGGCAACGCGGTGCGAACAACCCGAGTGGCGGGCGAAGAAGCCCAAGGCACCCCGAATGCCCACAAGTTTCATGGAGGTTCGGGCACGCGATCCGAAACGCACCAGCGCCCAAGAAACCCAGAGTGCCCTGCAGTTTGAAGTATATTTGAGATTGCTACAACCTTCCACGCCGAATACAAGCCGAAGAAACCCAGGGCACTGACGAGGCATAAGGCGTTTCTTATCATGCGGCCCCAATGTGCTCCACTTGCCTAGTCGAACCGCCAGCGCATTTTGGTTTATTCGTTGAGGCCCGTTGGGGTGGTCGAATTTCCCCAATGCTGGACGCCCTCTTCCACTTGTTTATCAGAATCGCACGCGCTTTTCGGTATCAGTGCGCTGAGACCTCCCTGGAGGGAAGAATACCCCCCTGGAGCACACACTCATGTTTGCTTCATATCAACAGACACGCAGACCCTTTCAATACATCTGCTTACTGATTACAGGGACCAGCCACCCTTGAGGCTTTGTAAGCCACCAATATCCTCCTCCTCCTCCTCCCCGCTTTCCTCCGTTCCCGCCTGCCTCCTGCATGGGCCAACACGGGGAGGAAGCCCCCCTGACCTCGTAGGACGCGCCTCTGAAATCAGGTCGAGGAGGACGAGACCGGTGATGATTAGGAGGAGGGCCAGAGGAGCGATGAGGACGCAGTGGGGACGAGTAGAATGATCAAGACATGATTGCCTGTGGTTTTCCAGTTTCGTGCGTGGTTTTTTCGCCAAATGATCAAAGATGCTCCTCGATGGTCCTCGCCGACGGAAAAAGGCACACGTCCGAGCGATGCCAAGGGAGAGGAGGCCTTCAAGCCATGCCAAGGGAGAGGAGTGGGTCTCCGAAAACCACAGCCTGGGTCTCCGGCGCCCGTTCGGGGACGAGCCGGCAAGCCCTGCAAAGGTCTTGGCGAGGCACAGCTGCTGGCGAGAATCCCAGGGCTGGGAATAGGCCGCGAACAGACAGCATCGCCCGATAACCTCGACGCTCGATCCTCGGGCCTATCATCTTCGCCTGACATGTTTCGCGATCGCCGCTTGACCCACAGCGATGCGGGCTCCATGGCGGCAACGTCGATGGGCTCGTCGCTGCGGAGCACCCAGGCGCCCATGGGCACGTACTGGCCGGGGGAGAACCACACAGCGTATTCCTCGCAGTGCGGGTCGCTGGCAGGATCGGGCCCAATCATGTTTCCTCAATGCCACATGATATATACACAAATATAGGTACACTTGTGTATGTATGCTATAGATATACTACAACCACGCGCGATTCGCGCGCGCAGGTTCTAGCCATGTACCAAACCCTGGAGAAGCTCGCGACTTGAGCAAAGTAGATCCTCACAAGTGGCTCCGGCAGGAGGTGAACAATCATCAGCAATGTGCACCGATCTGATACGACTTACCGACAAGGACGCGCCCATACAATTGAATCCAACATGAGATGACCCGGTGTCCATCCTACCTGTGAACTCATATTTTCCCAGCCAAACCGGCATCGCCCCCCCCCGCCATCCTCTGCAACAAATACTATGCGCGCGCACTCGTTTATCGAAAATCATAACTGTTCAAAAATATCATGCAACATATCTGACGAAGTGCACACGCGCGCGTCGTCGCGCGCGCATGCCGATTCCTTGAAAAACAGTATTGGTTTCGGAAGGAATTCAAAATCGAGTTTCCAAAAGGCATACAAAAACACAGGGTTTCGCAACACGGATTCTCTAAAAAAAATTACGCGCGCGCTCTTGCGAAACCTTCAGAAAACCATAGTAGTTCAATATTTTCCCAAGAAAAACTACCAAACGGGCTTCGTGCGCGCGCATGTCGAAATCGTTCGAACGCCCTTGCGCGCATGCCGTCGCGAGAACCCTCGGCAAAAAATGTGACGGAGTGCACGCGCGCGTGTCGTTGCGCGCGCATGCCGAAATCCTTCAAAAACCTTTGGTTTCGGAAGGATTTCGAAATCGAGTGTCCAAAAAACATACGAAAATGCATGGCTTCGCAACACGTAGTTTCAACAACAACGTGCGCACGCGCTCTTGCGTCGTCGTCGTCGTTGTCGCCGTCCCTCCTGCTTCGTCGTCGTCGCCGTCGTCGTCCTCTGACTTTCCTCGTCGTCGTCGTCCTCTTTGGCGTCGTCGTTGTTTCCGTCGTCGTTGTCGCCGTGGTCGTCGTTCCTCCTCCCTCGTCGTTGTCCGTCCTCAGCGTCTCGTCGTCGTCGTCCCTCCTATTTCGTCGTCGTCGTCGGCGTCGTCGTCGGCGTCGGCGTCGCCGTCGTCGTCGTCATCGGCGTCGGCGTCGTCGGCGTCGCCGTCGGCGTCGTCGTCGTCGTGGTCGATGTCGTCGTCGTCGAAGTCGTTGGAGACGCCGTCGGTGTCGTCGTAGTCGTTGTCCGTGGCGTCGTCGTCCTCTTTGTCGCTGCCGTCGTCGGCGCCAGTGTCGTTGCCAACTGCAATTTGGTACATCCCGTCACGGTCTGAGGAGGTCTTGCGACCAAGTTGCGGGTGGGAGGGTGGGATGTTTGCACGAGCAGTCGAGAAAACAGCTTCAAATCCCACCAGCCCTTTGGGCGTGAGTGGTTTAGGGAGCTCTCTCTGTCCTCAACCCCCCTTCTTCCCCTTCGGGGAGGGGTTTACCCCTCCCCCGACCCCCTCCCCCTGGACCTGGAGAGGGAGTTCCGCGGGTCGTCAGGGGGGTCTTTTTCGACGTCTGGGAGGGCCAAAAAACGACGACCCTCACAAGGATTCTGGCCCCGAGGGGGGGGGGGGGAGTTTGGTGCCTCAGCTCGTCTTTGAAGCAACAGTCATTGATTTTACTAGGGTTTTGGGCCCATTTTGGGCTTCTGAAGGGGGCAGCGCTCATCGTCCTTCACAGCAAAATCATTGATTTTACGAAGGTTTTGGGCTCATTTTGTCCTTCTCAGGGGGCAGCGCTCATTTGCGCTTCTGAGGAGGTCGCAAGAGGCCCCCAAGAGGCCCCAAGAGGCCCCCAAGAGGCCCCCAAGAGGCCTCCAAGAGGCCCCCAAGAGGCCCCCAAGAGGCCCCAAGAGGCAAGAGGCCCCAAGAGGCCTCCAAGAGGCCCCCAAGAGGCCCCCAGAGGAGGCCCCAAGAGGCCCCCAAGAGGCCCCCAAGAGGCCCCCAAGAGGCCCCAGAGGCCCCAAGAGGCCCCCAAGAGGCCCCCAAGAGGCCCCCAAGAGGCCCCCAAGAGGCCCCAAGAGGCTCCAAGAGGCCCCCAAGAGGCCCCACGAGGAGCCCGAACGACTCACACCAGGACGAGGGGCCCGAACGACTCACACCACGAAGAGCCCGAACGACTCACACCACAAGGAGGGGCCCGAACGACTCACACCAGGACGAGGCGCCCGAACGACTCACACCACGAGGAGCCCGAACGACTCACACCACGACGCGGGCCCCGAACGACTCACACCACGAGGAGCCCGAACGAGTCACACCAGGAGGAGGGGCCCGAACGACTCACACCAGGACGAGGGGCCCGAACAACTCACACCACGAGAAGCCCGAACGACTCACACCAGGACGAAGAGCCCGAACGACTCACACCACGAAGAGCCCGAACGACTCACACCAGGAAGAAGGGCCCGAACGACTCACACCAGGACGAGAAACCCCAAACGACTCAAACCACGAGGAGCGCTTTCTCTCCCTCCTCCTCCGCCTCGTCCTTCTCCCGCTCCCCCCACAATGAGGATGTACAAAGAGGCGGGAGGAAGGAGGAACAGGGGAGATATGCGGGGCCAAGCGGACACACGCCTGATTATCCCGGCAAAGCAACCTAACAGCCATGTGTAGGAGCATATCTGGAAGCATTCCCCTTAAGATTCGGATGAGAATCCAGTTGTAGAATTCTGCTGTTCTCGCAGTCGTTGTCGCATTCGCGAGGACAGTCGCAGTGGCAACGGCAGTCGCAGTCACAGCCTCAGCCTCAGCCTGCCTCAGCCTCAGCCTCCGCCTGCCTCAGCCTCAGCCTGCCTCAGCCTCAGCCTCAGCCTGCTTCAGCCTCAGCATCAGTCTGCCTTCGGCCTCGGCCTCAGCCTCAGCCTGCCTCAGCCTCAGCCTGCATCAGCCTCAGCCTCAGCCTCAGCCTGCCTCAGCATCAGCCTGCCTCAGCCTCAGCCTCAGCCTCAGCCTGCCTCTGCCTCAGCCTCAGCCTGCTTCAGCCTCAGCCTCAGTCTGCCGTCGGCCTCGGCCTCAGCCTCAGCCTGCCTCAGCCTCAGCCTGCATCAGCCTCAGCCTCAGCACGAAGCGACCCAGCTAGAAGGACAAAGCGCTGAATGTACACCGATGTGTTCGACGACTGCGTATGTAATGATGTGACGATATACAGACTGAGCCCTTCGTGAATGTCTACATGTTTTTCTGACGCCTACAAACGGCGCTGACGTGTGTGAGAAAATTGTCCGCGCAGCAAAAGCCGGCGAAGCGTGCAGACAGCCAGCTGCAAAAGGTTGCGAGCGGCTCTTGGAAGACGTTTACGGAACGGAGCTACGGTGTCTGAAAACATTGGCATCGAAGCGAAGAGCCTCGGAGCCCTGCAGCCTGAGAAACACCGCAGGAACTCGCATACTGAAAAGGAATGCATTGCAAACCGCACGTTGCGAACCCTGCAGGCTGAGAAGCACCGCAGGATGTCGCATGCTGAAAAGCACTTGTACTGCAGAGCGCAGGCTGCGAAACCTGCAGGCTGAGAAGCACCGCAGGAACTCGCATGCTTTCGAACACTACTGCTCGAGACCGCAGCTGGAGAGCGGCAGACCGCAGGCTGAGAAGCACCGCGGGCAGAGAGACTTGCAAAACTCAGATGTCCTGATCGTCTTGGAGGAAGTCACGCCAGTCCGGCGGCTGCCAAGAATCGATGATGCGCCTGGAGCCACCGCCCGTGCTGCCGCCGATGTCCAGGTAGTCGCCATCGCCCCTGAACAGACGGCCGTGCCCGCACGCCAGAATCGCTTGGTTGCGGATTTGAAGCAGCGCTCCGCTCTCAAACATCTGCAACACGTCCAGCTGCCTGCGCGTGAAGTTCGGCTTTGCCTGGCCAGCCTGGGCAGACAGATGGAGGGAAAGCCGCTCCCCCTCGTTGTAGCGCGCGATGGCCTCGGCCTTCTGGTGGTGCAGCCGGCGCCGCTGTTGCCGCAGAGCTTCCTCGGGAACTGCTGCATCACGGCCCTCACTGTGATCAGCTTGCAACGCTTGCGTTAACCAATCAACGTCGAAGCGCCCTGAGAAGGCCAGCACCTCCCAGATCTGTTTGGTACCGGCCACACGTTGCAAATGGCGATGCCACCGCTTACGCTTCTGGTCTTTCACAAACTTGGCGACGCTACCCAGACCTGCACCCTTGGCCTGGCCACCTTTTCCCGCAGGCTGAGAAGCACCGTGAGAACCTTTCTTACCGCCTGGCCCTTTGTTCGGACCCTGCGGAACCGCATGGCCCCCTTGTGGCGCAGACTTGCCTTTCGCTTTTCCCTTTTCGATATCCCGTTCCTGAAGCGCACGCTGCTGCCGCGACTGCTCGTACTGGTCGCGAGCTACTCTGACCAATTCCTGGCGCTCAGGCTCCGTGAGAACGTAGCGCATGTCGTCGATGTTCTTGCTCCGCAGAAAGTCATGTCGAAGCTTAAGGACAGAGAGAATGGCTCGGCCAGTCTCCTCCTGAGACGCAAAGGCCGCGTCATATTCCGAGCCAGGCTGAGGAGCGCCAGCTGGATCAGTGTCCGCTGGCTCCGTGGACTTCCTCTTTTTGAAAAGCAAGAGACTGAGATGATGGAGGACTTTCGGATCGTACTCCTCGTCGTACCTGTCGTCCCAAAGCTGCCTCAGCTCCCTGTGCAAGTCGTCCGCGCGATTCTGAACGACATCCTCGACGTAGTCGGGATCACCCGGTGAAGTCGGTGAAAGCGGAGGAGCAGAACTCGGCGACCGATCCCAATGCACAGAAGACTCGCGGTCCGCCTGTACGCTGACGTCGGCGTCGGAGACGTTTTCGACGACAATTTTCCGCCTCTTGCTCTCCCCAGGCTGAATAGCACCAGGGAGAGTGAGCACAACCGCCACCGCATCGTGTGCGTCGTTGCGCATGCCACGATCCGTAAAAGACGCGCCAACGGCAATGGAGCAGAAACGGGCGACTGCTCCGCAGACCGCGACGTGGTCGCCTTTGAGGTCGGCCGGAGTGGCATGGACCTCCCATACCTTCTCGTCGTTCTGCTCGCGCTGGTAAGCCTCCCGCGCCTCCTGGAAAGTGAGGTTGTCGTCGCCGACTACAAGCACAACGACTGCCTCGTTTAGATTCTCAAGAATCTTGGCCAGGCCGTCCAGGTGCAAGCGGAGATGGCGAACTGTCCGCTTTCGAGTCTGGATGCTCGGCGGTTTCTTGCCGCACACGATGTGCATGTTGGCGATCACCACGTGGAACTTGTCATGGCCTGGTTTGTTCACCTCAAAATGTGAAATAACAGCATCAATATCTCGGCCGCTAGGAGGCCTGTAAACTTTGCTGTCTTCGCACAGAGTCAGTTCCGCAGGCTGAGAAGCACCGCGGAACCCCCAGAGAGTCAAGTAGTTGTCGACCTCCAAGAAGCGAATGCCATCACCGAAAGGCTTACTGAGGATCTCTGTCACGTTGATCCCTGCTCGGCGAAAGCCTTCACGGAACGCACCGACCTCGCAGCCACAGACCATATCAGCATCAGCGGTCTCCACTATCTTGGCGCACAACCTTCCGAAGTTAGCGCAGTGAGTGGCCGCCTGCTTACCAGTCATCATGCCCTGCTCGAACCCGAAATTGAACGAGGCGACCGTGAAAGACGCAGGCTGCACAGCGCCAGAACCAGGCGTCTGTCCACCTTCCTCCGCAGGCTGAGAAGCACCGCGAGGCGGCGCAGGCTGAGAAGCACCGCGAGGCGGCGACACTTCGGACGAGCCTCGCGGAGCAGAGGCTGCGGATGAACGTTGGACATGGGGGTACGGCCAGGGGAACGCCATTGCAATCAAAACTCAGTGGACTGCAGTGAATGAATGTAGTGGCCAATTGAATGCAGAGGACTGCAGTGTCACTAGCAAGTCCTGAACCAAACACAGCTGTGGCGGAAGGAATATGAAGCGTCTGGCTATTCAAAATGTTGCCCGGCAATGGAGTTCTGGGAACTCGAAGACCAGGAAGTGGACTAGAGTTGGCTCTGGGCATCCAAAATGTAGCCCAGGAATGGAGTTCTGGGAACTCGAAGAGCACGAAGTGGCTTACAGTTGGCTCCGGGCATCCAAAATGTGGCCCGGGAATGGAGTTCTGGGAAATGGAAGAACACGAAGTGGCCTACAGTTGGCTCCGGGCATCCAGAATGTGGCCCGGGAATGGCGTTCTGGGATGTCGAAGAGCACGAAGTGGCCTACAGTTGCATCCGGCCCCCCAGAATGTGGCCCGGGAATGGCGTTCTGGGATGTCGAAGAGCACGAAGTGGCCTACAGTTGCATCCGGCCCCCCAGAATGTGGCCTGGGAATGGAGTTCTGGGAAGGCGAAGAGCACGAAGTGTGTGACTGTTGGTGAAAAACGAGCCCGGCTCATGCCGCCCGGAAACGCCCCAACACCTGCCCGGACCCCCCTGTGGAGTGATCTGTGAGCTCTTTTGAGACCACTAGAAACCTATCAGTCTTCGCTGTTAGGTAAAAAACACGACTGTCGGCATGCTTCGCAAGAGTTGCTGCTGTGAGATGGGCTGGTGGGGATACGCGAAGCGTAAAGAATTGAGCAAGTGACTGATTCTCCTTTCTATTCAAAGATAATAGACTCCCCCAAACCCCCGCCGGAGTGAACGGTCCCCCTACTAGGGCATTTGTGATTTCATCTATTCTGCGCACCCGTCCATCCTAAATCTGAATTCATACTATCCCAGCCAGGCCGGCATCGCCCCCCCCCGCCATCCCTGTCAAATCATACTACGCGCGCGCACTTCTTCATCTTAAGAAAGCAAATGCCAATAATCCCTTGCAAGAAAACTATCCGGGCGAAAGACCCAACCATATGCAATTGTGAATACCGCAATTGTGAATACCATCTTCGCCCGCGCTCCCTATGTGGCCACGGCTTCCCGCCGGAGCCCGACATGCTCAGGGACACGTTCGTGCCCGTCTTCGCGGGCGCCGACGACGACAAGGACGGCGTCCCTCTCACCGAGGAGCAGAAGCAGGAAAGGGCCTTGAGAGCCATGAGGGAGGAGGTGGCGTTGCACGTCGACAAGGCGGAGTACGACGCCCAGGCGCGGTTGTTGAAGCAGCACAACTATGGGGCCACGATCCTCGTGAGGGGTGTGCCGAAATGGCCCGGGCCGCCATGCGAACCCTGCCACTGGGGCCTTCGGTGGAGCTCCCTATGGGGCCACGATCCTCGTGAGGGGTGTGCCGAAATGGCCCGAGGCCGCCATGCGAACCCTGCCACTGGCGCCTTCGGTGGAGCTCCCTATGGGGCCACGATCCTCGTGAGGGGTGTGCCGAAATGGCCCCCGCCATGCGAACCCTGCCAAGCGGCCTCCCTCCATGCGGCCACTGGCGCCTTCGGTGGAGCTCCCTATGGGGCCACGATCGTCGTGAGGGGTGTGCCGAAATGGCCCGAGGCCGCCATGCGAACCCTGCCACTGGCGCCTTCGGTGGAGCTCCCTATGGGGCCACGATCCTCGTGAGGGGTGTGCCGAAATGGCCCGAGGCCGCCATGCGAACCCTGCCACTGGGGGCAGTCGGTGGAGCTCCCTATGGGGCCACGATCCTCGTGAGGGGTGTGCCGAAATGGCCCGAGGCCGCCATGCGAACCCTGCCACTAGGGCCTTCGGTGGAGCTCCCTATGGGGCCACGATCCTCGTGAGGGGTGTGCCGAAATGGCCCGAGGCCGCCATGCGAACCCTGCCACTGGCGCCTTCGGTGGAGCTCCCTTTATGGGTCCACGATCGTCGTGAGGGGTGTGCCGAAATGGCCCGAGGCCGCCATGCAAACCCTCTCACTGGCGCCTTCGGTGGAGCTCCCTATGGGGCCACGATCCTCGTGAGGGGTGTGCCGAAATGGCCCGAGGCCGCCATGCGAACCCTGCCACTGGCGCCTTCGGTGGAGCTCCCTTATGGGTCTACGATCGTCGTGAGGGGTGTGCCGAAATGGCCCGAGGCCGCCATGCGAACCCTGCCACTGGCGCCTTCGGTGGAGCTCCCTATGGGGCCACGATCCTCGTGAGGGGTGTGCCGAAATGGCCCGAGGCCGCCATGCGAACCCTGCCACTGGAGCCTTCGGTGGAGCTCCCTATGGGGCCACGATCCTCGTGAGGGGTGTGCCGAGATGGCCCGAGGCCGCCATGCGAACCCTGCCACTGGGGCCTTCGGTGGAGCTCCCTATGGGGCTACGAAACGCTGTGCTGGGTGGGTGAAACGCAAGGAGGAGGGGGAGGGGCAGCGGGAGGAGTGGACGCGGGGCGCTGTCTCTTCAAAACGAGGACCCAACACCACAGGATGGTTGGGAAAAACGAAGTCATCATGCGCGCGCCCATGTCAGAACCGTTCCCAACACAACGTGTTCGCAAGCATTTCAACATTTCAAAACATGTGCAATTCAACAACCCATGGTTCTGCAACAAAAAACCTGCGAATGTCCCGTCCGCGCGCTCATGTTAAAATCAGACAAAAACCATAGGGTCCGAATACATTCTGACAAATCCAGCGATTTCACGTCATGCGCGGTGAACCCGCGATACTCCTGCCATGTGCCGAGGGCGCGAATCCCTTACAAAAAAACGCGCACACACACACACACACACACACACACGCGGGCCACATGCGCGCACCGCCGCGCGCGCATGATCAGTCTGACGGATTTGTTGAACGTCCGCGCGCGCAGATTCCGTTTCAACCCCGTCTGCATCGCCGCGATCACATGCGTCATCGGCAGATGGACATCAGCATCGTCAGCGTGTTTGCCATCATCGGCGCCGTTATCGTTCGCGCCGTCGCCCTCTTGAACATCGTCGTCGCTGGTGCCATACTCGTCATTGTCGCAGACGTTGCCGACGTCATCTTGTCATCGCGCACGTCCGAGCATCGTCGATATGCCCACCTTCATCATCGACTCACGGAGGCAAGCCCCGGCAGTGAGGACGTCATCATCGATGTCGTCGTCGTCGTTGGCGCCGCCGCCCCCCACGTCATGCGCTTGGCCAAACAAGTTGCGGGTGGGGGGTGGGATGTTTGCGCGAGCAGTGGAGATGGCGACTTCAAGTTCAGCAGAATCGATTGATTCTCCTGTCTAAAAAAATAGACCCCCCCCCTCCCCCGGAGTTAACGGGCCACGCTTTCGCATTGAAATTTACATGTGGTTCTGCCCCATCGTCCATCCTAGATATGAATTCATACTACCCCAGCCAAACCGGCGTCGCCCCCACCCCCCACGCCATCCCAAGCAAAAAACCTTACGCGCGCGCGTTTATCAAAAATCATGAGTTTGCAAATCTCCCTTGTGGAAAAATGGGACGAAGTGCACGCGCGAGCGTCGTCGCGCGCGCATGCCGAAATCCGTCAGAACCTTCGGTTTCGGAAAGATTTCAGATTCGAGTTTGCACCACAAAAACACGCAACAACTATGGGATTCGCTGATGTTATGAAAAATCTCACGCGCGCGCTTTTGCGAAATCTTGCGAGAACCAACGGTTCTTCAACAGTTTCAAAACATGCTACCAACCAGGCTTCGTGCGCGCGCATGTCGAAATCTTCCGAGCGCCCTTGCGCTCGCGCCGTCGCGCGCGCATGCCGAAATCCTTGCGAAACCTTCTCGGAAGGATTTCAAAAGCGCGCGCCCAAAACACATGCAAGAACATAAGGTTTCGCAACGCAAATTTCAAACAAAAGCGTGCGCGCGCGCTTGCGTAGTCGTCGTCGTCGTCGCCGTGCACCCTCCTCCCTCGTCGTCGTCGTCGTCGTCGCAGTCCTCTATCTTTCCTCGTCGTCGTCGTCCCAGGTCCTGAAACTCGCCGAAGGTGGAGCGCCGCCTCGCGCAGCTGCTGCCCCCGCCCGGTCTTGTAGCCACCTGGCGAGCCGCCTGGGCCCAGATCCCATCTGCGCCTGGCGAGGTGGCGGAGGGAGGCATTGTCGAGTCGGCCTGCGTGCATCTTGGCCTCGAGCGGGACGGTGGCCGCCCTGACGCCCTTGGCCCTGCCCTTGAGAAAGCGGGCCTCATCGCCCGACATGCCTTGTAGCGCCTGCAAGGCCAGCTCCGCTTGCGCGAACCACTCCTCGATGGGGCTCTCGGGCCCCGCGTCGACAGAGGGCCGAGCCAACGACTCGACCGACTGGTCGCGCCTGCCATTGGCCGCGTCGTCGGTCACGCTCTTCAAATCAAAGGCCTCGGGCGCCCGCCGGGTCTGCGTCATGGGTCGTTCCCAGCATCCTCGAAGCACATGGGGGGCCGCCCGATGAGGGCCGTTCGGCGTGTCCGCGCGAGCCGTGATGGAGCCCGCCATGGCCTCTAACGCCGTCGAGATGGCGAAGTAGTCGTACTCGTTGTTATTGCACGCAGCTGATCCCGGGGCCAGAACCGCCCCTCCGATGAGGGCTGGCCAACCTGAGTCCACCAGCTCCGAGGCCTCGTTTTCCAGTCGCCGCCTATCGCGAAGGGGTCGTCCAGGAGCGCGCACCGCTCGTGGAGGTCGGCGAGCAGCTGGCGAATTGGCCCCTTGCAGGCCCACGGAGTCCTCAAGGTAGACCCACATCATGGCTATGGTGGCGCCCTTGCCCAGCGAGATCCTGCGGGAGAGGAACCTGCGCTGCTGGCCTGCCCAAGGCTGGACGAACCGCGCCGAGCCCAGCAACTTCGAGGTGGCGATGCCGACGCCAGACGAGACAGCCACGGCCGCCTCTCCTGTCCTGAGCGCTGCCGAGCATGTCAGCTGGAGGCCGCATCGGTTGGCCCATCCGTGGGCCTGCTCCTCGGCTGTCTGGGAGGAAAAGCGAGTCTCCTGGACCAGCGCCACGTGCGGCGCGATCCCTTTTCTGCGCATCCACTCGAAGACACCGGCGATCGAGTTCTAAGTATTTCCGCTGTTCCGTTGTAGGTGCAGATGCGGAGGTCGCCCCCCGGCGAGCCCCGCTGCAGCGCCAGGGGCTCCAGATGGGGCAGGCGCTGCTCGAGGCCGATGGCCACCGCGCCTACCATAGCGGGTGCGCGCTCTGTGCGCTGGACCAGACTCCGCACTTCCGCAGCCGTGGGGTCTGTCTCAGCTGGGCCGCGCGCCTCCTGGTCAGCGCTGCCTCCGTACCTGGCGGGCTTCGACCACCCCCCCGTCGGGGGCCGCGCAGGCAGGGGCCACGTGGGGGGAGGCTGCCTACCGAGCGGCCTCGGCTCCATCGCCACGTGCTCAAGCAGCGGACCAGGCGGGCCGCCCTCTCCCCTTCTGGCGGGGGGGCCGCTACCCTGCGAACTGACCTGCAGCCCCATCAGCAGCAGCAGGCGCAGCAAGCCCGCTGGCCACCTTCTGCTCGGTGGCCCGCAGGCGGGCTGCCTCGGCTGCCTCTGCCCCACGCTCGGCTGCCTTCGCGGCGTGCTCGCGGGAGCCGCTGGTGGCCTCTGCCGCGGTGGCGGGAGCCGCGGCAGCCGCTGCCGCAGCAGGGGGGGTCGCCTGCTGCTCAGCCGCAGCTGCTGCCGCTGGCTCCTGAGCGGGTGCCCCAGCAGGCCCGTCTGGCTGAGGGCGTTCCTGCCTGTGGCGCTTGTTGGCCGCGGTTTCTCGATGTCCTGCTTGAGCTGCTGTAGCTGCTCCTGACAGCTGCGCTCGAACACCGCCTGGGCCTCCAGCGTGACCCTGTGGCACTCCTCGCACATCTGTCGGAGGTCAGCTTGGGCCCCCTCCTCGAGCTCGCTGAAGTTCTCGAGCGACTCCACGTCGAAGGTGAAGGTGACCGACTTCGAGCCGCCAGGAGTCGGTGGCGCGATTCCAGAGGCCTGGGCGCGGCTGCGCAGGAGCTTGGCCTCCTCCCCCTGGGCCTCCGCCAAACTGGCGGCGCAGGTGTCGCGCCAGCCACGGCATTCGTCCAGCTGTTCCTCGCCAACAGGGCGCCGGCTGCCTCGTCGAGCTGGCGGTGGAGGTTGATGCGGCGACTCGTGGCCGACTGCAGCTGCTGCTCCAGAGTCCGCTGGGCTGCTGCCGGCGGCGGCGGGACGAAATCGCGGGCCTCCGCCACTGCCTCCCGAAGCTTGCGGTGATCGGGTCGGGGATGGCCAGCAGCTTGTCGAGCTCCGAAGACCCAGCCGACGACCAGGGGGCACCAGGAAACCCGCGGCGACCATCGGCCGCCCCGCCCGCCGCTGCGGCATTGGCCTTGGGGCTCCCGCTCGCCGCTGCGGCCTTGGCCTTGGGGCTGGCCTTCGGCGACGCCCCTCCAGCTCCATTGACCGCCCAGACTCCATTGCGCGGTGACGGGTTGGCTGGCTTAAGCTCGAGGGATTGGCCACAAGTCCAGCAATGATGCTTCTTGCGGAAATTCCACCTGAAGCGGCACGGAGTGCAGATGATGAAACCTGGCTGAGCCTTCGGCGCCATGGCGAGAAACTCACAGACTCGAGAGAGTGGGGCGGACCACCTTTCTGCAAAACTGTCGGGCTGAGCAGCCCTGGCACGGGCCGCGGACTAGCGGTATCCACGTGTTCCCCTGTGGAACTAAGCATCTTGAGCCAAAATGGCGACGGAGGAAAAGGAGGAGGAAGACGAGGAGGAACAGGAGGAGGAGGAGGAGGAGGAGAAGGAGGACCAATACAAACCCAAGATTCAACACCGACCTTACAATGAGCCATCCTGCTAAGTTTTCTCCATCGGCCCCTACAAGGATTCGTTTTCACTGAAGGAGATGCCCCGTTGGAGCACCACCTTTTGAAATCTTGAAATGTGCCAGAACACCAATTCTTGGGACTTCGACCCCGCGAATCACCCTTACTGCTGCGTCTTGATGATCCAGAATCGCGCCGCAGCACTATTCCTGGGACTTCAATACCTCGAATCATCGCAGCTGTTGCGCCCTCACGGTCAGGCATCGTGCCAAAACACCATTCCTGAGACGTAAACCACGCACATCCTCGAAACTGCCGCAAGTCCTTACAACGAATCTGCGCGGCGCTAAAGCGAGGAACCGCCCTCCATCCGCAAAGCTCTTGCATTTGTTTGACGGATGCACGCGGCGAAAAGACGAGAGTAAACTATTGAAAACGACCCGCCCTCCATCCGCGAAGGGTCTTGCAATTTTGTATGACGAATGTGCGCAACACGGAAAGCCAAAGCTACATTTTGACAACCACCTGCTCTCCATCCGTGAAATTGTTGCACTAAAGATAACGGATGTGCGCGGCGCTATGACGAGAACCACAATTTGAAAACAGCCCGCCCTCCGTGTGTGAACTGATTGCAACGTTTAAGCTTCAGGATCATAAAGGGTGCGGGAGTATCAACCGAAACGACTGGCCCGTCCTTTCGACCATACGCAGGGTGCGACAAGGGATAATCATCTACAAGAAGAATGGGAGGAGGAGGAGGAGGAGGAGGAGGAGGAGGAGGAGAAGGAGGAAGAGGATGAGGATGACAATGAGTCCGAGGAGGAAGACGAAGAGAAGAAGACGAGGAGAAGACGAAAAGGAGGAGGAGGAGGAAAAAGACGAGGTGGAGGAGGAGGAGGAGGAGGAGGTGGAGGAGGAGGAGGAGGAAGACGAGGAAGAGAAACCGCTGATGAGCCGATCTGGGGCCCCCCGCGC
>CAUYUJ010016218.1:60000-102500 GCA_963575745.1 Prorocentrum cordatum | reverse complement strand
GATGATTATGATGGTGA
Organism: Prorocentrum cordatum; assembly: GCA_963575745.1. Classification (NCBI taxonomy): domain Eukaryota; class Dinophyceae; order Prorocentrales; family Prorocentraceae; genus Prorocentrum; species Prorocentrum cordatum. The sequence continues at coordinate 102,483 of CAUYUJ010016218.1, read as the reverse complement.
TGCTGATGCTGCTGCTGCTGATGGTGGTGATGATGACGATGATGATGGTGGTGATGATGATGCTGATGCTGCTGATGATGATGGTGGTGATGATGGACTGATGGAGAGCAACAATGAGAAGAAGAACCTCCGCGATTGACAACGCCAAATGCTTTGGCGCTCACCTCAGCAGAGCTGCGCCACTCACACGTGCAGTTCCTTCCCAGGCGACACGCAAGAACCCGGCCAGGCTCGCACTCCGCCACAGCACCTCGGCACGCAGCTGAATCTATTGCTCGAAGATTTCACGGAGCTCCCGCCGCTCCCGGGAGCTCTTGCAGCCGAGGCTTGTCGTGTGGTGATCCCTGGGGCCTCGGAAGCACGACCAGCAGTCTAGACCTCCAGCGTGCCCCAAGATGGCCCAGTGGGGCTGCCTGGTGGGGCTCTTTAGGGCGCTGTTTGGGCCGTCTTGCAAACCCTGGGGGGTACGGTCGCGAAGGCGTGCGAGCAAGCAAGCAAAGCAAAGGCCACGCATCCGGAAGGACGCTTCGACAAAGTCAAGGTGGCGCCGTCGGCAACCGAGTGAAAAACAAAGTGCGCGTAAAAACCAGCAAGAAGTCGAGGGGGGAGGAGGGCGGAAGGACTCCGCATATCAGCGGCGCGCCCTGGGGGGAAGTGAGAGGGGGCGGCCCTTCTCAGAAGGCTCGGAAGGCTGCTGGCCTTCTGGGAAGTTGTCCAAGCCTTCCCCGAAGACACAGAAAAGAGAAGGCCAGGGGGTTCTCAAGAGCCCCGCCGCCTTCTGAGAAGGCCTCCTCTTTCTCACTTCCCCTCCCCCCCGGCGCGCCGCCAAATAGAGGACTGAATTTTGATGAGGAGGATGACGACGAAGATGAAGACGAGGACGAAAACGAGGACGAGGACGACGACGTTGACAATGTTGACGATGCTGATGATGATGACGATGATGATGGTGATGATGGCGAAGGTGATGCTGATGGTGGTGGTGGTGCTGCTGATGATGATGATGATGATGACGATGCTGATGAGGATAATGACGATGAGGGTCACAATGACGATGGCGGCAACGATTATGATGGTGATGATGGTGGCGGTGGTGATGATGACGACGACGATGACAATGGCAATGACGATGACAATGATGATGGTGATGATGGTGATGGTGATGCTGACGCTGATGAAGACCATGATGATGAAGATGACGATGATGATGATGCTGGTGGTGTTAAAACTGACGGTGATGATGAGGATGGTGATGATGATGGCGGTAGTGGTAATGATGTTGGTGAGGATGATGATGGTGGTGATGATGCCTACCCCAAAGCCGGACCAACGCATTACTCAGCACAGTCAATATGGCCTCGCCGTCGGGTCTCGGCAACCTGACGAGCTCGCAATGCAGGCGATTGGACGGCCAAGCCAGCGAGTGCACAAACTGCATGAACATGGCGGCGGGGCTCTGCGAAACCTCCCTGGACAGCACGTCCAACGTACGCGGGGCTATCCTTGACTGGCCATAAGCTGCTTTCAAAAGAAAATGTCTGATCGCCTCGCGAACCTGCCGGCAGGGGCGAGGCGGCAGGGTAGGCCACTGAGCACGATCTGAAGGTGAAGGCAGCGGCGCCGCTCCGTGATAAGTCCACACCTCACGCCAGGAATCCAAAGTCCTGTCCGCCAACTCTAAAAACGCTGCGCATCTGGAGAATCAGACGGCACCTCGTGTCGGGCACACGCACATTCGACACGAAGAATGGGCTGTGGAGGCGCCGCCGAGAAAGACTTCCTTGATCCAAGTGCGCCAAGCCTGCTCAGACGCCCTTCGGGCAGCCATCTGCCCCGCTGATGATGGCGCCCCCGACGGCCTCGAAGTCCCAGTGGGCGATGCCCGCGAGCCCACTGCAGAAGAAGTTGACAAAATCCTGGCCCAGCAACTCAAGGACCTCCACATTGTGCGCCGCCCGCGCGTAGAACGCCGCCACCTCGTTGAAAGCCGCCGCAACATCGGTGCGCTGGAGCGGCGCGGCGCGACCTATGGGCGCGCGTGCCTTGAGACAATGCAGACCAGCTGTCTGCGCTCAGACTGCAAATGCAGAGTCCAACGCCTGGCCGTGGCCTGGGCCAGCTCTCGGCCCATTGTGCGCGCGCCTATGGGGCGCGTCCCCGGTCAGAGGCCGCCGCTTGAACTGCGGGGGGCCGTCGAGCCAGACGCGCGGAAAGGCCTTGGCCCTGACGTGGCCATAACGCCCCGATAACGCATGAGCAACCCCACGAAGCATTACGCCCCGAAACTCGGAGAGGTCCCCGGGCCGCTGATCCGCTCAAACTGAAGCCGCAGATTTGCCCTCGGGCACGGGCGCCGAGCACGGCCGACAGCGGGCGAAGCTGAAAAGGAGTCGTGGCTCGCAAGGCACTCGACGCCAAGCACGCCTGTTGTCGCCCGGGAGCGGCAGCTGGACAGGAACACGCGGCGGCGGGCCCGCGCCACGGCCACGTGCAACTTCAGGCTCACCATGATTCTGAGCAGCGAGGTTGGCAGGAACAATGACGTAATCGAAGGTGCACTCGCCTTCGCTCGTGACGCACGCGTGCTCGTTGGGGGCGCAGCGGGCTCCTGCCATCGCCTCAACCCAGCGGCGCACGCGCGCAGCATCGACGTCTGCATTTTCATCACCGCCCAACACCCAATCGACATCGAGAGAATTCCACTCGGCAGCTTGCAGGGCCAGAGCCCAGAGAACAAACATATTTTCACCGGTGATGCCGATGGAGGAGACCAAGTAGACACTGACCACAATGATGCCACCAGACACTGCCCAGCTTACATGCGCTGCCACAGCGCGCGCTGGATAAACCATATGCCCATCACCAAGCGGGGCCTCGATCATGATACTGCTGGGCGCCACGGCTGCGACGCCTCTGAAGTCGGGCGCGGAGGTGTCGCCAGCGGCCGAAAGGGTGCCCCGCGTCCCGCGCCGGCCAAAGTCGCGCGCTCGGCCCTGCAACTCACCCGGGCGATCTTCAACCGCGCGCAACTTCTGCGCCAGCGAGATAGCACCACGATGCTCGGCCGACGAATGAAACGCGTTCGCGGTCTCGATGACCCCTTTCAGCTCAGGTATGAATCGCGCTCGCGCGCGCGCGGCTGCCCCTTGTCCTCCAGCTCTGAATATTTCGCAAACCAAGATGGAGCGCGCCGCCCCTGACCGCGCTGATTTTCGAGACCGCGGCGGGGAGAAGGGGGGGGCAAGGGGGGCGCCGGAGTGGCGCCGCAGAGCAGGTCCTCGCGCCCCTGCTCCTCGAAGACGTTTACCTCATCGCAGAAAGTAACGCGAGAGACAGCTGCCGCCCTAGGAGTCGCCTCAGCACCCCCAGGGGCCGCAGCCAGTGGCACTGGCCGGGACGAGACCGAAACCGACGCGGGACTCTCAACCGCGAAACCGCGCTGTCACTCAGCGCGGGCTTCTGTCGACCCCTGCCCGAAAGCGCCACGGCGACGGTTTCCTGGGACAAACGGCCCCCCCGCAACCACTTCCCCCAAAAGCAGTTGCCAAACCTTGCTTAGGAGTTGCCGCGGCGCCCGCGGCAGCCGCGGCACCTGATCCCGAAGAGGCCGCGCCCGAAGTAGAGCGCTCTACCAGCGCGCCTGCGGGTCCGCCGGGGAGCCCCCCGACCCCGTCGGCCGCGGCCTCCGCCACGCAAGCCAGAGCGTCGCTGCCCCCGCCAGCGTCGTCGCTGCACCCCCAGTCGAAGCAGCCCCTGGCCAAGAAGCCGCCGAACTGAAGGAGGAAGCCGCGCTCGGAAAAAAATAGATACGCTTTGCCGTAACCCGTCGGGCAATCCAGCTGCGCCGGGGCTCGCCACGGTGATCCGACAGAGCTAAGCAAAAGGCAACAAGCACAAGCGAGATGCGCACCTATTCGGCCCGAAGTTTCTTGGAGCAGGCTGCCAGGTAAGTGTGTATGGGGTTGAAGTACAAGGGCACAGAACCCCTGATCCGCTGGTAGAGGGAAGGAGGGAAGATGGATGTCTTTCCCTCCTGCACGATCAAAGGTCTGATCGATCTGTCCCAATACCTGAGCCCAAACGGCCAGGCGCAGGAGAGGTAAGGATAAGGAGTATATATGAGGGTATTACACGGGTTCTATTCACACCCCCCGTCCCGAATCCCGCCCGCGAGGGTAGGACTCGGGAACAGAGGAAAAGAATCCGTCACCCTTTTACTCCTTTAATCCTTAAGTCTGCAGGCAGCTGAGCTTAAAGTCAGTATAGCCTCAGCTGCAAAGTGAGGTAAGAAGGAACACCCTGGGTCCCCATTTCTTCGCCAAGCACACTTTGGTGCCCCCTCGGTGCGCCCCCCAAAACGCTTCGGCACTCGAGGGCGGAGAAGAATGAGACAAGGGTGGGCGGAGAAAGAAGATCTGAGCATTAAAGCAACTTGTAATCTGCCTCGCTTTTGCGAGGCAGGTGTTGCCACCAGCTGTCAGATTATTCTCAACGCAATGGAGTTAGACTCTAAAGAATATGCATGCTGAGATCGCGTCGATGAACACGAGCGTGCTACTGAACGCAACTATATGTAAAAACAAATGTCTGGCCAGACTAAATGTCGCGTTGGTAAACACGAAAGCTGCATGTATATAAATTCTATTTGGCGACTCCCGTTGGCATTGCTCCTTAGGAGGCTGCTGCGGCTATCGCAAAAGATGTTTGTTTGTGCGTGGCCACTTGTGTTGTGTAATGAAGTGGCCTAGAAATATGTAATAGCCACCGCTCAAGGCGAACTTTGATTATATTGAAGTTCAAGCCTTTGAGCGGTGGGCCTTGCGGCCGACTCACTACGCGTTGCCTTTCTTGTAGAACCTGCGGTCCCACATCCTCTGGCCATTGTACGTCACGTAGCTCGTCGTGAACGTCTCCCAAGATGTCCTCGGGATCCAGTGGCGAAACCACTCATTGTACTGGATGTCGTGGATGTATACGAACTCATCGTTGTTCATCGCGATGTAGATCCAACAGTTGGTGTAGTAGCTCCAATACCTGAGGCCCCAATGACTGTCCTCAAGGTCGTCGCGCCAGTATGCGGCGTAATCTGTGGCACGCGCTCGCTTGGCGCGCGGCCCCGCGGGCGCGTGGTCCGTCGCGCCAGAGGCGCTGGACTGTGCAGCATCGCCAGGGGCAGGGCGCGGCGGCGGCGGAGGATGGCGCGGCTCCATGGCATCATCAGACTGATGGGAGTGTGTATCAGGTTCGGTCGGATCGGTTCTCATCCCTGAATCAACCCCCCTCTGGTCGGTATGTGACGGATCGAGGGAACCCAACAATTCGTTAGCAATCGCAGCAAGCTTGCGCTGCGTGACTTTTTCACGGGCGCCATCCCTTCTAGCGAGGGCAATCGTGACAAGTCCGCGAGCCTGCCGCGTTTGCCTGTCGAGTCGGCCCTCGTTCAGCCACCATTTCTTCCGACCAGCTTGGCCTGTCCTGATGCTGACATCGAGGATCGTACACGCATCACGCATGTCGTCCACGCTCCAGGCCTTCTTGCCCACGTTCACGCGAGCGCCTGTCATTTGGTGGTGGAACTTCAAATCGTTGAGAAAGCGCTGAACGAGATTGGCATATGGGTAGTACAGAGGCCTGTCGTCACTAGCCTCGGCCGTCAGTCTGCGCTCGTGTGCAGGAGGGCTACCAGATTCGACCCACTTCTGATACCTCTTCCTAGACGCATTAGCCATTCTCCCCAGCGAATCGTTCTCATTACCTGGGTGTGATCGCGCGCCCGTCATAATGACTTGCGCTCCGTCTCTCATGTACCTCGTGATGTCATCCTGGGAGAGCGTCATATTGATCCAGTTGGTCAGCTTCTGGAGGTATGCTAGGTCGCTCTGGACGGCGGTACTCTTACCCGTAGCACCTACGGCCACGGTGTACTGCCAACATATGTCACAAAGGGTACCATCACCTGTGACGATTCCAAGGGATAAGTCTCGACCGCAATTCTGACATAGCGCGATATCATGCAGGATCGTTTCTTGGGCTCCCTCCGTCGTGAGGTGCTCACGAGATCCCCAGCGAGTATCCTGACCACGAGCAAGACTACGGCCGATCTGATCAATGGCCTCGCGGTTGATCTCGGCGTTCGGTCGGGAAGCGATTGATCTACTCAATCCCTCGATCTCGATCCTCGACAATCTTTCCCCTGGCAGTCCTATGTGCTCTGTCGTGTCGTTGTCCGCATCCTCAGTACCACCATGGCATATGTTTTCAGTGCGAAGACGGCGAGCCTTCTCCTGCAAGGCGGACTCGTTGTCGCCCTCCTCGCGCTTGACTCCCGTCTGCTCGGCTATGATACGTACCATGGTTTCTTGATCAGGAGCTGCGGATGCAACGCTGCCTGGGTCCCGGGGAATATCCTGCTCCGCGCCTTGCTCACGTGGCGCGGCAGGTGTTTCCACCAGCTCCTTCCATACGGGGAAGTCTGGGTTACCGAATGTGTCGATATAATGTTTGAATAGATCACGCAACGTTTGGAGTGCAGGGTGTTTCTGATGGATGGCATCTTTTGTGAAGTCACGGAGCTCCGCAATACTGTCCAGCAATATGTTTTGATATACTTTGGAGATCCATTGAAAGACGCCTGTAGTCGACTCCTCGATGGTCTCTGGGTCCAGGTAGTGTACCAACTTTTTGAAAAAGTGGTCTGCACTGCAAATTGGCAAGTCACGTGCCCATTTGTGAGTATGATCGTAATTCAAATGGTATGACTCTGCATTCCATGCTTTCGATCCGAATTGAATCTCAAATCGTAAGTGCGATTGTGTCTTATCAATTACAATTCTGTCCGCGCCACTGTGTATCTCGATGATTTGTTTCATCTTTATCATCGGCGAATCCACCAACAACTCCGACGTCCAGCGGTATATGCGGCGGTCATCTGACTGTTTAATCCACCTTAAATCCTCGTCTGGGTCGTAGTCTGGGTGGTTGAGGAAGTCTTCTGGCGGGTCAATAATGTTGCCGAGTATGCTCGCATCAACGTGCTCATCTGCTTGGATTTCTGCTGATAGATCTGCTCTCATAGTGTCGTTTGCTGATTTTTCCTCTGCGGTGAGCGATATGCTCGATATATCAACGATAACGGTAACCAAAGGTTTGTCAGATGAGCCTGCAGTTTGATGAGGTCTATCGTCCGTAGGAGCGATATCCTCAGCAGGTGTGGCCACCAGCTCTTCGGGATCGGGTGTCCGAGGAGCGGGCCGTCTGGTCGGTGTACGTGGAATGCGTGGTCTGTAAATGCTCGGCATACCAAGATATGGCAAACTACCATCAGTTTTGTGCTGGAGTATTTTGTCACGGCATGAGGATGGTCCCTCCAGGACAGTATCCATGTATGTCGGGTCAATGGATGTTCGCCGGTACGAATTGGTAATGCAAAGACAACGCCCTTGAGAGGCATGCTTTTGTCATTGACCATATGTTTACCCATCGTAAACCGTAGTTGAGAATGGGTATCTGTGCCGCGAAGAACTTGTCAAAGACGCCGAAATGAATGATTGGACCATATATGTGGCCCTTAGTCAAGGGGATCTTGGTATTGTGATTGCCCTTGGGGTAGTGATTGTCATACTGGTAACATTTGATATATCCCCAATTCTTAATGATGATGAAGTCACCCATGCGAACATCATTAAATGCAGGGCGACGATCCCAATCTTTTTGCGTAATCTTTGATGTAATAGGCCGAAGAGCCTCTCGACAATATGACAGGGCAATTAACCACTCTTTATCATCTGATGTGTGATTGGTGTCCCGAATCATAGCACGGACCATTCGTTCATCCAAGGCATCGGCTGCATATATACGGCTAGCAGGGGTTGCCCCCAGCTGAGCCGAAGTTGCTGATGCTGACGTTGTCCTTGGCTGCTCCATGTTCTGATCCGTGTCAGCAGGTGCAATCCCAGGAGGGTCGTCGATGAACTCTCCAGGGAGGTAGGCGCAAATCTCGTACTTGCTCAATGGCGGTCTCGCGGCCAACGGCAGGTAATCCCATGTGGCGCCGTCTGGCCGTGCATGTGATGTGGTTTGAGGCGGCGAATTGCAATAACTGCCGCAGCTGGAACCACGTCCTCTGTCATGATAGCGCCTTGAGCGCCCAGCCAAAATCTGCAACCTGCTTTTGTGGCGATCTCCATATTGATCACTAGCTCGACCTCGTTCTTGTAGTTATTGAATTTATATGACTCTACTGAGGTGTGGGGGTTCTTCTGGACATTGTCTAAATATGTGCTGGAACTGAAGAATGCCTCCGAGCGCTGTGATGGTTTATGATGCTTGTCTCTCTGAGAAGATGGGTCGATGTAGCCTGGAATGATCCCTGTCTTCAAGATGTTGCGCCAAGCACGGGATGCTGTGCCGTGGTGGAGGTATTTGACATCTGTCCATTGTAGGCTCTCCCATCCCATATTCCATGGTTTGGAAAGTGGGCTGACACAACTGTGACCTCCAACATCGACATGGCAATAACGCTGTTCCAATCGAAACAGCTGGGGTCACCTCTCTCAGGGATTGGTTTGGCGTACATCTCAATTCAATTTTTCTGCGGATCAATATGTTTCTGGAACGCACGAATGATGAAGATCGGGTAGTAGTCGTTCCAATCGGCATATCCATTATTTGCACCATCTTTCTTGAAGTGTGACACTGCCGCGTCCATGCACGGTCCATTGTGCTTGTCTTTGCGATCTCTGAATTTCCATTGAACCATTTCCTGAAAGGGTTTCCAATTGCTTGGAATCTTCCATTCACGATCTGTTGGTTTCTCCCAAATGTTGATACGTCTATCGTGCAATCGATTGATCCAAAACTTGTTGCAGTGAATCTCGTGGCGTAACATGGTCGTGATGTCTTTGCTCATGTATTTGTTTGTTCCCAACCATTCATCTTCAATTAACTCGGGACCATAACGTACATCGTCGTAATTTGGTAACGATATCCACTCCCATTCTGGAAAGCAACCAGACTGTGCGATATCAGGCGCGTGAGCAATCACACAATCATCGTGCAACAGTTGCTCGTACCAATCTTTGTTTTCCAGGCAGGCGAATCCATTGGTCGCGCTTGTACCCCTCAGCATTGGACATACGTACGGATGGTCATCCTTGATGCCTGCTTGCAGCTTCCACTCTCGAATAGTGCATGCGTTATCGAACATCCCGACCTGGCTGATGTCCTCGTACATGGAACGCTCACAGCTGTCCTGCCATGACAATAAATTCATCTCATGTGGAGACGATTCCTCTTCGGCAGGAGTTGTCTCCAGCTCCATGGCCTCTAGGTCAGTGCCGTCGTCAGGGATCGGTACCGCCTCAGCCTTTGGGAGCTGATATGCTGGCTGCTGGTCTGCTGTTGGTCCAGGAGTCGATGGCTGTGGCACGTCATCCGATTGCGGTCCAGGTTGCAGTGGATCAGGGATCATGGCCCAATGCCACGCGATCTAGTGCATTCTGCCTGAAGAATGTTTTGCATGCTATGATGTTCCGCTCGTTCTCGGCAGCAGGGCCGAGTGAGAAGTCAACCTGTTGTTTTCCGCAGTGAGTCGTGATTTGGCCGCGTTATCATCTCCATCCAAGTCAGCAATCTGTTGTAAAAATTGCTCGAACACAACCCAAGTAACTGCATGTGCATCTTCAACCGTTTTGATGATCTTGGGATGAAGGAGCTCTTGTTTCTCGACTGAATGCCAGGATGCCCAAGCCCCAGGGTAGTCGTTGATCAACAGCATGAGGTACTGGAACAAGTCGTCGTATGCTACGCCCCATGGATCATGTTCAAGGATAGCTTTGTCTGGCTCGCTAGGGTCGGGCGCTGGTGTCCGTTTCGGCATTCCTGGCATAGGTTCCGTTGTGTCGCCTGCGTCAGCAGGCAGTGATGTCGGCAACGTACCATCGGCGCAGGATGCCATCCACGCACAATGAGCCATTTCGCTTGCCGTCTGTGTCATCAACGTCGTGAGGCTGAGATCTCTTTTCCATTCGTTTGTCATCTTTTCTCTGAAATCGAGAGCAGCCATGATCTCTTTGGCCTGTGTGTAGGCCTGCCCGTCCGTCACAGGAATCAGTAATGGCGCCCTGAATGGATATGGTTGAGAGGGCAGTGACTGAATCAAAGCGCAGAAGTTACGATAGCATACTGCGTCGCAGAACTGTGTTGTAAACATCGCCATGTTATGGTTGTTCTGGTTTGCATGCCACGCCTGCGGAGTAATCCTATCGTACGTTTCCACCCAGTGATCTGATGGAAGAACAGTGATACCACGATTTTGCATAATATTGATCAGGTCGTTCGTGTGGTGATCAAAGTTCGGATGTGCGCCCCATTGTGCTGCTTTGCCAGGCCCCATGACTGTGGGACAGCGGAAGTACTGCATCACATCGACAAAACGTGATACGTCCACGTGTACGTGTACTGGCATGAGCGTCGGGACGCCGCCCTCACATTCCATTTTCTGGAGCTCATATACGTCAGTAGGTGCACGATTCTGATGTCGACGCATGTCCACGGTGTTCTGTCCGTGGCTGGCGCATGCGATGTCATTCGCGCTCCATGCCACCATAACATTGAGGCCCCTGCAATAATGTCTTTGTTTCACATATGCTGGAAAATCATTGGCCCCGTAGGCCCAGATAGTCTCGTTTAACTCGCGCCACTTTTTGATGGACGCATTGTCGCTGTGGAACATGAGGCATCGGGCTTCGCGGATCCTCCTGATCATGTTGCGCTGCTCGAGAGTGCACTCATACTGGTTGTTGAGAACAGCTGTGGTACGGGTTTCCTGCGTCTCGAAACGCTGCTTACGTAGTTCCTCCATACCATAGCGGGTGTCTCCACCAGCCTCTGGCAATCGAACGCAATCTTGGCCGATCGGCGCGTCGTTCTGTCTGAACCATTCTTTATAATTGCCAAAGGAGAATGCCCACATCATGATGTCGTCGCGGATAATGGTCGACAAATGCTCGAGAGTAGCGCCGCCCATGTATTCCGCGCGGTTGAGGCACGGCATAAATAGCGGTACGAGAGCAACGTTTGATGCCTTGGCGAGTTCTTCTCGCTTCTGTGCAGTGTTGAGCTCGTCGATGCCGTAAGTTGGGTACTTCTTGTGTTTTGCACTCTTGGCCTTGTCCTTGGCCTGCATAATCCACGTTGAGTCGGCGTATAAGTTGGTCCATTTGTACGCGTGCCCTGATGGACCAAATGCATGATGCAAGAGTAGTCCCAAGTCTTCTTGTATGAGGGAACACCACCCATTATTTGAAAGAAGAGTAGAAACCAAACGACCACCACAGAAAGCGCTGCACTTTGCTTGGTCCAGCTCGAATGGATCAACATCAGGGCCAGGGGTAAGACCAGGGTCGATCTGGTCAGCGGCTTCGCCGAAGAAGTCGTTGCCCTCGTTGCATGGTTGCCAACGATAGGTACTTGTCAGATCCCCGTCATGATCTGATATTGCCACCCAGCCTTCTGGATGATCGGATGGCGTTGCCACCGTCTTGGAGTATGATCCGATGCCTCCAAAGCCTCCGCGCGCCGTCAACCATGTAGTGAGCTTGCGGCGAAATTTGCCTGTTTGGTTAAGGTCGGAACATGCTCTCATGTTGGTGACCAAATTATCCTCAACAATGTGGCCGATGTGTCCAGATGTATCCGATGCCCTGGCAACGCCAGGTGGGCGTGTAGGTAACTTGGCCGTTGTACGATCAAGTTTAGGAGCATAACATGGAGTTACCAATCCATTGCTGTATACATCGGATGGTGCACAAAGACCATTTGCATAGTATATTTGTGTATCCTGAACGCTGTCCTCGGCATATTGTCCCAATACTGCACTGCCAATCTTGGACCAATCGTTGTGAATCATCATCCACTCCGTTTTCAATATCATCGTCGTAAAGTTCCCTGGTGGGCACTTGCGGTGCGTTCCTGGGATCACCGCGTTCAAATGATCATGTAAACCACGAACACTTTCTTGTACAGACGGATTACGATTGAACAGACTGGAAAGCATACACGTAGCACGCATGAATGATAGCCACGGTGTAGCTGTAAATGTGCTGTAGTCATAGTTGGCGTCGCCGCCGACTGATCCTCTCGTGTCATTGATCCAACTCTTAACGTCGGTGGACGCAGAGCGGGCAATTTCTCGAATAGAGGATTCGTCGGGCACGCGGAGATCGAACTCTCCACTGCGATCAGCACGCCGTTGATGTATGTATATGTAACCATCATCAGGATCACGAGGACGGCCAGTTTGAGCGTGGTACGTGAAGCCCACGCGGTCGTCGTCCTTGGCGCTCGGGTCGTACTCCGTGTCGTGGCCGATGGGCCAGCCGATGAGGTTGAGCGGTTGTGCCTGATCCATCTCGTGGATGGGGGTGTCGGGATTAGAACCGATCTCACTTATTTTCGCCTCGCACGCGGCGAACAAAATGCCTGTAAGCTTTGTAGCTCGAGTCGTAAAATTGCTGCGGCATGAACGTATAAGTAATGTCCTAAATCTCTCTGCATCTTGCGGAGGCGAGGGAGGATGGCGGGGATGTCTACCGTGCGGGGAACGTGCGCGTGAACGAGGTGTGCGCGACGCAACAGCTGCGGCTGGTACGCCAATGTGGTACATGCATGCGCATATTCCCTCGTGATTGGCTTGTCCAACGCATCGGAATCCACATTCTGATCCTACTTCGCCCCATCTTTCTTTTTCTGTAAGTAATACTTTGCATACTTCCGGGCATCCATCCAGTTTTGGAGGCTCCGCAACATGAGGTAAACCATCGGGCCTCCGAGGCCCTCGCAGTGGTTTCCAGGGTTTCTTTGGAGGACACTGTACCGGAGTAGCGGGAAAGATGAGCGAGTGTTCCAAGAGATCCTTCCAAAGGTCTGCTTTCTTCGTCTCGAAATATTTGGTCATCACATCTGCGATCTGCTCCTTTGTACCTACGTATTTGAGCTCGATATGTTCGAATTGGCACGTCTCGCATATCCAATCGAGGTTGATGCGATGAGTACGATGAAGATGACGAAGTGCTGGAGTACGTCCTTTTTGGACAATTTTGATCACGGCCTGGTTATCCCCCAGGACGATAAGACGCACTTTGGGAGAACTAATCTCTTGAGCCGCCTCTGGATCCACGTGCAATACTGTACCCTCATGGGATATTGTACGTCTCTTTGGAGGCGTAGGTAATTCCGTATTTAGCGGTAGTTGCCTACGGCTAGGAGAAGATCCCCGTGTAGGGGGTGCCTTGCGAGGCGATGGTTTACGCTTCTTTTTGGCTGCCAATGTAGGACACATTGGCGGGTCGACGTGTCTATGGCAGCTCAGGCATGTATTCTTCTCTTTGCATGTTCTGGCAACTCCCACCACGGCTTCCCAGAATGAGAGTAGTGGTAACCCTTCCAGTCGTAGTGCTGAGTCGAGAGCAACGATCTCGGATTCAGTAGATGAATGTGAGACAACCGTTTGTTTCTTACATACAGCGTTGACTGGAAAGAACGTGTTGGGTCCGACAAGCGCGGCACAAACGCCGGTAGTGGATTTGGATGATGTAATGCAATCAGCGAGCGAGGCGTCAGTAAAGAGCATTATGGATAACTTCTCTGACGAATCACCTATCCATCCGTGCAAGCAATGTGTACGCGTCGTTTTGATGTAGCATATCAATCGATGTAGACGTTTACCACACGTAGTATTCCATTTGGTAATTTCTCTGGCCAACATAAATACTGGATGTAGAAGATCAAAACGACAGCAACGTGCCAGGTATAGGATCTTCATTAATACACTCGCCGCGTCCTGGCCAAGGATGCCCTCGTCGGAATAGTCGGAATCAGTGAACGAGGTGTCCTCGATGCCAGGGGTCTCGGCGTCAGGTAGGTCATCGTATGTGACGGGTATGGGATCTGTCGTGGTAGATGTCGTGTCGACCGATTTTGCTGGGCTGGATGATCGTGGCCGTGCGTTGAGCACACTAGTAGGTCTGGCGACCGACCCGGAGGATGCGGGCGATTTGGATCGCGAAGTCCTCGGCGAGTCGGATCGTTTCCGACGTGACCCTGGTCCCTGGGCGCGCTTGGAGGCGCATTCCAGGCATCGTTCAATGCACTGATCGGTAAAACCAAGCATATCATGTCGAATTCCACGAACCTGTTTAGCCGTATTGTAATCTTTCTCATTGTGCACGGGTAACATAGGGCGTATGGTGGACATTCTTTTGTCGAAGATAGTCTGCGGTACATCATATGCTTGTTGTCCACAACCCAGATATTGTGAGTATGGAGTAGGTGGATCCAAGTCAACACCGCTTTTGCGAATATAATCCCAACTGGTCTGTAGGTTGTGAGCTGGGCCGGCTAATTTAAAGTCGTCCACATATACTGAAAGTATCAGTCCCAGTTTGTTGTGTCTCCATACACATTCCCATCCTGAAATAGGCTCGAAACCAACGCTTTCTAAGCATGTACGGCATTTTCGTTCCCAAAAGACACCTGCGAGAGGGTGTCCGTATAGTGCCAATCGTAATCGGCACACTGGATTCTTGTATTTTGACCATGATGTCGGTTGTCGCCATTTAGATATGGTAATCCAAATATCAACTGGATCGATTCGTCCGTCGCCGTATAATAATGCCTGCGTGTAGGCTCCAGGTGCATCACTTTGTTATCCCGCATATTGTGGCAATAATGCAGTAGCATCGCAAAGATTGGAAGCCTCAATATGCAAAGCGCTGGAAGCGGCGTCGGCGAATATGGCGGGCAAACCAGTTTCATCTTTGCCTGTATTGCCCTGAACCACCACTCTGCCCTTGAATTTACGTAGATCAGGTGGAAGTTCCTCGTGTTTGACTGAAGATAGCTCCAAGATGTTGAAGAAATGAACTTTCGTCCCAGTACGGATAGCTTGTGACTCAATATCAGCTTTTTCTGCAACAGTCTCCAACATCCACGTTTGTTTCTTTTCCAATCTCTCGCATTCTTTTCCTAGGGCTTCTTGTGCACGTGGTTATGCGGCAACTTCTTTCTTACTCAGGTTTCTGGTAACTAGTGCCGGGCGTGCCCATGAGGAATGAGGTATTTTATCCCTGTGTGCCGGCGTGTAGGTGGTCTCACGTGGCATAATTGGCATTACTACTGACTGGGTGAACTGGCGCATGAGCGGGTTCATGTTCCCAAAGTCGGTTCCTTCACTATCCACAAGTACCAAAGCACGTTCTTCTCCCTCGTGCTGTTGTGGTGATTGGCGGTAGTACAGTACCGTAGTAATGTCACGTGGCCCACCAGGTAATTTGGCATACAGTATTTCTTTGTTTGTCACGCCTTTGACGCTTTCGTCGCGGATGACGTCGCCATTGTCAGTGTCGTATGTAACCCGTCGTTCCACAGTATTCCATGTGGGTCCGCCGGATGTAGTGGTACGAAAATTGTTGACCTGTTTGTCCTGTCTTGTCCACACTCTGAATGCAGCTCGGTCACGAATCTCACGAGCCCGTTTAACGTCGTTGGCGTACTCGATTTCCTTCTTTTGTTGTCCACGAGAGAGTGTTTTCCAATGCTCGGGAAGAATGTGATCAGGACGTGTAGTAGTCTGCATACGTGTCTCGCGTCCACGAACCACCATTTTGCCGTCTGGCGTCATTCTTGGAAGCTCATAGAATTGAATCGTGCCTGTCCACGGCTCGCTTAACTCCCTGTGGTCGTTGGCGCTAACACCATCCCAAACATCTCGAAAGTCACTTTCTCCTTCAAAAGTAGAAGTTGTCTTGAAATATCGTGTCACATCGAGTTGATCAACGGGTACAGGTATGTTCATGACGTCGTCCGTCGGGATGAACAGTTTCCTTCGTGGAGTACGAATATGTCTGATGACGCAATATCCACGCTGTTCCCAGTAGTCGGGCTCCGGCGCTGGTGCAGCAACTTCAGAGGCCGATGTTTGGATATCAGCGGCGTTGTCCTCCGTTGTCATCATAGATGGGTCATCCCATTCTTTAGGGTAGGAAAGTGGAGGATCGGGCATTGGTTTGTCGCCCAAGGGGCGAGATGTGGATGCCTTGACCTCGTCGTGTGCCTCAGGGTTATGATGTCGTAGAGTACCTTCTTTCACTGGGTAGGTGAACTTGCCATCAGGGATGATGATGTCTTTGACTCTGTGCACGTGACACAGCTCACCATCAGGATTCTTGGCGTATGTAGCCGTGTCCAAGACAAGGTAGTCACCTGACCATCGTCCACCAGAGTGTAAGTGGTAACCCATGAATAACCCTTCCAGAGTATTTTCCTTAAACTTTGCAGTCTCGTTGTTAATCTCGGGGTTGAGGCATTTCCAAAAGATCCGAGCACCGAATGGTATGCAGTGCCCGGGAAAGCTTTCGCCAAATCGTATTTCATGAGCTGTCTTATCTGCATGATCTTCAATGAGGGCAGCCACGCCCGTGGATGTATGCACAAAATTGTGTCCACAGCAAAAGGCTTGCATGGCCTCTTTCCACCATTCGTGTCCCAGACCAGACATATGTAACACAGCTCTCGTACCGAGATTGACAATTTTGACGACGCGCTCAATCAATCCATTCGTTTGCGGACGATGTGGCGCGCTCGTGTCGTGTCTCCATCCCAGTTGGCAGCAAGCTTTCTGAAGCTCTCCAGAATTGTCTGTATAGATATGCTTCACCTCATCGTTCGCGGCGATGAACTGTTGAAAGGATGCCTTCGTGGTAGCTGCGTCTTTGCGTAGTGCTGGGTAGGCCATGAAGATGCCGGTATATCTGTCTAGGACGACAAGTGCATACTTGTCGCCGTGTTTGTCCGCGGCATCGTCTCTGGCCAGCACGATATGGTCGGCAGTTAAGGCCTCGCCAAACTTCTTCGGGACAAAAGCCTCGTAGGCGTTATCCTCGTCGGTGGGGTCTGCCGGTGGATGTGGTTTGTGCTGTCGTCTACACGGGGCATTCTGTGCCATCGTACGAGAACAGATCTCACAGTCAGGGTGTTTTGGGCTGTGAGTCATGCAATGCATCGGGTCGATCGGTTTCTTCTGTCTGTTGGGGAGAACTCGATCATTGTCGTGATGCGTTCGTGTGGGCGTCTCTGTCGGCATGTCATTATCTGCTTGAGCTATATCTACTAGCCCCCCGCATTGTGGAGGAGAACACTGCGTCTGAGACGCAGGCGAGTCGGTGGGTGTGTCCACGTTGGGCTCGTCTGTGCTTGTGTCGAGAGGTTCTTCGACCGTGGTGGTCCGTGCTCCTCCTCCCTCTCCGACATGTGGTCTCTTGGGGCAGGTCCCTATGTGGGGCCGTAGCTCGTCTGCAGTGGTTGACTGCTCTGTAGTTTTGCAGCGCCAACAAATGTCGTTGCAGCGGGCGGATGAACGCTTGCGCTGACGACGTCGGGGTGCTGACGAAGTGCATAAACGTGGTGGTGGTATCAGTGTCAAGTCGTCGAGTCGTAACTCTGGAACTCGATTGTTGACTGGAATAGTATACCATTGGCCCCCCGGATCCTGAAGCAAGTAGCCCAGCTCGGGATCCCAAAGCTGCCGAAAGCCATCAACCTCGATCAATTTCCCAACTGATAGTAAAGATGGGCAGTCTGGTAGGGCAAGGGCTGAACTGTGTAAGCCAACCTCGGGTAGCCGTATGTCGTAGTGCTCGTTGACAGTACGATCACCATTGGCGGTTTCCAGAATATGCTCTTCGCGAATAGATATGCGATCCGATCCGATTCGGTCTGCGTTAGTTCGTGTTCCCTGAATATGATGAGCAGAACCACTGTCGAGAACCCAAGACCGTGTCAATGCAGCAGTCGAACGTGGTGGGTCGACTTGCATTGTCGTTGTCTTCGTCTGGGCTGTCTTTGGTGACTGCTTGACAGTGTCGTCATATTTTCGGATCGTAGTTGGTGTGGCCACCGACATTTTATTGTGTCGGTAGTCGTATAGTTCGTCGTACCATAGTAGTGCCTCTTTTTGACATTCTCGTAGAGCATCCGCACTTTGATCCCACCATCGTTGTGGTAACGGGTCTGGTACATTGACGATGTTACCCTCATTCGGCATCTCCTTCCATTTGTCCAATATGGCCCTGCCAGATACGGTATGTAAATAGTATTCCACGTTACGTATGTCGAAGCGTATCCGACGACGCGTTTTGGTAGATGTCGCTGTAGCCTTAGTGTTGGCCATGAGGGTCTTGTCACGGATGACGTAACTGCGGTCGGAACGGCGTGAACGTCGAAAGTTGGCAGGAGAACGTGCTCTGGCGTAGGGTGAGCCACGGGACGAACCATGGCTCGGGGAACGTCTGCCACGTCCTTTGTCACTACCATATGATCCATCGCGGCCGCGTGGACTGTCGCGTCCGCCGCCACGATTGTCTCGCCCTCGGGAGGTAGATCTCGAAGATCTGTCGCATCGACTTCTCGATTGACTGCGAGAGTCTGGGGACCTCCTAGATGTTGAACGAGATCGGTCGTATTGGCGTCGGTTGTCACGTCCATGGCGCGAGTCGCTTGCGTAGCGAACCCCCCCGCGTTGTGAAGAACGTTGGCTTCCCGATCCGCGGGATGGTGATCGGCCGGCGGCTATCCTGGCTGGAGGTCCGTGGTCGACTCGGGCTTCGCTCAGGAGTCTTTGCACCAGGTGTAAGATGAGCACATTTGCATTTGTCGCCTTTTGGGCACTTATTCTGTGCGAAATCTTTACACTGTGCGACGTGTGGAAAGTTACACTTATCGCCTCTGGTACATGTGTTGCGCTTGGCGAAATCGAAGCAACATGGTTTCGATGCGGGCTTCTTGTGATTCGCAGGAGTGGACATACTACGGCGGGGGTTGCCACCAGCCGTTGATGTTCTGGAAGATTTGTTCTTCCAATCCCTGGAATATGTATGCAAAGCCTTGCACCGTTCACCATTGCGACAATTGCCATTCTTCCAGGCAGCGCACACGTTGACTTGAGATCGTGTCTCATGTTCGTACCGTAACTTGTTTTGATTCTTCTCCAATTGTTTAAGCTCCAGTATGTCTAGGACACGCTGTCGAAGCCAACCATAGGTACGATTCGGGTCGCTCATCTTCATGCGCTGGTACTCGTACATGTCTTGGTTCATCCATACATGTCTCCGAATCTGTGTACGAAACAGCGATTCCAAGATCTTTGGATCGGGTGCTTCTCGGCATTCCAAGAGTAAAGCGTCCCAGTCAGTAATAAAACGTTGCAAATCGTCATCTCTCATCCTCAGTTCTTTAAGGCGCTCGAAATCGTGCAGGTCGTCGTCAACCTCTGTCACTTTGTAGGACTGTAGGATGTGCCAGTAGATCTGGCGTCCTTTGAGCATGCGTCCTGCTTTGTGCTCTCTAGTTTCGATGAGCCTGATTTGGTAGCGTAAGTCCGAGGATAAGATGTCGCTCAGAGCGGTAGCGAGTTTGCAATCAATGCTCTCAAAGTCTCCACTGTCTTGTAAGTCCTCGAATGTACATTCGGGCTGTTCAGCCACGCATAGGAAGGCGTATGCTTTGGATGGTCGCCCTGAGGCAGCCCCGAAGTTCTTCCTTACTTTTTGCTGCCACTCGAGCAGCTGCGTGATCTTAGGCAAGGCAGGGGCTCGGACGGTGTCTGACTCCTTGATAGGAGTTGTAGTATGGACCGGAACCGCAGACAATGGTTGTGAGGGTATCGGTGCACCGTCAGTAGTTGGTTCTGTGCGCACAGGAGACACATGGCGCGTCTGTGCAGAAGATGCCGCGGAGGCTGCTCCTGGTGACGTACGTCGTTGTTGTCCTGCAGAAGCTTGTGGTGCTTCGGCGGACGCTGCCGTCGGCCTGTGCAGGTCGGTTGCAGGTCGAAGGTGGAGATTGGTGTCGTTGGTGTGGTCGATCAGCTGATTCGTCCAGCTCGTCATGTCTTCGTGTAGTTGTGCCACCTTTTGGCGTGTATACTCATCAGTATCCCGAGAACGTTGTGAATGCCGATCAAGTCGTTGCTCGTATGCTCGGAGACGGGCGCTTTGTGCCTCCAGCTCGCTTTCCAGACGTGCGAGGTGACTCTCTACACGTACCTTCTCAGTATCTCTTTCACGAATAACCTGGGAGAGCTCCAACTGCGTGTGGCCCGCCGCCTTCTCAACCTCCTGCAACCTGTCAGTGAGGCGGGCGAAATCGTAAACCGTGGGAGGAGAATCCAGCTGATCAGTCTGGGCTCGTCCGACACGCAACTCTGCCAGGGCGTCCTGTACACCAGGAAAACGCTGCTCGATGTCAGAGATCCGGTTAGCGAGTGGCTGCACGACAGCGTTGGTCGCATCAAGCCTTTGAGTGATGACTCTCTCAGTACGCTGCAACATGTCGATCAGGTTCGACGAGTTGGTGTGTGCTTCGTTGCGAAGCGTCGCCGTAGTGTGGTCTAGGTAAGATCGAAGATCATTGATCTGAGACTGAACGTCGCCAAGGTCGGTGGCCTCGGCTGGTGTTGGTCGGTTGCGGAGCTGGTCGTGGATTTCATCATGTAAAATCCTGACTGCTGAAACGCCTGTGTCGCGTACGAGCACAAGCTGTTGCTCCATCTGCGCGAGGTAGTTGCGCAGGTTCTCGACCATCGCCGTTCGTTCACCTGAGTGTGACACCTCACGATCAACCTGGTACTGCAGTTCACCTATGATACGTCGATCTTCGGCGATCCTGGAATCAATGATCCCTAAGGCGCCGTCCAGATCGTGGCGTATGGCTGCAGTATCGGCGGCGTTCGTCTGAACGCTCTGCAGTAGTCCAGAGTATTGCCTGGACACGAAGGTTTCAACCTGGTCTCTGAGCTCAGCTATTTCACCTGCGGCGGACGTTTCCGCCAGCTGGTCGTCTGAGATGGAGAGGTGGGGAGCGTCAGCTTCCCTGTGTCCCCTGTCGCGGGGAGTGCATGGCCTCTGAGAGGCAGTACGCGGGCTCGACCTACTCTCGCCGCATGGGCCTGGGGCTCCACGGCGGTTGCGCGCGGACGAGCTGCGACTCGGACCATGTGTGTGTGGTGTCTCATCCGATGATACCTTGGGGTACTGCGTCTGCGGCTGTGCCGCCACTGGTCTACTGAGTTCCTCGAAGGTGGCTACGTGCTCCGCCACGGGGACGGTCGCAGGGCTGGGGGTACCAGCACCTGAGGTCCATCGGCGGTTAGCGCGAAAGCGCCCTGGAGTGTCATGACCGGTGAGGCTTTCGCCTGACGCGGTTGGGATTGCTCCCGACGGGGAAGGGGATGGAGGATCGAAGGTAGGCGTGTGAAACTCCTTCCTTCCTGTTCCTACTCCTTCTCCTGTCCCCCCGCGGGCGGCGCTGCGGTGAAGCTCAGCAGCTAGCCGCGCCTCGGGTCCGTCGGAGCTGGGGGGGGGGTATCTGGAACACCAACACAGTCCGCACTAAGGCTCTCCAACTCGTCACCGAGCCGTCGCGCCGTTGGAGAGCTCGGACGCGAGGCCTCGATGGATCCCTTGCGGCGCATGCGCCGCAGGGGCTCCATCGAGACCGCGTGCGAGATCACAACGTGCGGTTCGGTGAAGGTGAGCTTTAAAGGGCTGATAACCTGTGTATGGGGTTGAAGTACAAGGGTACAGAACCCCTGATCCGTTGGTAGAGGGAAGGAGGGAATATGGATGTCTTTCCCTCCTGCACGATCAAAGGTCTGATCGATCTGTCCCAATACCTGAGCCCAAACGGCCAGGCGCAGGAGAGGTAAGGATAAGGAGTATATATGGGGGTATTACACGGGTTCTATTCACAGTAAGAACCCTGGGGCCTGTTGAACTTCTCCCGCAAGTCATCTGGACAGTGCGTTTCCCTAACAAGTAATTCTGCCATCTGCGTCCAGTGTGGTCTTGAGGTCCTGGTCGGACACGTCCACGTTGGGTTCCTCAGCTTGCTCGGCCTCGCCCCAGGGTTTAGCCGGCTAGGGGGGCTTTGGCTTGGGTCCGGCGCCGCAACTTCTGAATGATGGTGACCGCGCCCTAGAATTATTGCCCCGTATCCGCATCCGACCCAGGCCGCTGGCTACGGTGCCAAGCTGCCCCACACTCGCTGCAAATCCAGGTCGTAGACCAGCCAGCTTCGGCTCAAACTTACCATCGGGAGGCTGGGCGCGAGATATGGCGGCCTGAGTCTCCTGCTCCAAGCGCAGCACCTCGGCGGTGGACTCCTCTAACTTGATGCCAATCTCAGCCAGGCCCCGACTGAGCTCGCCAAGCTTCTACTGCTTCTCGGCGCACGCAGCCTGGATGGTGGCTTGCTTGGCACGCGCAGCCGACAGCCTGGACGCCAGAGAAATGGCCTGGTCCTCAATCGGGCAGTCCTGGAAAAGCTCCGACTCAAGACGCGCGCGCCCCTCGCGCCTCTTGGCGATATCAGTTGCATGTGAGGGATCGGTAGAAACAAGCAGCAGCTGGTCAAGCGTCTTGATGCACTGCCGCTTGACAGTGTCGCCATCCGCCTGTGTTGCCCAAGGAGGCAAAGCACCTGTAGATGGTGGGGCCGGGAGCTGCTCCTGGAGATGAAATTATGGGCTGGCCTCGCGCTTGTGCTCCTTGAAGCAGGTCGCCTTGTACATCTGGCAACGTTTGCAATCGACCACTCCTCTAATATTGAACCGATGGCAAGCCCGTGACGTCATGCTTGCACCACTTGCGGCGCCAAGGCTCAGTCTGTTCTCGGCGGCGCCTGGCGACCATCGTGCCGACGCTGACAGGGCGAGGAGGGTCCACTGAAGCCAACGGCCCGCGCTGGGCCTGGCCGTGGCAAAATGGAGCGACGTGCTGTGTGGGGCGGACCAGGCAAATCATGAAGACTAGCGGCGGGCTAGCGGTCTTCACTTGTTTCACTTAGAATTTCAAGACATTGAGCCAAAATGACTACGTAAGAGGAGGCGGAGGAGGAGGAGGAGGAGGACGAGGAGGAGGGAGCGGGAGCAGGAGGAGGAGGAGGGAAAAGCACGGAGAAGGAAGGTGAGGAAAAGGGGGAGAGGAGGATGGAGAAGGAGAAGGAGAAGGAGAAGGAGAAGGAGAAGGAGGAGGGGGAGGAGGAGGAGGAGGAGGAGGAGGAAGAGGAGTTAAAATAATAGCAATACTGTTATTAAGAGCTATAACGCCATCAAACCATTTTTTATACAGAGAAAAAGAAAACGATAAACAGTTGTACTATTCATATTCGTACCAATACTCATAGTACCAAGAATACGACTAATATTACGAATAACCTTAGTCGTAAAAACATATTCGCTATAATGATATCAACCAAACTGATGGCATCACTTAACATAACACCAACTAACATCAATGCTAACACCACTACGAATATCAATCATAGACATGCGACTACAAACATAAGAGCACTCACCATAGTAAACAGAATAATAGTACTAATACTTTTCAGATGAGGAACCATCCTAATACTATCAATCATAATAAGCGAGAGAGCGTGATCCACCGCCGCTTTACTGTGGAAAATTGCCAACCTTTTCCTCCGGAGCCCGGGGGTCTCCCCCCCCCCCCCCCTCCGAAAATCCCCCCCCCCCCTGCTGGAACCCCTCCCCCCCCCCCCCCCCCCCCCCTCTTCTGGCAAAAACCCCCCCCTCCCCCAACCCCTCCTTCCCCCCCCCCCCCCTCCCGCTCGGAAAACCGGGGGGGGTCACTACCGGTTCGAACCCCCCCCCCCCCCCCCCCCCCCCCCCCCCCCCCCCCACCCCCCCCCCCCCCCCCCCCTACTCACCGCCAGCAAACGACTCCCGGTCCCCACCACCGTCCGCATCACATCCCCCACTGGTGTTCCCAGCACCACTGTCCTCACCACCGCTGTCCCCACTGGTTCCACCACCGCCCCTACTGTCCCCCCAGTGGCCCCACCACTGTCGCACTGTCCCCGCTGTCCCCAGAACTGTTCCCACCACGGTTCCACTCTCCCCACTGTCTCCACGGCCCCAACCACTGCCCGACTATCCCCACTGTCCCCACTGTCCCACTGACTCCTCCGCTGTCCCACTGAGCTGTCCCACTGTTCCCACCACTGTCCCCACTGTCCCCACCACTGTCCCCACTGTACCTCTGTCCCATTGTCCCACCGCCGTCCTCGCCACCGCCTTCACCACTGTCCCCACCACCATTGTACCCTCCACTGTCCCACTGTTTCCACCTCATTCCCATTGTCCCCACACCACTGTCCCCACCACCACCGTCACCACCACTGTCCACTGTCCCCCCCTGTTCCCACCATTGTCCCCACCACTGTCCCCACCACTACCGTCCCCACCACTGTCCCACTGTCCCACTGTCCCCACCACTGTCCCGCTATCCCCTCACCACTGTCCCCACCAACACCGTCCCCACCACTGTCCGCACCCCCACTCGGTTTTCGAGGGGGGGGGGGGGTTCGAACCGGTAGTGACCCCCCCCGGTTTTCCGGATCCGGAGGGGGGGGGGGGGGGGGGAGGGGTTCGAACCGGTAGTGACCCCCCCCCCCTTTTCATGATGAGCAGGGGGGGGGGGGGGGGGGGGGGTTCGAACCGGTAATGACCCCCCCCGGTTTTCCGGAGGGGGGGGGGGGGGGGGGGGGGAGGGGTTTCGAACCGGTAGTGGACCCCCCCCCGGTTTTTTCCGCCAGCAGCGGTAGAACACGCTCTTTCTAATAAGCAGACGAAGCATAATAATAATAATAAGAAGAATAAGAAGAAGGAGAAGAAGAAGGGGAGGGGGAGGAGGAGGAGGAGGAGGAGGAGGAGGAGGAGGAGGAGGAGGAGGAGGGCAGACGATGACCGGGCGTGAAGGCGGAAGGAGGAAGAGCAGGACGGCTGCGCGTCGCCTTGCCAAGCCGGGCTTTGATGCTGTACGCCAGCCGCGCCACGGCCAGGGAATCGAAGCCCACCAGCACGGTGCCCAGGTGCGCCGGCCTAAGGCGCGGGACCACCTGCACGGGCGGGCGCGAAAGGCCGCAAGCCCTGACGTCTTCCGACATCTTCTTTTTCAATCCGCCAGCTCCCCTTCCCCTAGGGTGGTCTGCGATCGGGATCCGTTTTTGATGGCCCCTGGGGCCGACAGCGGTGCCCAAAATCGTGTCGTCGGAGCTTCTCGGCGCACGGCGGGCGCAAGAGGCCGCGAGGGAACGCGCAGACCACGAAACAATCCCCTCAGCATGGTGTTAGCTTGTGCAAGTGTCGTTCGCATCACGAGCCAAGCGAAAAGAGATCACGATACAGATCCGCATTCCTAGCCGAGAGGGGTAAAGGCCGATGCTGCACATGAGGCTTCAACCTGAGGAGGAGGAGGAGGAGGAGGAGGAGGAGGAGGAGGAGAAGGACGAGGAGGACGAGGAGGACGAGGAGGAGGAGCAGGAGGAGGAGGAGGAGGAGGAGGAGGAGGAGGAAGAGGGAGGAGGGGAAGGAGCATGCTCGCGGCTGTCCCATCAGGGCTCGGGCGGGCCACCACCACCTGCACCTTCAGGAGGTCGGGAGGAGGAGGAGGAGGAGGAGGAGGAGGAGGAGGAGGAGGAGGACCAGTGAAAACCTAAGAATCGTCAACGATGTTGGAGTAAACCCTCCCTCCAAGCTCCTTCTTCATAGGTCCTATACAACGGTCCATTTCCACAAGGAACTGCCTCGTTGGAAGACAGCAATTTTAAAACCCTGAAACATGCCAAAACATTGCTGTCGGGATTCCAACGCCACGGATCAACCTGAATGTGGGGTCTTGACGAATTTGCATCGTGCCAGAACACCATTCCTGGGACTGAAACACCGCGAATCAACATAACTGTTGCACCCTCAAAATCCGGAATCCTTCCCAAACGCAGTTTTTGGTATGCTGATCATGGGAATCCGTGAAACTCTTGAAGTTTTACAAACGAATGTGCACGGCGCTAAAGGGTGAGCCACATTTTGAAAAGGAACCGCCCTCAATCTGTGAAACTGCTACAAATTGTTACAACGAATGCGCGCGGCGCTAAGGCGAGAGCCGCATTTTGAAAACCACCCGCCCTCAATCCGCAAATCTCTTTCAATTTGTTGAACGAATGTGCGCGGCGTTAAGACGAGGGCCACATGTTGAAAACGACCCGCCCTCCGTCTGTGAAACAGTTGTCAATGTTTTCGCTTCAGGGTCATAAATGGTGAGGACGTCTCAGGCGAAACGCCCAGACCGCCCTAAAAACTGACCTCGGGGTGCGACAGGGAGAAGTTATTTATAAGGAAAAGAAATGGAAGAGGAGGAGGAGGAGGAGGAGGAGGAGGAGGAGGAAAAGGATTAGGAAAAGGAGGAGAAGGAGGAGGAGGGGCAGGGGGGCGGAAGGCGGAGAAGGAGGGGGAGCAGGGAGGAGGGGGCCAGAGGAGCTAGGGCGGCGACACCGGAAGACGACGGCGACGAGGGCGAGGACGGACAAGAGAATGGATGAGGCCTGGAGGGGGGGTAGCCTGCAGGGAGGAGGGACTCCCTCGTCCCTGCAGTCCACCCCTGCGACTCCCTCCGCCCGCCCCTCCCTGCAGTCTACTCCTCCCTCCTCCCTGCGCCTCCCACTCCGCCTGCCCTTCCTGCTCGTCCCTTTTTCCTCCCCGAGGTGGAAAAAGGAGGAGCAGGGGGGGCAGGAGGAGCAGGAGGAGCAGGAGGATTTCGAGGCGAATCCAACGGTGGCGACGAGGGCCTCTAAGGGAAGGGTAGCAGCATCGGTACCTTTTCCTCCTCTGAGCAGGAGGGGCAAGCGCAGAAGGAGGCGCGGGAGGAGGATCAGGGCGCGGCGGACGAGCAGGCGAGGGAACGGGAGCAGCACGCAGGCGGCAAGCAGCGGCAGGGTCAGGAAGGGAGCTCGAGCGGGGAAGGCTCGGGAGGGAGGGAGGGCGGGCGCTGGGAGGCAGGGAGGGAGGAGACGGCAGGATCGGGTCGGACGCAAGGGGAGGGAAACTAAAGGGAGGGGTACTGCCCAAGAAGCCCACGACGCCTCAACCGTGGAATCCCCGCCTCAAAAGGGGGGTACAGCCAACCCGGATAATAAGGACGCACGATAATGACGCAAGGGCCTTGGAGGGCCATGTCGACAATTTCGCGGGCGGGGCGCGGCCAGCGAAAGCGGCCAAGGATGGGCCGAAGGGGAAGGATGCAAGGGTACCCTTAGAAAGCTGATCATCCTTACTACGTGGGTTGACTGTAAGGGGGGGTACCGAATCGGCCACCCAACTGATTCCCCCAGCGCCTCCCAGCACCAGGGGCGCCAGTGTACGTGATCATCGAGCAAGGACGCCCAGCAGCGTGGCCTAAACCAGCTGCACGCAGCAGATGTTGTACCTCCCCCCGTTCAGCCCGACCATCGTTTCTTATTCTGGCGACGCCAAGAAGCGGGTCTTCAGTGGAGGCCAGTCTACAAGAAACCTTCCATCAGAAACCCAACCCTGAGACCCCAGGATGTCCCTCGATTTTTGGTGTGGGAACGTCACACTTTGCATAGCGAAACTATCGAAACCCAAGAAACCCAGGGCACCCTGGAGGCAAGCAGGGTGTTTCTTGGCATGGGCCCCCACTGTACGCGGGATGGTGTAGCGACCTTACGCGGTGGCTCTCGCAGGCCGCCAGAGCAGAACGCTGCAGCGGAGACGAGGGCTGTCCGCGCGACCCTACGCCGCAGCCAGCTCACGCGGGAGTGCCCGCGCAATCGAACTCGAGTTTTTGCGCCGCTGATTTGGCGTTTCCCGGCGGGGCTGGCGGTGTGCGTGCGCTGCTGCTGGGGGGACAAGGCGCCAGCCACCCCGAGCGAGGTGCGCGGGGGCTGCTGCGCCGGAGTGGCAGGAGGGGGGCGCTAAGACGAGAGCCACATGTTGAACACGACTCGCCCTCCATCCTTGAAACTGTTGCAAACTTTCAAAATGAACGTGCGCAACGCTGGGGCGAGAGCTACATTTTGAAAAACACCGGCCCTCCATCCTTGAAGCTGCTGCAAACTGCGAAGACGAATGTGCGCGGCGCGGCGAGAGCAACATTTTGAAAACTACCCGCCTTCCATCCTTGACATGAGTGTATTGCAAATCTTAAAAACGAATGCGCGTGGCGCTAAAATGAAAACTACATTTTGGAAACGACCCACCCTCCATCCGTGAAACAATTGCAGATTTCAAGCCTCAGAACCGTAAATGGTGAGGAAGCCTCAAACGAAACGTCAACCCGCGCTACCGACATGTCTGGGGGTGGCGACGCGGAAGAGTTCTTTAAAGGAGACAGGATGGAAGAGGAAGGATGAGGAGGAGGAAGGAGGAGGAGGAGGAGGAGGAAGAGGAGGAGGAGAAGCAGAAGGATGAGGAGGAGTACGGGGGAGCATTTGAAGCACTTGCGAAGCACAGCGTGCAATGAAAAAGAGAGCAGTGAGGAGTGTGAGACCCCAACCGGCCGCCGGATGCAAATCGCGAGTGGCCGATACCTGTGCCGTAACTACTGCAGCCTCACGCTCCCAGGAGTCGGGGGGGGACGGAGACGATGAAGAAAAAGGTCGGCTAACGCAAGAGCAACCCTGAACAAAAATGACGTTTGGTGTTGGTGCGCGGCTTTCCCGGAGCCGCGCTAGACGCAACTATCGCAATGCACTCGGCGATCGGGGACCCTGGTGGACCCCACACAGGGTCACTCCGGTGAAAAGCCACTCTTACGTGTACGGCCGGACCTGGGACCTGATAGCATCCTTCAAGAGCATGAGACCCTCCGCCGGCCCAAACTGAAGAACTGTCGAGGGTGCCCTCCCCCAGGATGCACAAGAACATCCAACAACCATGCAGAACGCTAGGGTACCCTCTCCGAGCCGACCTCGATCTTATACCTCGGTCCGACCGTACACGCAAGAGTGACCCTGGCATTGGTGCGCGGCTTTCTTGAAGCCGCGGGGGGGGGGCCAAGCCCAAGCGCGCAAGACGCATCTGTCGCATCGCATCCGGCGAAGGGGCACTCCGGCGAAAGGTCACTCTGGCAAAAGGTCACTCCGGCGAAAGGTCACTCTCACGAGTACAGCCAACCCGTAGAGTAAGGATGCGCGATAAGGATGCAAGGCCCTTGGACGCCCATTTCGAAGCTTTTCGAGCAGGGCGCGGCCCACGAGAGTGGTCAAGGATAGACCGAAGAGGCAAGGATGCGAGGGTACCCTTGGGAAGGTCGCCCATCCTTACTCTGCGGGTTGACTGTAGTCGAGGGGGGGAGGACGATGCTCGGGCGCGGCCAGGCCGTCCTCGTCCACGAGGCGGCACAGCGCGCGCACCTCTGGAGGCGCCCGCTCCAGCGCTGCTGCGCCTGCCCCGCGCGCCGCGTGCAACGCCGCGGTGCGCCCTTCGCGTCCTTCTCGTGCTCCTGAGGCCTCCTCTTCCTCGTCCTCCTTCTCCTCCTCGTCCTCGTCCTCGTCCTCCTTCTCCTCCTCCTCCTCCTCCTCCTCCTCCTCCTCCTCCTCCTCCTCGTCGTCCCTCTCCTCCTCCTCCTCCTCCGTTCTTTCGTTCCTACGTTCCTCCGTTCCTCCGTTCCTCCGCTCATCCATTCTTCCGTTCCTCCTTTCCTCCATTCCTCCGTTCCTCCGTTCTTCTGTTCCTACGTTCCTCCGTTCCTCCGTTCCTCCGTACCTCCATTCTTCCGTTCCTCAATTCCTCCGTTCATCCGTTCCTCCGTTCCTCCTCCTCCTCCTCCTCGTCCTCCTCTTCCTCCTCCTCTTTCTCCTCCCTCTCCTCTTCTCTTCCTCTCCTTCTTCCTCTCCTCCCTCTCTTCCTCTCCTTCTTCCTCTCCTCCATCTCCTCCTCTCTCCTCCCTCTCCTCCTCCACCCTTCCTCTCCTTCCCTTTCCTCCTCTTCCGCTCTCTTCCTCTCCAACGGTTCCCCCAAAGGTTCCCGCAGCGGCTGGGGGAACCCATGGGAACACGCAGTCCAACAGCGCGGCAATCTGTACTTCGGCCCAGCGTCCTCCTCCCACCCCGGGGGGGGTGGCTCAAAGGGAGGCGGGGGGAGGGGGGAAAGGCTGCCCGCTCGAGCGGTGCTTCGCCTGCCCAGCGTGCCCGTGCCACTCCGCATCGACCCCCTGCGTTCTCCTCCCTCCCCCCCCTCTGACCGGCATGCAGAACACATTCATCAATTTGTTTCGTCTCGAATCCGCGGCGCCGCCGTTTGCTCCAGAGGGGGGGGAGGGCCTCCCCCCCTCTGGATGCCGCATGCCGGATTGGCCTGACTCCAGACGGGCAGGTCCGAATAGAGAAGAGCGGACCGCAGCGGGCAGTAGCACGGCTCGGCCACACAGCCGGGACACAGCGCACGTCCCTCGCCTCCAAGAACAGTGTTCAAGGTGGGTGGCCGACGCCAGAGGGGGATCCACAGTCGGCAAGTCCCCTAACCTGTGATGGACTCGAACGGTAGCGGGACTGCCAGGTCCCAGTGATACACATTGCGCTTGGGATCAAGCCCCCCCCCGTGAG
This sequence comes from Prorocentrum cordatum, assembly GCA_963575745.1. Taxonomy (NCBI): domain Eukaryota; class Dinophyceae; order Prorocentrales; family Prorocentraceae; genus Prorocentrum; species Prorocentrum cordatum. The sequence continues at coordinate 72,009 of CAUYUJ010016218.1, read as the reverse complement.
GGGGAACGTCAAGTCAAGGTGTGACTGGCTCAGGGGGGGGCGGCGCCGGGAAACATCGAGCTGGAATCGGCGACAAATCGCCGATACATGCCGGTCGGAAGAAGTAGGTTGAAATATGATGTAGGAAGGCGGATAAAGTAGATTGGGTTCGGGCCCGTCCGAATAACAACAAACAACAGCCGAACCAGATCGATTATTGAAGTAGGAAGGCGCTTGAAGTAGATTGGTTCCCGGTAATCCAAAATATCTACTTTCAACGACCGATGCGTAGTCGGTCGGCGAGTAGGCTCCCGAGGGCGCAACTGCGCGGTCCTGGGCAGGCTGGGCTGCCAAAGCACCTTCCTCGGCGATAAATGGGCGGCGATCGGGGGTCGATGCGCGTCCCCCCCCACGAGGCTGCCAAGCGGCTCTCAAGAGCCTCCCAAGAGGCCCCCAAACTACCCCCAAGAGGCCCCCGAGAGCGCTCGTCGTCGTCGTCGTCGTCGTCGTCGTCGTCGTCGTCGTCGTCGTCGTCGGCCGCAAGGCCTTCGCAATCGATCCCTGGACCTACCATAGGGGTGCTTTCTGACCAGAATTTCGAGGCGGACCCAGCCGTGGCCGCGAGGGCGCTGCATGACGACCAAAAACCTGCAGAACATGCACGCGATCAAGAGCACAAGCTGGTGAGGCCCCCAAAAAAGACCACACCGCCACTTCACTGACCTCTCCTGGGGTGCGTTCTGACCAGAACTTCGAAGGTAATCCACCCGTTGCGACGGGGGCCCCCAGGACGAGCAGCGGCATCGGTACCTTTCTCTTCAAATCCTTACGCTGATGCAGATTATGTTCTTCTTCGAGTCAAGAACACGCGCGGGAAACAGACAAAAACGTCGACCAGGCGCGGCGCAATCCAAACATTCCGCTCCGAACTCAACATGTGTATGCTTATTATGTTTTCCTTTTTCGGATCAAGAGCACAAGCGGGCAAAAGCCAGAAACGTCGACCATGGAGGGAGAGAAACCAGAGACCATGACCAATTCTGAAAGCGAAAAAGTTGGTGACGAGTTTGGTCATTGTCCATCTTAGTCACTATGAATTCGCGGGGCATCCTCGCGACATCGGCGACGACCAACATTGACCATGACCAAGATCGGCGTCGACGAGATCCCGCGGAATCTTGGTCATGGTCATCGTGTTTCCTCCCTCGACACGGCTCGGCGGCGCGTCCGGGGGGAAGTGAGAGGGGGCATGCCTTCTCAAAGGCGGCGGGGCTTCTCAGAAGCCCCCCGGCCTTCTGAGAAGCATCCCAGAAGGAGAAGGTCGTCCCAGAAGGCCCCAGGCCGCCCGAGCCTGCTGAAAAAGGCCCGCCGACTCTCGGACGCCTGGTGGCACTTGCGGGTCGCAGCTCGGCTCTCCCGTGGCCGCTCGGAACGGTGTCCGGGCACCCACACGAGGCCAGACGCTGGGACCCACCACGAAGATGGAAAACTGTGAAGGCTGCAGAAGGCAGCCAACGGTAATAAAGTGGGCCTGTTCCTAAGTTCCACGGCGAGCTCGCGAAGGCCGCCGACTTCCGCGGGGCAGAGTCATTTATTTGCGGAGAATCCCCCACCAGCCCTCTGGACGTAGGTGGTCTAGGGCGGCTCCTCTTCCAACCCCCTTCTTCCCCTTCGGGGAAGGGTTTATCACTGTTCCCTATTAATATACACCCCCTCCCCCAGGCGACTGGGAGCCAACCCGAGACCATGCGGCCCCCCCCCACCATCCCTTGTAAAAAACAAAACGAAACACACTCTGCCTCCAAACTCGGAGCATGCGCAATGAACCCGATGCGGCCTCCCCCGGCCATCCCTATCAAAAAAACAACACAGAGTGAGTACACTTGGCGGCGGTGGCGGCGGCGGCGGGGGCAGCGGCTGCGGCGGGTGCGGCGGTGGCGGCGGCGGCGGCGGTGGCGGCGGCGGCAGCGGCAGCGGCGGCGGTGGCGGCGGCGGCGGCGGCGGCGGTGGCGGCAGCGGCTGCGGCGGCAGCGACTGCGGCGGCGGCGATTCGGCAGCGGGTGGCGGCGGTGGCGGCGGCGGCGCGGTGGCGGCGGCGGCGGCGGACAGCGGCGCGGCGGCGGCGGGCGGCGGCGGCGGCGGGCGGCGGCGGCGACGGCGGAGGCGGCGGCGGCGGCGGATTCGCCCCCAGTAGCTGCCCATCCAAAGACGACTGGTGAATATGCTGCGGCTCGGGCCAGGCTCGGGTGCTACGTATGTGTTGGGAAGGCGGGTGGGAGTGAGCGAGACGGCTTGCAGGCGGGGAGGGAGTCTTGACCCCTCCCCCTACCCCCTCCACTGGACCTAGACGAGGCTGGTCACGAGTAGTTAGAGCGCCCAAAACGGCCTCGGCGAGGAAGCCCAAATCATTGGTTTACTAAGGTTTTGGCTCCATTTTAGCCTCTTGGGGGGGCTACCCTACTTGAAGCTCCCCTCTTCTTTGATCGATTTCCTATTAGATGGCCCCAAGAAGCGCCCAGGAGGCCCCAAGAGGTCCCAAGATGGCCCCAAGATGGCCCCAAGAGGCCCCAAGAGGCCCCCAGGAGGCCCCCAAGAGGACCCCAAGCGGCCCCAAGAGGCCCCGTCGCGCGCTACAGTAGGTGCGGTCCGGGGTATATGTGGTGTAAGCGTAATGTAAATGTGATGTACACGTGGTGTAAACATTATGTGAATGTGGTGTGACATGTGGTGTAAGTGTGGTATAAAGTGTGAAATGTGGTGTAAGTGTAATATAAATGTGATATACATGTGGTGTGAGTGTGGTGTAAATGTTTGGCGCTTGTCGGGCCTATTCGCGTGCTCAAAATCGGACCACGCGTTGAACGACTATGTAAAAAGAGAGAATGGACACCCAAGATTGCCAGGACATCGATCTCGCGCCGCGACCAGCCCCACGAATTTACAGGCTGGTCGCGCGCAGCCGTCCAGAGAGGTTCTGCGCGACAAAAGACGCCGTGTATATTTTTATCTTGAGGCTGACACGCACCGCCCACCAGGACTTAGTTCTTTCACGAAGATAACAACATGTTCACTAGCCGCCCTTTGAAGCCTTAACGTGGAAATTACCGAAAACCCATGAACATTTGTCAAACCAGCGGGCGCAAGCGAGTCGAAGCTGGTTCACGCGCCGGTCGGGCTACGGGCGGAACCCGCAAGGAACTAAGTGAGGCATAGAAGCGGAGGAAGACGCGGAAACGAAAACACCCGAAAACCTCGGACCCGAAACTCCCAAGTTTTCCTCCCCCTAGGCTTGCCGCCGAACTGCCGTAGGCAGGCAACAACCAGAAGCGTCGACTGTCGACGGCCGTCGACCGTCGACCGTCGTCGCCGCCGTTGTCGTCAACGTCTTTGTCGTTGTCGTCGTCATCCGTCGTCGTCGTCGTCGTTGTCGTCGTCGTCGTCGCCGTCGTCATCGTCGTCGTTCTCGTCGTCGTCGTCGTCGTCGTCGATCGGCAGTCGTCGTCGTCATCGTTGTCGTCGTCGTCGTCACCGTCGTCGTCATCGTCGTCGTTGTTTTCGTCGTCGTCGTGTTCGTCGTCGTTGTCGTCGTCGTCGTCGATCGGCCGTCGTCGTCGTCGTCGTCGTCTTCGTCGTCGTTGTCGTCGTCGTCACTGTCGTCGTCGTCGTCGTCGTTTTCGTCGTCGTTTTCATCGTCGTCGTCGTTTTCGTCGTCGTCGTCGTCGGTGTTGCCGTCGCCGTCGCCGTCGCCGTCGCCGTCGTCGTCGTCGTCGTCGTCGTCGTCGTCGTCGTCGTCGTGGTCGATCGGCCGTCGTCGTGGTCGAGTGGGCGAGGACGCAGCCTGCGCCCTCCGCCGCGCCGCTGCCAACACTTCCGCCGCCAAGCTCGCTGGCGTGGGCGCCGAGCACCTCCAGCGCCCTCGCCTCGTCCTGCTGGGCGGCGGAGCGCCGAAACGAAACCGGGATCAGGACAAAATCGAACCGAGACGACGACGACGGCGGCGACGACGGCTGTCGACGACGCAGGGCGGCGACGACGCAGGGCGGCGAGGACGCAAGGCGGCGACGGCGGGCGGCGACGACGAAGACGACGACGACGAAGACCTGTCGACGGTCGATGACGAGTCGTCATCGACCTGATGACGGTCGATGACGGTCGGTGACGCGCCGCCCTGCGTCGTCACGACGCAGGGCGGCGTCGACGATGTGAAAAGGAAAAGAATGGCGGGAAGGAACGACAAGTAGAAGCCAATACTGGAACAACACCGGACCAGGACAAATCGGCGATCTATGAAATTTGGCGGGTTCTGGGGGATGCGCCGGGCGCCGCGGCCGTTCCAAAACGTACCGGGGGCGCCCCGAGAACGTCCGCGAACGCTTTGGTGAGGGGGGCCGGAAGGAGCAGCGATTCGAGGGCACGCAGTCCACCTTTCGTCGGACAGGCCCGCGCAAAACCTCTAACGCGAGATGGAAGGACGGGAAGGATTGGGAGGAAGGGGGCCGGAGGAGCGCGCGCATTCAGCTGAAGGGCGAAATGGCGTCGGGGGGGGGGGGGGAAAAAAAAGAGAAACTGCAGGGACCCAGATAACGCGCATATCAATAAACATCATTCCCGGTGCACTCTTGTGAAACCGGCTGCGCAGGAAAACCAACGACACAATAAACCGAGTCTTCAAAGGTAACCCCCCGCTTACGAAATTCTGACAACGGCCGAAACTCGATTGACTGACCGCATTTGGACAAACAATCAAAACAATAAACAAACCAAACATTCAAAATCGACAGAACGTGAAGGAAGAAACGGATTTATTCTGAAATCACAAACATACCTTTGCGATGCTGGGGCGATCTGTTCAAAAACAATCACAAACGTGGTTTGGAAACTAAGACTACGCGTTCATAACTACTCTGTTATAATTTCAACGTTCGCGAACATCCTGAACATTTTTTTAAGGTGGAGGGCTCAAGGTGAAATCCATATGGGCTCTTGCACCTCGAAATTCAATCCGTCTTCTGATCCACCGCGTGCAGATGCATGCCTCGAAAATCCACCGAAACGGCAGATTTCACCCTTTGCCCTCCACCCAAAGAAGATGCTCCGAACATCCATGGTTTCAAACACGCTCCTTTCGAAAACCGCCGTCGTCGTGCAACCGCCGTGCAAAATTTGACAGTGCTGGGGTGCCCTGAAGGGTTGAACGGTGCCCGCCGACCAAAAACGGCAAGGAAATCTTGGATCCGCCGGACACCCCAGGCCAGGACTGATCAATCAACGCAAATCCCACGAGTCCCCATATGTTTTGCGATATTGTCTGGACGTCCGTCGTCCCCGTCCACATCCCACACGTTCCATACTGTCTGGGGGATCGACGCTGCGCCTATGGCCTTCCCTCCTGGGAAAGGGACGGCGGACGCAGGCAGGCGCTAGCTCCGAGGGGAACGGGGAGGAAAAAATGGGAAGGAGCAGGAGGAGCAGGGGGAGCAGGGGGAGAAGGGGGAGGAGGAGGAGGAGGAGGAGGAGGAGGAGGAGGAGGAGGAGGAGGAGGAGGACGAGGAGGACGAGGAGGACGAGGAGGAGCTCGGCCAAGGAGGGGGGGCAGGGAGGGGGGAAGGGGGAAAAAGGGAGGGGGCGACGGAAGGAAGGACGGACGGACTCAGCCAAGCGGGGCGACTGCGTGGTAGGTTGGGGTCAGGGAAGGAACGAGAACAGATCCCGACGACCGCCGCCCATCACAGCACTCCTTCCGCCTGCGCCGCCTGGTCGGGGTCGCCGCCCCAATGTCCGTAGCCTCGTCGCAGGCGGCGCTTCTCTCCCGGAACTTCGCCCGGTCAATACGGAGCCATGGAAAGAATCGCAAACACGCGGCGATTGATTGGCAGAGCAGGCGGCGCCCAGCGTGAGGCCGGAGGCGCGGCGAAGCTGTCGCACACGAGCCAGAGAGCCACAGGCGCCCCCTGGCGGTTTCCCCTCCCCACGCATCGGGCTGGCATGCAATTCTGGAACTCAACAGTCGAATTCGGAGGGATGTGGATTCTCCGTATTTGGGTCATATTTCGCACGTGCAACATCATTGTGTCCGCGATTTGCTTGCCGTTTCCTGGTCATGTCCTGACCCCAGCGGCACGAGTGGCAAAACAAAGAGGGAAAGAGAGATGAGGAGGAGGGCTCGAGGCGCGGTGAAGGAAGATGTACGAAGGAGGGATGATGGAATGGGAAAAGAGGGGAAGAAAGAGAACAAGGAAAACAAGACAGGGGAACGAAACAACAAATGAGAGGGAAGGAGCCGGGAAGAGGAGGCATGGAAAAGGGGGGAAAGGAAGGGAAGGAATAACTGAACGGGAAGCATGAGGAGGCACGGGGTAGTCATCTTCGATGCCCTCATCCATCCCTCCGTGAATAAAACCAACCTCCATCGGCGTGGCAGGCCAGGCCGTTCAGACCCACGTCGTCGCTCATGGCCTTTTCAATCTAAAGCCTCCGCCTGACGCACCCCCAACAAATTCGACCATATGTGTAGCATGTCGCAACACCTACAAAGCTGGAGGGCCACAAGTTTCCTCAATGGGGCTCTCGCCGGGCAGCTCCCTGATGATCATACCTTCTCGCATTCGCTTATAGCGAAAAGGATGCATATCATATAATCTTACAAAGCGGGGCTCTCGCATGAACGACTGTGTTCGGATTGTAATGGGGCGTTTCCATTCGCTTCCCGCAGCGAGAGGGGACGCCTGTAAAAAAATGCGACACAGGTGGCGTGGGGACGGAAAACCGCAACACCGTTGTCTTCTTCCTCCACCGCCTCCTCGTCTGGGGATTCGCGTTCCGCCCACAACGCCCACTGTTCAGCAAGAAGGCCGCGGTGACGAGGTAGTGCAGCACGACGATCTGTAGCCCATAAAACCTCTTGCAACGAGGCCGCCGGCCGTTCAGCCGGCAAGCTCGTCGGCCAGGCGCGCCTCCTCCTCCTCCTCCTCCTCCTCCTCCTCCTCCTCCTCCTCCTCCTCTTCCTACTCCTCCTCCTCCTCATCCTCCTCATTTTTCCCTCTCACGCCCTTTCCTACCACCCTCCCCCTCTTCCACCTCCTCCTCCTCCTGGGCTAGACATAGAGAGCCATGGGTTCAGCACCTCCCTACCAAAAAAGGACCAACTCAGATTGGAGCGGACCTCGACAGCTCTGAGGATACGCGAAACGCCCGACGAGATGTGCCTGTACTCGCCTCGACCGAGCCTGCTCCAGATCATCTTGGCCCACGTGGGCAGGTTTCCCGCGCGCGGAGAAGAGAGCATGGCGAGACGAGCAGACGAAAGCACACCAAATCTGGAGCGACCAATGAGATCGACTCCCTGTTGGAGTCTGGAATGGACGAGGGCATGGGGGGCCTTGCCCTGGGCCCAACAGTGCCAGAAGGCAGCAACCGCCCTGGAAACCAAATCCGTGGCCACGGGGTCCCGCACCAAAACCAGCTGGGGCTTAAGCGGTTTGCCCCTCTGGAGGGAGGGTGGGAAGAAGCAGGAAACGCGCCCCCCACGCGCGCCACCCACTGCACCCGGGACTTCAACGCCCTCGCGTGGGCCTGCAGCGCAGAGAGGCGAGGCGGTGGGAGGTGGAAGGCCTGGGCCGCCCATTTGGCGCGGGCGTCGGCGATGTCGCTGCCGCCTTTGAATCTGCTGGCCACTCGGCCAGCACCAACGTCGGCGTGGGTCGAATGGGAAGGCCCTTTGACAGACGAGACCGACGGCGACGGCACCCCGTCAAACCTCCAATCATCAAGCCTGTCCCAGACTTGTCACCACAAAACAGAATGCGTGCTTAACAGTCGAGTGCATTCAAGTCTGCCGCGTGCGTTCGAGTCCGCGTACACCACAATGGGCGGACATGCGTGCGTGGGGCAATGCAACAACGCACGCAGCTCAGCTTCATTGATGGACGGAAACGCAAAAAAACAAACTCCTCGCAAAACATGGCGCGCCCATCTGCAAGAGCCACCGCCGACCATTCCGCGGCGGCCCAGGTTCCGACATCACCCTCGAAACGCGAGCCATCCAGGAAGACGTCCCCAGAGAGCAGGCCAGGATGCCCATGGGCCCACAAGGATTCGGGGATGTCGGGGTGACATAGGCGCTCAGAAAAACGGCATCGGCACGATGCATCTCCGGATAGCAGCTGCAGGGGCCCACCTTGATTCGCGGCATCAGCGAGGGGCGCGAGCGACACGTGCGGAGACTCGAGCGCGAGCGCGCGCGCCCGCAACCAAACGCGCGAGGCAAAACGGCCCCACGGAATAGCCTGCTCGCCATTGCCTCGACATTGGCCGCTGCGCACCAATGACACGCGATCTGAGATGCTCCTTCTTCTGCGGCAGCGCTCTAGAGCACGGGAAAGACAGGGCAGGGGCGAGGGGCGCACCGCTGGCGAACTCAGGCGCCTCAACATGCTCCGCTATCTTCTCGCGCTGCCACAGGCGTGCCGCGCGCAAGACATTCTGCTTCGCAGCAGAGGGGGGTCTTAGAGATGTTCAGAACACGACCCCCAGGAAATATCCACTCTTCCAGACACTTGGCCCCGACGCCTGCACTCCAGAAAGACGCCCGCAGAGTGGCGAGGGCTCTGCAATAGAGCTCCACGGATACATGAGGGGCCCGAGGCGGGCATCCACTTGGAGGGGGCTCTTCGGGAGTACACGTTTGGGCAACCACTTCTCGCGAACGCGCGGGAGGAGAAACTCGACGGGCAACCGGGCGGCCCTGACGATGGGGCAAAGGTCCTTGCTGGGGGCAACCATCGGGGACAGCGCGACGCTCTTGCCTGACTGCTTGTGGCCCTGCAACTTGCCGGCGAAGCTCCTCGATGTCTTGAGCCCCGTCTCGTTGACACCCGTGACCGCTGTGTCGCAAGAGGTGGCACCTTCGTGCGCCGCCCGACTCATCTGCCCAAGTATTATTTATGTTGTCGCCCTGACTTCAGAGCGGACTTGCGGCCTCGACGTTTTTCGATGGCAAGATGCCTGGCCTTCGTGGCGCGCCCGGGCTGCGCTCTTCCAGCGGCGAAGTCGACTCCGGGATTGCGCCCCGTCGCCACAGCAAGAACGCCAATCTTCCGAAGCCCGCGAGCGATGCGGGTGCGAATCGCCTCGGAGCTGCCGAGGACTCTGCTCTTGTCCACAGCGAGTCGCATGTCCACTCTCGCCATCGCACCTGTCAGAAGCGAGGCAGCTTCACAGAGCTCGTCTCCAACGCGGCCCTCGCCGCAGGAGCGCCGGTGGCTGAAACCGTCAACGTTGACGGACAATGCCGCCGAGCGGCGCGCAGCTTGCACCCTGCCCAGGGGCCCCAGGAGAAGCAACTGCAACGTAAGCGTAGCAACGGTGCATCCAGGGACCATCGTCTGTTTCACGCGGATAACTTCGCTGCGTACCCCTCGGAAGTCCAGAACACGAGGAGCCCGATAAACATCGATCAATAACCTAAGCTGCCACGAAGGACAGCCTGAGACGGTGGCAGCCTGCGGCAGATGATGTTGAACGAACTCGAACGCCGCTTTCAAATCGAGCGGGATCGCGCCCGAATGATGTCCCAGGATGGTGCAAAACTCAGACCAGGGAATGGATATTCAAACGTATTTCTCGGACGACCGTCCCTTGGTGGCCCAGAAGAAAAGCCGAAAGTCGTTCAGCTGCCAGGTTGCAACCATCGGTCGCCGTAGGCGACACTGCACTCGACAAAGAACGTGGAACAGGCCAAGGGGTCGGGCAGCTCCTGCTCTCTTCATAAGAAATACGATGCGGCTGCGCATCCGCGGCCACTCGAGCCTGTGCTCGATGTGCGAGATGATGTCACATAGAAGCTGGAACCCGTGATCTGGCAGGAAGAGGAAGTTCCTGGGACTAGCCCGATCAAAACCTGCGCCTGTCCTGACGGGGAACGCACGGAGGACGGCTTCGAATTCAGAAACCGATGGGGGCAGGGGGGCGATCTCCGAGGAAATCGGGCCAGTCCAAAGGCTGTCTTGCACGATGTATATCCCACCATCCTTTTCCACTCGGCTTGCAGACTGTCGACCTGCCCCTGGCAGTTGGCGGGCCGCAGCGTGCAATGATCCAGAACTGCTGGCTGCCACTCAACAGGCAGCGCAGGGGGCGGGGGCGGGGCAGACGCGCCATTGGCCGAGTGCGCGTCGGTCCACTCGCGTCACTGCCGCTCCTTGCGCCTGGCAGGCTGCTGGTGCTGATGCAGGGCCTGCTCTTCAGCCCGCCCCTTGGGGGCTTCTCTGAGGCCAGCGGGGACCTGCTCAATGACGCCCAAGACAGTGGCCCACCTGGCGTAGAGGCCACGCAGGGAGCCTGCGGAGCCTATAGATGCAGGAAACCCACATGTGGAACTTGTCGGAGACCTGATGCTGAGCCCTGCAGAGATCCAGAAGCGCCGGGCGCACCTGCCCCCGCCAGACTGCCGACGCCGATAGCCTCGGGGACCTAGGATGCCCAGGGCGCCGAGCAGACTGGGAACGGGGCTTGACGGGCATAATTCGCCCACAATACTTATCCAACTCGTCCGAGGCCATTTGAAATATCCGGACCCAGTCGCTTTCGGCGGTAGAGATACACACACCCCACTAGGCATCGCTCGAATCTGCGTCTGAGATCACTTGCGAGGCATGGTCCCATATGCTGTTGTCTGTCTCGTTCTCGCAGCCAATGAGGATTGAACTGGAAGGCGCCTAGGTACCTTGATCGCGCGCACCTGCGCGTCGCTGGACGCAGCAGCGCTGCGCGAGGGCACGGGCGAGCGGGGGGGGGGGGGGGGATCTCCTCGAGGACCCTGACGGAGTGCTCACCCAGGAGGCTAGAGGAGACCACGAAGAAATCGATCGCGCGTCCAGCAGGCGCGCAGGCGCCTGCGCTGGGGACCACCATGGTAGCACCAAGCGCAGCGGCCCATCCTGAGGAGGCCAGCTCGTTTGGCCCGATCTTCCAACCACCGCCTACGATGAAGGGAATGTGTGCTCGCTTGAGAACTGCAGCCGAGCGCGTTAACATACTCCATGTGAAATCGGCGAGATCGCCACCATTCTTGAGATGGACGTTGCCCAAGAGAAAGCCACCTGTCACCATCCCCCCAACATCGGGAGCCGAACGTCGTCCAGGGAAAATCTCGAAGGGCTCGGAGTCCAGGGAGGCCATGCCAATGCGCCTTGGGGCCGACGTAAGCAACCCCTATGATGCACCACCGTTTTCAGTGTGCACCGCCTTCAAAAACTTGGCCGACCACCCATCGCGGCGGAGGGGGGCTCCCCGATAACTGGCGCTCAGAACTCTGTGGGTCTCCTGAACGACTGGCGCATCAAAGCCAGAATGCCCGCCGATGACCCTCTCGAGGCTGGAATGCTCGGCGACAGCGGAGGCGCGGACGAACCAATCTCGAGATTTGTTGGTGTTCTGGTCAGCACGGCGGCTTCGTCACTGCGAAATTGACGGCCTGCGCTCGCGCTCTGCCAAACGAGGGGAACGGGGGCCGTGGCGCCTGGCCTCAGGCGTGGGGGCGCTGGCCGCCGTCGCCACCGCGTCGTCGATGAATGCGTGGCCTGCTCCTGCTGGCCACCGTTCGCCGCGGCGATGTCCTTGGCCATGCCGTCGTTGCCCAGGGTGGCGAGCGCGACCTGCTGCATCTTGGCGCTCTAGGCCCACGAGTCGACAAAGCTGTCGTCGCCGTCAGGCATCTCCTCGTCGACGCCCGCAGGCAGCTCACGAGCAGAGGCAGCGCGCTGAGCTGCCCGCTGGTTCTCAGCCTGAGCTTTGGCCGCGAGCAGCATGTTGAACTGCATGGCGAGGCTGGGGTCGAGCGCATTGGACCGCTGCAAGAGCACCTTTTCGGGCGTGTCCTCAGCGGTCGCAGTAGCCGAGCCCGCGCCCGCGATCTGAGTCCACGCTTGCCGTGACTTCTCGGCCGCTAGCCTCTCCTGGTCGAGGAGCGACTTCTGCTGCAGCCTGAGCTGGACCACCCACTGGAGCTGCTTCCTGAGAATGTGCGCAGCC
>CAUYUJ010016218.1:32500-55000 GCA_963575745.1 Prorocentrum cordatum | reverse complement strand
GTGAAAGAAACAAGCTGTTTCACTCGTGTTCTGGACGCCATCATGGGGCCATACAATATGAAACAACACGTGGGTGACCCGTGTCACCCCGAAAACCGCGTGAGAGAATCACTCTGTTTCACTCGTGTTCTGGACGCCATCGTTGGGCCATACAATGTGAAACAACAAACGGGTGACACGTGTCATCCCGAACACCGCGTGCGAAAAACAAGCGGTTCCACTCGCATTCTGGACGCCAGCATCGGGCATACAATGTGCAACAACACGTGGGTGACACGCGTCACCCCGAAAACAATGTGAGAAAACCAATTGTTCCTTTGTATTCTCGACGCCAACATGGGACCATACAATGTGAAACAACACACGGGTGACACGTGCCACTTCGAAAACCGTGAGAAAAAACAATTGTTGCACTCGTATTCTGGACGCCAATATGGGGCCACACAATGTGAAACAAAACGCGGTTGACGCGCCACCCCGAAAACCGTGCGAGACAAACACACTGCTTCACTCGCACGATGGTCGCCACGATTCGGCCATACAATGTGAAACAACACACGGGTGACACGCGTTGCCCGGAAAACCGTGTGAGAAAAAAACAAGTGTTTCATTCGTACGATGGTCGCCAACATGGGGACATACAGTGTAAAAGAACATGCGGGTGACATGTGTCATCCACAAAAAGCATGTGATAACAAACACGCAATTCACTCGCATTCTGGACGCCAACATGGTGCGATACACTGTGAACCAACACACGGGTAACACGTGTCACCCCGAAGACCCTGTGAGACAACAACAATTGTTGCACTCGTAGTCTGGACGACAACATGGGGCCATACAGTGTGAAACAACACACTGGTGACGCGTGTCACCCCGAAAACTGTAAAAAAGTCCATTGGTTTAACTCTTGTCGCCAACATTCGGCCATTCACTGTGAAGCAACACACGGGTGACACGTGACATCCCGAAAACCGTGTGAGAAACAATAATTGTTCCACTCATATTTTGGACGGCGACACGGGCACATACAATGTGAAACAACACGCGGGTGACACGAGCCACCCAGAAAACCGTGTGAGAAACACCAAGTGTTTCACTCGTATTCTGGACACCAACATGGGGCCATACAGTGTGAAACAACACACGGGTGACACGTGTCACCCTGAAAACCGAGTGAGAAAAACAAGTGGTTTCACTCGTATTCTGATCGCCAACATGGGGCTACACAGTGCGAAATAATGTAAAACAACACGCGGGTGACACGTGTCATTCCGAAACCAGCGTGGGAAAAACACACGCGTTTCACGCGCAGTGTGGACGCTAACATGGGGCCATAAAATGTAAAACAGCACGCGGGTGACACGTTTCACCCAGAAAACCGTGTGAGAAAAAACATTCGTTTCATGTATTCTGGTCGCCAACATGGGGACATACGATGTCAACAAAAACACACGGGTGACACGCGTCATTCCGAAAACCGTGTGGGAAAAACGGATTGCATCACTCGTATTCTGGTCGCCACATGAGGCCACACAATGCAAAACAACACGCGGGTGACAGGCGTCACCACGAAAACCGTGTGAGAAAAATCAGCTGGTTCACGCGTATTCTGGACGCCAACATGCGGCGATATATGAAGGGGCCCTGGGACACGCAAATCAATACACACAAACAAAAAAGATTCCCCATATTTTCCTACATTTTCTGGGTGTTTGTCTTCCCCCCCACTTCCCATACTTTCCCGTATTTCCTGCGGAATCGACGATTCATTGTGTCTGTGTGTTTTTTCCCTCCTGAATATAATGTGAAGCAACACCTGCTTCTCATCCTGCGTCTTGTTTTGACGGCCCCGAGGCTCAGTGAGGGCACCCGGAGGCCGAAAATAGCAAAAACCGCCCCGTCGCGATTCTTCCACGACGCGAGGAGGTCTGGGGGGGGGGGAGGGTTTCCTGGGGGCAGAGTGCCAACTTGCCCCCCGAGACCCACCGGAATCTGATTCTGGCCCACCGGATTCTGATTTTGCGGTGCCTGGATTTTGCACCGGCCGGCCGCCGGAGGCCCGACTTGTGGCCCGAGGGCCATGGGAGGTAGGGGAGGAGGAGGAGGAGGAGGAGGAGGAGGAGGAGGAGGAGGAGGAGGAGGAGGAGGGAGGAGGAGGAGGCCACCCCATAGCCGCGTGAGAAAAAAACGCTCGAGGAGGAGAGGGAGGAGGTAGTGGAGGAGGAGGAGGAGGTAGAGGAGGAGGAGGAGGAGCAGGAGGAGGAGGAGGAGGAGGAGCACGAGGAGGAGGAGGTGGTGGAGGAGGAGGAGGAGGAGGAGGCCACCCCATAGCCGCGTGAGAAAAAAAGGCTTATGTCATACAGATCCCAGACGCCAACATGGGGCCATACGGTGTGCGAAACCACCCGCGGGGGAGAGGCGTGTCGCCCCGAAACCCGCGTGTGAGGAAAACACGCGCGCTTGACTCGCACTCTGGACGCCACCGTGGGGCCATACAGTGTGAAACAAGACACAGGTGACACGTGTCACCTCGGGCGAAGAGAACTATACACATGCACCGATCCTGACAACGTCCATCCTTGACCCAGGTTCGGTGCATATACCTTCTTGGCCAAGGTCAGAGGGCGTATGCACCGATCCTGGGCTCAGGATGGGCCTGGCCATAATCGGTGTATGTGCATAGTTCCCTACCTAGGCTCTGCCTAGAAGGGTTCTTACTCTCTAGCTTAAAGGGGCCGGGCAGTGGAAAACGCCCCTGGCGGTTCCCCCAGGATCCGCCCCGCGGTTCCCCCAGGATCCCCCGCTTTGCCTAGCCTGGCTTAGCTTAGCTTAGCTTAGCTTGGCTTAGCTTAGCTTAGCTTGGCTTAGCTTAGCTTAGCTTAGCCTAGCCTAGCTTAGCTTAGCTTCGCTTCGCTTAGCATAGCTTAGTTTACCTTAGTTTAGCGCAGCATAGCGCAGCGCAGCATTAGCACAGTATATCATAGCATTGCATAGCAAATCATAGCATAGCTCAGCATAGCATCGCATATCATAGCACAGCATGGCATAGTATAGCATATCATTGCTTAGCATAGCACAGCACAGCATAGCATAGCACAGCACATCGTAGCACAGCATAGCGCAGCATAGCATATCATAGCATATCATACTATAGCGCAGCATCGCATATCATAGCATCACCTAGCATAGCATAGCGCAGCATAGCATAGCGCAGCATAGCATAGCATAGCATAGCATAGCATAGCGAAGCATAGCTTAGCTTACCTTACCTTAACTTAGCGCAGCATTAGCACAGCATATCATAGCATAGCATATCATGCAACGCAAAAGCAAAACAAATGCGAACATATAGATGTAGATGTAGATGTAGGCGTAGGTGTAGATGTGGATGTATGTGTAGATGTAGATGTAGATGTAGGTGTAGGCGTAGATGCAGGTGTAGGCGTAGATGTAGATGTAGGTGTGGATGTAGCTGTAGATGTGAGCCTCGCTGTTGATGTTGATGTAGATGTAGATGTTGCTTTCCTAGATGCTCCAACTCCTAGGTAGGGTCGGGGTCGCACTGGGATAATTATCTTCGAGAGAGCGTGATCCACCGCCGCTTTACTATGGAAATTTGCCAACCTTTTCCTCCGGAACCCGGGGGTCGCCCCCCCCCTCCGAAAATCCCCCCCCCCTCCCCCCCCCCCCCCCCCCCCACCCTGCTGGACCCCCCCCCTCCCCCGGCAAAAAACCCCCCCCCCCTCCCACACCCCTCCCCCCCCCTCCCCCCCTCTCGAAAACCAGGGGGGGTCACTACCGGTTCGAACCCCCCCCCACTCCCCTCTCGAAAACCGAGGGGGGGGGTCACTACCGGTTCGAACCCCCCCCCTCGAAAACCGGAGGGGGGGTCACTACCGGTTCGAACCCCTCCCCACCCCCCCACTCACCGCCAGCAAACGACTCCCGGTCCCTACCACCGTCCGCATCACATCCCCCACTGTTGTTCCCAGCACCACTGTCCTCACCACCACTGTCCCCACTGGTTCCACCACCGTCCCTACTGTCCCCACCAGTGCCCCCGCCACTGTCGCACTGTCCCCACTGTCCCCACCACTGTTCCCACCACGGTTCCACTCTCCCCAGTGTGTCCACGGCCCCAACCACTGCCCGACTATCCCCACTGTCCCCACTGTCCTACTGACTCCTCCGCTGTCCCACTGTTCCCACCACTGTCCCCACTGTACCTCTGTCCCCACCACTGTCCACTGTCCCCACTGTTCCCACCATTGTCCCCACCACTGTCCCCACCACTACCGTTCTCACCACTGTCCCACTGTCCCACTGTCCCCACCACTGTCCCGCTGTCCCCTCACCACTGTCCCCACCACCACCGTCCCCACCACTGTCCGCACCCCCACTCGGTTTTCGAGGGGGGGGGGGTTCGAACCGGTAGTGACCCCCCCCGTTTTTCGAGGGTGGGGGGGGGGGTTCGAACCGGTAGTGACCCCCCCCCTTTTCATGATGAACTGGGGGGGGGAGGGGTTCGAACCGGTAGTGACCCCCCCCGGTTTTCCGGAGGGGGGGGGGGGAAAGGGTTCGAACCGGTAGTGACCCCCCCCGGTTTTCCGCCAGCAGCGGTAGAACACGCTCTTTCTTATCTTTCCCCTACCCCGAAAACCGTGTGGGAAAAACAACATTCATGTCACACGTATCCTGGACGCCAACATGGGGCCACACGATGTGAAACAACCCGCGGGAGACGCGCGTCACCCCGGAAACCGTGAGAAAAAACAGCTGTTTCACTCGTGTTCTGGACGCCAGCATGGGACCACACTATGTGAAACAACACACGGGTGAGACGTGTCACCCCGAAAACCGCGTGAGAAAACAACAATTGTTGCACTCGTATTCTGGACGCCAACATGTGACCATACAATGTGAAACAACACACGGGTGACACGTGCCACCCCGAAAACCGTGTGAGAAAAACAAGCTGTATCACGCGTATTCTGGTCGCCAACATGGGGCCACACAATGTGAAACAACACGCGGTGACACGTGTCACTCCGAAAACCGTGAGACACATCCAGTGTTTCACTCGTTCTGAACGCCAACATGGGGCCATAAAGTGTGAAACAACACGCAGGTGACACGTTTCACCGAGAACACCGTGTGAGAAAAATCAATGGTTCAGTTGCATGAGGCCGCACAATGTAAAACAACACGCAAGTGACACGCGTCACCCCGAAAACCGCGTGAGAAAAATCAAGCGTTTCACTCGTATTCTGGACGCCAACATGGGGCCATACAATGTATAACAACACGCGGGTGACACGTGTCACCCCAAAAACCGTGTAAGAAAAAACAATTGTTCTACTCGTATTCTGGACGATAACATGGGGACATACAATGTGAAACAACACGCAGGTGACACGTGCCACCCCGAAAACCGTGAGAAAACAACGATCGTTTCACTCGTATTCTGGACACAGCATGGGGCCACACAATATGAAACAACACGCGGGTGACACGTGTCACTCCGAAAACTGCTTGAGAACAAATACTTGTTCCACTCGTATTCTGGTCGTCAGCATGGGGCCATACAATGTGAAACAACATACGGGTGACACCTGTCACCCCAGAAGCCGTGTAAGAAAAAACAATTGATTCATTCGCATTCTGACAAAAGGGGGCATGATGATTCCCCAAACAGCTTGCTGAACGGGGTGCTGTTGTGATATAAGCTAACTCCGGCCGAGGGAAGCCGGAGCAGAGACATCCTCACAAAAATTTGATGGTCCGGGCCGTTTCGCTTGAGACATCCTCACAACTCTCGTTTCTGAGTTGGCTGGGATTGGCTGTTTCGCCTGAGACATCTTCAAAAAGTTGCGCTCCAGGACGCCGCGCGAGAGGTGGTCCGGGCCGTTTCGCTTGAGACATCCTCGAAACTCTGAGCCCCGAGGTGCCGTGCGAGAGGTGGTCCGGGCCGTTTCGCCTGAGACATCCTCGAAACTCTGACCTCTGAGATGCCTTGCGCGAGGTGGTCCCGCCCGTTTCGCCTGAGACATCCTCGAAACTCTGACCTCGGAGATGCCGCGCGAGAGGTGGTCCGGCCCGTTTCGCCTGAGACATCCTCGAACTTCTGAGCTCTGAGATGCCCTGCGCGAGGTGGTCCGGCCCGTCTCGCCTGAGACATCCTCGCAACTCTGAGCTCTGAGATGCCGTACGCAAGGTGGTCCAGCCTGTTTCGCACAAGACATTCTCGCAACTCAGAGCTCCCAGTTGCCGCGCAAGAGGTGCCGAGGGTACCCCTTCCCAGGATGCACAAGAACATACGACAAGCACGAAGAACACCAGGGTACCCTCCCCGAGCCGACCTCGATCTTATACTTCGGTCCGACCGTAGCCGAGGCCCGCAATCAAAGTCGTAAGTCGGGCCTGTCCCCCTACAGGAGGATTTTGGACGAACAATTCAAAATACCCAACACATGCCCCAAAAATGGTCAAAATAATAGTCCCCACATTATTTTTTAACTATTCTTGAATATTCCCCCTGTAGAGGGACAGGCCCGACTTAGCCCCAGTCATCCCGCCCCCCTCTCTTTGCCGCCCCCGACGTCGTCGAGGCCCGCAACCGAGAGTACCCGCGGCGGCAGCCGGGCCCCGCTTTGGACGCCCGAAATGGGTACGGAAAGAAAGGGTACAACGCCCCACAACAAATGTTGCCCCAAACCAACAGCGGCCGCTGTTGGGCAGGCGGCCTTCTGTCTCGAATGGACACAGGCCGCGGCGGCGTGGACAGCGAGTCCCGTTCAAAATGAACAGGGACTGCTGTTGGGCATTGTGCCCATTCTTTCCGTGCCCATTTCGGGCGTCCAGACCCGCTGGGCGTCCGCTCCTTCGCCCTCTGGCCGGCTCCTCGGGCCGCCACGGCCGCCCGCCCGCGCTCGCGGCCGAGCTCGGCCTCGGCCGGGCGAGGCGTCGGGTGCCCAGAGGCAGGCAGAGGCGCGAACAACTTCGCGCCCTCGCGCCGCCCCCCTAAAAGGGAGAAGAAGGGGAGGAGAAGGGGAGGAGGAGGGGGAGAGGGAACGAGGGCCGCGAAGCGCGAATAACTTTGCGCCCTCGTAGGAGCCCTTGAGACAAGCAGAGGGGCCCTGGGAGGCACACATAGGTACAATCAACCCGCAGAATAAGGATGCGCGGTAAGGATGCAAGGGCCTTGAAGGGCCATGTTGACGTTTTTCGAACGAGGTTGGCCAGCGATAGGGGCCAAGGATGGGCCGAATGGGCAAGGATGCAAGGGTAGCTTTGGGAGACACACATAGGGTTAAGTCGGTCCTGTCCCCCTACAGGGGGATTTTGGACGAAGAATGAAACATACTTCAAACAATACTCAAAAGATGCCCAAAAATACTCCAAAAATAGTCCCCTGACTATTTCTTGGCAATTTTTGGGCAGCCAACCCGTAGAAGAAGGATGCGCGGTAAGGATGCATGGGCCTTGAAGGGCCATGTTAACGTTTTTCGAGCGAGGTTGGCCATCGATCGGGGCCGAGGATGGGCCGAATGGGCCTGTCCCCCTACAGGGGGATTTTCGACGAAGAATGACAAATATTCAAAAACTGCCCCAAAAGATGCCCAAACATACTCCAAAAATAGTCCCCTGACTATTTCTAGGCTATTTTTGAATCTTCCCCCTGCAGGGGGACAGGCCCGACTTAAGCAGAGGTGCGAATCCTGTGGGTCCCCACTTCTGGGGTTTGTATGTTCTTGTAGGTCCGTACATCCCCCCGTGTTTTGTATGTCATGTTCTCGTAGGTTCTTGTATGTTCTTGTATGTTATGTTCTGTATGTCCCCCCGTGTTTTGTCCCTCTCCAATCCCGTGGGTCCCGTAGGCTTCCTCATGCTTTCTGGGGTTTCGTCTCCCGCGCCACGCCCCGTGACTTCCCGTGCTCTCGTGGGGAGTGACGCTTCCTGGCGCCGGTGTCTACCTGCCCCTCCTGAGCGAGGTCTGCCTCACGACCCCCGCGCCGCAGGCCGAGGCGGGATCGATTCGCGAACTCGCTTCGGATCGGCTCGCCA
Source organism: Prorocentrum cordatum (assembly GCA_963575745.1). Lineage (NCBI taxonomy): Eukaryota > Dinophyceae > Prorocentrales > Prorocentraceae > Prorocentrum > Prorocentrum cordatum. The sequence continues at coordinate 46,933 of CAUYUJ010016218.1, read as the reverse complement.
ACGAACCGCCCCGAACCGAACCGAAATCGGATCGCGGCGCCCAAGCCCAGCCGGCCCCGGCCGATGCCGGTGAGCCGAACCGCGTCGGATCGAGTCGGAACCGCGGGTCCAGACCGCGACGCGCTTCGCATCGAATCGGAACGCAGGCGGCGCTAACCCGTCATGTCTGGAGTGCCAGAGCCCGTCTTGGTCTGGGAAGCCCCTTGGGGGCGCCACAAGGCTGCGAGGATAGTGCTTCGGCAACTGGGCAGCTCAGTTCTCGTCAGTGGGATGGGGCAGATTGCTACGTTGAGTTGTCCTCAAGAGCTCGACAACTTGGCAACCGAGATGGCCTCCTAATCAGCTCTTCGAGCACAGTACTGCTCAGTCTCTCAAGAGGTGAGAGTCCAGGTTTCTGAAAACGCGCGAAACCCACCTCGGCTCGAAAGTACGCCCTTCAGATAACGCCTGATTCGTGCCACTGCAGATATTGGCAACATCGGCATCAGGATCGCCATCGCTACTGTCCACGTACTCAAAATCAAATTGTGCATCGTGGGCTTCGGACGGCCCCAACCTTGAACGCATCGAATCTCTCCGTGTGCACAGAGTAGTACGCCAAGACACCATGCTGCGAGCCTTTTCTTACCCCCCTCCAACCATGCCTCAAGCGCACTGCTGCTGGGCTTGATTCCGCAAGCCCAGTGCCCAGAACCCGACCCAGGCCTCCTAAAAGGCTGCGCGCTGAACCCCGCACTCAGGCCAATGCCATATCAGCAAGGCCCTGGCCCATTGCCAGAATCTAAGTCACCTAACTTCTAGCATCGCGCTCCGCGCTGCGCGAGATGATCGTCGCGCCCTCGCGCCGCCCCCTTGGAGAACCCAGGGAACGCGTGCAGCCTTACGTCGTATTCCCCCTTCTCCTCCACTTCTCCCCCGTGCCTTGTGGCCGCACCCCCAGGTCCAAACGCCGTCGGCTCAGAAGCTCAAGCCCCAAACTCTACGCATGCTACTACGCGTTCTTTAGCTGAAGAGCGATGTAGGGCGTAAAACCTCGGGCCTCGCGCAGACGGCACAGGCCTCGCGTGTATCGTGCAATGCCTTCCGCAATTGCCAGGAACGGCTGTGCTAGGCCTGGCGCTCGGAAGCCGCCTCGAGAGATTCGACATACATGTGCTGAACGCTTTGGTCCATATGACGTTGCAGCCATTCGCCGTTCAACAAAACTACATAACCACTGATGACGAACAATCGGTTCTGGGCCGCTCAACATTCACATTCTGTGGCACGCGAAACACGAGACTCCCTCACTCAGAGATCGCACATACAGATCCCACGATCCCTCTGGGCGTAGGTGGCTTGACGAGTTTTGTTTTCTCTTTGCCAAAGCTCCCTCCTGCCCTTGCTCGGGAGAGAGGTTTATCACTGTTCCCTAATAATATACACCCCCTCCCCCAGGCGACCGGCAGCCAACCAGGAACAATGAGGGCCAACCCCCCACCATCCCTGTCAAGAAACAATGCAAAACGCACTCTGCCTCCACATTTGGAACATGCACGGCCAACCCGATGCAGCCCCCCCCTCCACCATCCCGGTCAAAAAAAAATACAAAGTACACTTTGGGGCAAAGTCTGGAGTCATGTTTGTGAGGCCCGCGAGCACTTTGTATTGTTTTTGAAAGGGACGGCTGGGGTGTCAGCATATTCCCCGCTGCTCGCAAGGCTACCATCCCTGACCCCCTGACCAACAAAAACTGCACCTCGCGGCTAAATCTGGATCATGCGCGGCCGCCCCGCGATCACTGTCAACTGGTGGCGTATGGCCAGCTGCGCGCAGGCCCAGCAGACACAATGATGGGCATTGGTTTTCGACATGGATGGTGGGGGCTGACATGTTTCCCGATGTGCGCTGTCATGTGCGCAGGCACACCTGACACACTCTGCACGTGCCTCGAACATTTCTCATGCCCCCGAAACCGCAGCGAGAGATGGACAACAATGTATGCACTGTAGTAGCTGTATGGACCACACAGAGACACGATCCAAGTTCAACGGCTCACTCGTCTGCCAGCGCCTATGACTTAAAACTCGAATGATTGCGGGCAAGCGCCCCTGACTCAAGCAAATGAGCCACAAGCAGCGCAACTGAAAATAGTGAAACGATGCCAGCACGAGGGGGAAGGATGAGTATGCGGCACACCTGGCGCACGCGGAGGCACGTGGCGCATCTGGCGCACAAGACGTGCCTGGCACGCTCGGGCCCCAGGAGTGCCTGGCGCGCGTGGCGCGCCTGGCACGCGTGGCGCACCTCGCCCCAGCGTCGCGTACATGGGCTCGGTTTTGGTTCCCAGTAGCTGTCCATCCACAGACGACCGCTGAACATGCTGAGGCTCGGGTGTTAATTATGTGTTGGGAGGGCGGGTGGGAGTGAGCAAGACGGCTTGCGGGCGGGTGAGTAGCTTGACCCCTCCCCCTACCCCCTCCCCTGGGCCTGGGAAGGGGGGGCGCGGGTAGTTGGAGCGCCCAAGATGGCCCAAGATGGCTCTAAGAGGGCCTCAGAGACCCCAAGATGGCCTCCAAAATGGCTGAAGATGGCTCAAGATAGTCTCCGACATATCTCCAAGAGGCCCCAAGACAGCCCCAAGACGGTTCCAAAAGGCCCTCCGAACCTTCCACGGATCCCGCCAAGAGTTCAAGAACCAGAGGAAAATGTATGTGGGTCACTTTCTCGCCTTTTCGCTTCCAATAGGTTTTTCAGGCCTCAAGACGGCCTCAAGACCGCCTAAGCGAGCCCCAAGAGGGTCACAAGAGGGCCCCACGAGGGCCCCAAGAGGCCCTCTCTGAGCCTCCAACTGGGGGGGCCTGAAGTAAGAAACTGCAGTATGTTTTAACCATGATGCCCAGAACTGCCCCGAGAGGCTTTCCAGATCTCAACAAGGGCTCCCAACTTCGGGCTTCGCGCTGCGCGAATAGCTTCGCGCTTTCGCGCCGCCTCCCAAGGGGAGAAGAGGAGGATGAGGAGGAATCGGAGCCGAACCGCGAAGCGCGAATAACTTCGCGCCCTCGAGGGCGCGCAAGGCTCTCGCAGGGTCTTCGCAGGCCCCTCCACTGTACCGACCCTGCAAAGAAGGGTTTGCTAGTTATGGAGCCTTCTCCTGCCTCCTGCTTCCTGTGCGTCCTCCTCCTCCTCTTCCTCCTGCTTCTCCTCCTCCTGCTCCCCCGCCTGCTCATCAGGCTACTTCAGCTCCATCACGACCTCCTCCTTCTCCTCCTCCTCCTCCTCCTCCTCCTCGTCCTCCTCCTCCTCCTCCTCCTCCTCCTCCTCCTCCTCCTCCCCCGCCTGCTCATCAGGCTACTCCACCTCCGTGATAACTACCCTCTCCTCCTCCTCCTCCTCCTCCTCCTCCTCCTCCTCCTCCTCCTGCACCTCCTCCTCCTCCTCTTCTTCCCCCGCTTCCTCTTTTTCTCTATACTCCCAAGATGAATGCGTTAGGAGGCCCCACGGGCTGCCCGTGAACCGAAAATCCGAGAGCACGGCCCCACATCGCCGCCACGGCACGGGACAACTTGAGGCGTGACTCAGCATATGCTTTCAATCAACGATGCGTGCTCCGACACGATTGTGATCAAGTCAACACGCCTGGGTCTCAGTCGTTTCTTTCTTCTCGTCCTTCTCATGATCCTCATCCCGTATTTGTTTCACCTCCTCCTGTTGCAAAAGATAGCCTCCCCGCCCCGAAACAGTCCCAACAGAAATTCAAGAACGCCTACGGGTGAACCCTATTGGAAACAGCGCAGCAGGGGAACATGTGTTATATGATTCAACAAATGTTCGCAATGTCTCTGCGCACCTGATACGCTTGCATGGCGGCCCGTTCCACTGCGTGCTTCAACACTGCCCTGATTCAAGCAACTCGCCTGGTGATAGTTCCTGGATGGGCTGAAGTGGATACGTGGAGCGTCAAGAGTTCATGACACACTTCAGGGAAGGTATACATCGCCAACAAATCGGCGATTGGCCCCCGATAGAGAACCCGCACGCTCGCGGGCGGGGCGGGGCTGTCTGGCGGGCTCCTACTGCCGATGAATGTGCGATTGGGGGCCAATGCTCGGGTCGGGCGAAAGGGGGGGATAGCAAAGGGAGGGTTTGAGGATCAGCTCACGTAGCTGATTTTCCCGGCGCCTCCCGGCGCCGGAGGCGGCCATGTATCGAGGAATGGGCCCCTCGGTGGGGCCGAAACCAGCTGCATGCAGCAGATTTCGTACCCCCCCTTTCCCAATCCCCCCCTTTCGTTCGGCCCGAAATGCGCTTCTCCCATCCCGCCACCTGCGCAGATCGATCAGGCAGCGAAAAAATATATCTCTAGACTTCTCGCAGGCTGCTTTCCGATCAGAACCTCCAAGCGGATCCAGCCGTGGCCACGAGGGCGCCCCACGAGGGCGCCACGAAGGCGTCACGAGGGCTCGAAGCTCGAAACTCTGAGCCTGCCCTCCCCGAGTGCTACCCGACCTGACAACAGCCGCAGCCTCCCCTCGGTCGGCAGCTCCCGGCGCACTCGCGGGAGCGGGTCGGCGCCTCCGAAGGGTGTGGCTTGCAGGAGGTGTGGCTTGCGACCCGCGCCCTGGGGGGCACTCTTGAAAGGGCGGGCGGGGACCTCGATAGGATGCTCCGCCGCGCCCCGGGGAGGCCCGACGAGGACAGCGTCGTGCTCCCCGGGCCCCAACGCTGCCGATCGCAAGCCACACCCGGGGGTAACCCCACCCTTTGCAGCCGCCGATCGGGGACGTACTGCCCCGGGTCAGTCCAAACCCGGGTCAGTCAGGCCCTGCAGAATCCTGCGCCCAAACCTGGGCCAGAGCAGCCCTGGCCCTGCAGGATCCTGCAGGATCCGTCGCTCTGACTGACCGCCGCTTGCACTGACCTCCGTCTCTTGTATGGACGCCCGAAATGGGCACGGACAAAAATGGGTACAATGCCCAACAACACATGTTGCCCCAAACCGACAGCGGCCGCTGTTGGGCAGGCGGCTCTCTGCCTTCAGTGAACTACGTCCGCGGCGGCGCGGACAGCGAAGCTTGCTCAAAATGAACCGGGACTGCTGCTGGGCATCGTACCCATTCTTTCCGTACCCATTTCGATCGTCCCGTCTCTTGAGCCCCGAGCCGACCTCGGTCGGCACCTCCCGGCGCACTCACGGGAGCGGGGCGGCCCTCTGCAGAGCGGCGGGCGCGCGGCGGCGGCCTCGCGGGCGGCTGCTGGCCGGCCCGCTGCCTCAACCCGGCGCCGCTTGGCGGCAGGTTCCTGGCCTCGCCGGCGGCCGTGCGCTCAGACTTCCTCCCTCCTCCATCTCCGTCCTCCTCCTCCTCCTCCTCCTCCTCCTCCTCCTCGTCTGCCTCCTCCTCCTCCTCCTCCTCCTCCTCCTCGTCTGCCTCCTCGTCTGCCTCCTCCTCCTCCTCCTCCTCCTCCTTCTCCTCCTCCTCAAGCGCCGAACGAGCCTGTACGCCGCACGCCAACGCACACCCACCTCCATTGATATCCACTGATCAGCAGGAGGAAAACGACAAAAATATAGGCTTCCTTTTCCCGCCCGGGCTCCTCCTCCTCCTCCTCTTCCTCCTCCTCCTCCTGCTCCTTCTCCTTCTCCTCCTGCTCCGCCTCCTCCTCCTCCTCCTCCTCTTTCTCCTCCCCTCTCCTCCTCCCCATCCATCCCTTTTCCAAGGAAACTCCTCCCCGTCGCACCCCGAGATGTGCCGGCAGGGCGGGCTGTGCTGGGCGTTGCGCTTGGAGACTTTTTTACCATCTGCACTCCCGAAGCCAGCTTCGCGGGTGGAGGGCGGGCCGTTTTCAGAACGCGGTCATCGGCTCAGCGCCGCGCACGCACGCGCACATTCGTCTCTCAGACGTTTGCAGCAGCTTCACGGCTGGAGGGCAGGTGGTTTTCTCAAAATGCGGTTTTCGCCTCGGCGCCGTACACATCCGTCGTGACAATTTGCAACAGCTACACGGATGGAGGGCGGGCGGTTTTCAAAATGTGGTTTTCGCCTGAGCTCCATACACGTCCGTCGTGACAATTGGCAACAGCTTCGCGGATGGAGGGCGGGTGGCTTTCAGAATGCGGCTCTCGCCCTAGCGCCGCGAACCTTCGTCTTGAACTGTGTTAATTAATTTCACGGATGGAAGACAAGTGGCTTCCAACATGTGGTTCTCGTCTCAGCGCCGCGCACATTCGTCTTAAACTTTCGCAACCAATTCAAATGCTCGTGCGATGGAAATCCAGGAATTGTGTTCTTGCGCGGTTCAAAATTGTCAGGACGCAACAGTAATGTTGATTCGCGGTGTTGGAGCCCCAGAAATACTGTTCTGGCACAAGTCATGATGGTCAGGACTCAACAATCATGCTGATTCACGGCGCTGAAGCCCCACACATGATGCTGCAGCACGGTCAAAACTATCAGACGGTTGCCTTCCAATGGAGCATTTCCCGAACTGGAACTACATTTTTTTGGCACCAATGAAAGGTGAACCTTATGTTGCTCCCATCGTACTTAAGGACCACATCCCAGAAATAATTTCGAGCACCCAGAGAAGTGTCAAAAGAGTGTCGAAACAGTGTCGAAACAGTGTCGGGCGAGTGTTTCCCAGGGCCCGACACGTGAAAACCCTTGAGTTTCGGCACTTGTTTGGGCGCTCGAAATTCTTCCTGGTGGTCAAAGCCAAAGTAGGTTGGAGCATCATAAGGTGAACCTGGAGGGCGGGAGTATTCCAACATCGTTGGAGCTGTGGTCCCTACCCCCCTGGGGGAACCCATCGCATCGACGATCTCTCGAGAGGGGTGTCGAAATCGATGGGTCCCCCAGGGGGGTAGGGACCACAGCTCCCCCCGTTGTGGCTGGCCTGTGATGCCGCGAAGACCGCAGGCCTCCACGACGCCTGCGCCCTCCGCCGCCTGGGCCTGTGCACGTCTCCCGCGTGCAGCTTTCGGGGGGGAGCAGAGGTGGGGGTTTGGGAAAAAAGCAGGGCTGGAAGGAAACTCGCTCCGAACGGCCCCTGGAAGAGGGAAACTCAAGGGGCCCAAGGACACACAAATAAATACACACACAAATAACAGGATTCCCCATACTTTCCCATATTTTCTGGAGTTTCGTCTTCCCCCCCACTGCGTATATTTTCCTATATTTTCCTGGGGGTCGACGATTCATGTTATCTGTGTGTTTTTGTTCCCTCTTGAGAAACGCGCTAAGCAGGAGCATCCAGCTGGGCCAGTTCCCCAGCCCCACCTTGGGATGACCCTCCCTCTACGAGCCCCCGAAACTGATCCGTGCGCGCCAAGAGGCACACGCGTCCTGAAGCACGCGCGGGGCTGGAAGGTGCTGCAAGACCGCTCCCGTGTCCGTGCCTGGAGGCATGCAAGATGCCGCCAAAGCGAGGATAACATCGGGTGAGGATATATCGGGAATCTCTGGGATCCGGCGGCTCTGAAGGATGTCTCGGGCGCCGCGGCCTTCTCAGAGCGTTCTGGAACGCCCTGAGAAAGTTGTGGAACGCTCCGGAACGAATTTATCCTCGTCCTAGCCCCGCCTGAGCGTGAGGGTGCCGCGCCGGCTCCTCGCGGAGCCCCGCTGTGCCCGAGCGCGTCGCCAAGGCAGGGGCGACCCTCGCTGCTCGACGAGGACAAGCACCGCAACGACCCAAACGCACTGGCGCAGCATCAAATCCCAGGACGGGAAGAGGCCACCTGCTGAATACTTGGCAAACGAACCACAAACGGAAATGCAATGAGCCAACCTTTCAGAACGCGCGCAAATTCGACCCCGACTCGGCCCCCGCAGCCGGTTGGAAGAAGGAAAAAGCATCCCAGCCAGTCTTGCACACATCGCGGTCGAAGGAAATGAGGGTTGGGCGGATGACCTCCCGCTTGTGGCGCCGCAGGAGGTGCCTCCCGCGTTGCTCGGGCAGCCGCAGCAGCGGCCACAGCGATATTGTCCACATCCACGATGTCGGGCACCCCGGCTTTCGGAAACCCTGTCAGAAGCTGCCCCGTGCGGTGCCACCAGGACGGGGCCAGGGAGGCACTGGTGGCCTCCCGTCGCGCATGACAGACCGCGGGGTGGTCGGCGGGCAGCAGTCATGGATGCGCGCCAGCATCATCAAAGCATGTTCCATCCTTACCGTCGCTCGGACGTCCATTTCCAGTGCATTTTTCGGTTTCGTGCGTGTTTTTGTTGCTCGATGGTCCAGGATGCTCCCCCGAGGTCCTCGCCGAGAAAAAAATGCACACGTCCGAGCGATGCCAAGAATCATGCCCGCCGCTCCCGGCCGCACTGCGCCCCGTCGCGGGCCCGGCTCAGGCCCTCCTGGTGCTCCTCCTCCCTTGTTTTGATGCTGCGCGGACACGAGCCGCGCAACTGTAGCGTCCATGTGGGCCACCTGCAAAAAAAATGATAAATCCGACTTGGGCGACATGGCCTCAGTGACCGACAAGAGACAGGCAACAGCGCGCAGAAAATGGAACGAGTATGGCAAATACTCGGACGATCATGATGTCATGGTAGGATTGGCTCGGGACACGTTCCTGGATTTCCAGGATATCTAGCGGCCCTCGATTATGTGGCCCATGTGGAGCATAAAGACATCTGGGGAATCCCCGAGAAATCTTGGACACCTTGGAACTTGTCATTTTCATGACCTCTTACTTCCTGAATCAGAGCAAGCGCAAGAATGTATTACCCTCCTCCCCTTGGGTCTGGATATGGGTCTGACGCACCCAATTCGAATGTAGCAACACTCACGCGCAGCAATGATTTTTCGTTAGCTCGGGCAGCGCTTTGGGTTACGCTGCCTGTACCCTTGTTCCCTTGGCGGGTTCGAACCTTAATCCGAATAATGCCTGCATATGTTCATCAGGCTCTGGTGCCGAGACAGATACAACAGATATAAGTCCACCTTTCAACCCCAACCAACCCACCAGTTAAACTGACAGCACTACTTTGGTAGTGAAAACAATTGGTTTTTAAAATGTTTGGCCTTACGAAGCTCTGCGTGGCGACGCCCCCGTCGCCACGCAGGCCCTCTGCGTGCCTGCGGGGGCGCCGCCACGTTAAGCTCCTGAAGACTACGCATCTGGGGAGGACGTGGGCGGCGGAAGAGAAACGCAGCAAGGCGGGAGGCAACGGCCAGGAGAGGGAGAAAAAGGCGGGGGAAGAGGAGGAAGCGGGGTGGAAGGAGGAGTAGAGGCTGGAGCGGAGAGGCGTGGATGGGGGATGCTAGGGAAGCTCAGCCAGAGCAAGAGCGCGAGAATGTCCTCAGGAAACGAGCCTCGCGGGTAGGATGGGGCGGAGGGAGGCGAGAGCTTCTTCTGTCGTTGAACTCTGCGACGAGGCAGGCGCGACACTCTGCGCGCGCGCCGCTAAAGCGCGAAGGCCCGCCGCCCGCTAGCGCGGACGGCCTCGCGGAGCAAGTCCTCAGCCAAGCTCGCGCCAGGGATTACTCGCGGCGCTCGCGCTGTCGCCCTGCGGCCAGGGCGGCGCGGGGGCGGGCCCGGAGCAGCTCGCGCTGCCGCTGCCACCTGGCCTCGACCAGTCGCGGCTGCCCCACCAGCTGCCGTCCCACCAGGTGCGCTTCTTCCACCAGCCGTGGTCGCCCGCCCAGGCGTTGTCGGCGCCACCAGAGCCCCCGGCCTGGGAGTCCGCTAGCGCGGGCCCCGCGGTGGCCGCGGCCCCTGTGGCCACTACCACCGCCCATGTCTCCCAGCGCCCCTCTGGCGCCTGCAGCTCTGGGCTCGCTGGCGGCTGCTGTGGGGGCGCCTGCGGTGGTGGGCCCTGCCCCTTTCCCTGGGGCTGTCCGTCGCCGCGAAGCCCGAGGCCTCGCCCTGTCGCAGTCGACCTGTGGCCCGACCACCCCTTCGTGCCGTACAACGACTTCTTGGCGTTCGAGATGCCTTGGACGAGTGGGTCTGCGGAGGGGCCGCGCGTGTCCACGCGAACTGCTTTGCCCGCCTTTCCGCTGGCGTCGGGCTTCCACGCCGCCGCGACCGCGTCCAGCCCGCTAGCGCGGGCCGGATTCACACGCACGGAGGCCCTCCACTCGAAAGCCGCCGTTTGGGAAAGCCACGGGACGAAGGCCATCCCCGCGGCGGCGATCTGGTAGTCGAAGAGATCCCCGTGGGGCTCGAGAGCTCGAACCGCGTCGTCCAGAGAGTCCATCATGTGACGACCGATCTCGGCTGTGCTGACGCGCACGAGGCGATGGTCGTCGGAGAAGTCCCCAGAGGTAGAGTCGCCTGCGAGATGATGCCACTGCTTGATGGTTGTTTCCTCGCCGACACTGAACACGACGCCCTCCCCCGTGCCGTTGCCGACGCCTGCGTCCACTAGCGTGGGCGCTCCCTCAGTGCAAGCCGTGCCCTTCCCCGTGGCGACGCGGCGGCAGTCCTTGATCATCCAGTTGGCCACCGAAAGAGTATCGCCTTTGGATGTGGGGCGCCAAGGGTCCGCTAGCGCGGACCCTGGCACTTTGACCCACCTCTTGCCTCCCGCGTCGTTCAAGTCGGGCGTCCGCACCATAGCGCGCGGGCGCGCTGCTGCGACAGGGCGCGGGGGTCGTGGAGAGGGTAGCGCGGCCCGCGCTTGAACCTGAAAAGACTGCGTATGCGCACTCGCTCCTGCGCCCTCGTCGTCGTCGTCGTCGTCGTCGTCGTCGTCGTCGTCGTCGTCCTACTCCTCCTCCTCCTCCTCCTCCTCCTCCTCCTCCTCCTCCGCCTCCTCCTCGTGTCCTCCTCTTCCTCCTCGCGTCCTCCTCCTCGCGTCCTCCTCCTCCTCCTCCTCCTCCTCCTCGTGTCCTCCTCCTCCTCCTTGTCGTGTCCTCCTCCTCCTCCTCCTCCCACTCCTCCTCCTCGTGTCCTCCTCCTCCTCGTGTCCTCCTCCTCCTCCTCCTCCTCCTCCTCCTCCTCCTCCTCCCCCTCCTCCCCCCCCTCGCCCTCCCCCCATCTCCCCCCCCCCCCGCGGGGTGCCCGGGGTGGGGCAGGGGCAGGTCGAGGTAGGAGGAAGGAAGGAGGTGGAAGGAGGAAGTAGGAGGAAGTAGGACGTAGGAAGAAGGAGGACGCGGGAGGAGGGAGGAGGAGGCAGAGATGGCAAGTAGCGCGAGTTGAGAGGAAGTCGGGGCTGGCAGGGGCAGGGGCAGCGGCGGAGGTGGGCGGCGGTAAGGTTTCAATCCGCGACGCGCGGAACCACTGGAGCGCGCTGCTGAGGCGCGAAGGTCGCCGCCGGAGCTGGGGGCGAGCGCCGACGCGGCGCGACGGCCTCAAGAAAAAAGGCGGTGCTCGGCGCGTGCCGCGCGCGGTCGCGCGGCACCCGCTGGCGCGGATGCTGACTGCGCAGAAGGAGCACTGCAGGCCCTGGCGCGCGGCACCCGCTAGCGCGGATACTGTGGGCGCCCCGAGAGGTACCTGATCAGGCCGTGGCCCCTGCGGAGCTGGACGCGCCTCCCGCGCGCGTCGGAGTCGCGGCGGCACGCTTGGCGGCGCGCTGCAGCTCCTCCCGCCACCACTTGTCCCCGGCCTCCAACAGCGGGAGCCTGTTGCTGTCCGGGAACTGCACCGTCGTGCAGTCCATCTCGATGCCGACGAGCGTTCCCGGATCATAAAACAACCAGTGGTCGATCAAGTCCTTCACGGAGCGCACGTCGTCCATCCTCGAGTCGCGCTCCTGCTGAGGAAGAGGGCGGTGCTCGGAAGGGGCGGGGGAGGGTGGTCGGAAGGAGCAGGGAAGGAGGGAGAGGGGAAGGGAGTAGGGAAGGGGAGTAGGGAAGGGGAGTAGGGAAGGGGAGTAGGGAAGGGGGGGGGGAGGGGGGAGAGGGAGGAGGAAGGGGAGGAGGGAAGAGGAGGGGGGGCAGGGAGGAGGGAAGGGGAGGGGGGAAAGGAAAAGGAAGGGGGAGGGGCGGAGGAGGAGGAAGAGGAGGAGGGAAAGGGAGGGGGAAGGGGAGGGGGGAGAGAGAGGAGGGAAGGGGAGGGGAAAGGGAAGGGGAGGGGGAAGGGGGGGGGGAAGGGGGGGGGGGAGAAGGCGGAAGGGGAGGGGGGAGAGGGAGCGGGAAAGAAGAGAGGGAAGGAGAGGGGAGAGAGGTGAGTGGGGAAGGCGAAGGGGAAGGAGTAGGGAAGGGGAGTAGGGAAGGGGGGAAAGGGCAAGCAAGCGGGAAGGGTGGTGGGAAGCAGTAGGGGGGCTCCGGCCAATCGTCGGGCACGGCCCCCCATCCTTTGGCCTTCGCATACTCGAGGAAGCCGTCTGTCCACTGCGTCGTCTCCTCCCAGGCATCCTCGCCGTGCAGCTCCTTCCACTTGCGGTCGCTCTCCTGCGACGGGCCCGCAAAGCTCCTTTCCCAGGCGGCCGGTGCGCCAGCCGCGCGGAGGCCCGCTAGCGCGAGCTCTCTCCATGGCGGCGCACAGACCCGCCCTCGCCCCCAGCCCTCTTAAGGGCGGGGAGAGGAAGTGAGCTTTGCGGAGCCCGTCGCCTTCCACGCCTCCGCCGCGTCGCTCGCCAAACCCTTCTCCCTGGCCAGCCGCCAGGCCAGGCCGGTGTACCGGCACGCGCCCCGGGGAGTCGCCGCGCCCGCGGCGTCCGGGCGACCGCCAGTGAAGTACATCTTCTCGCCTTCGTGCCACCAGTGCCAAGGCCAGACATTCGTGTTCTTGAAGTGCCTGATCTTGCCGTCCCGCATCTTCCGAGCGGCCTGCCCCGCCTCGCTGCGGTCGTTCTTCACTCCGCCCTGAGGATCCGCTAGCGCGGTTCCGCTTCGGAGCTTCACGAAGAGGTTGCAGTGCGTCCCCGCTCCGATCAAGTGCCCGTCTTCGTCCATCATCTTCGGGTCGGCCATGATCTCCTGGGCCCTGATCCTGCGCTTCCAAGGGCACGCGTCCGAGCGGCCCTGCTCTGGGATAGCCACCTTCACGTCGGGGAAAGCGTTCTTGGCAACCGCACGGCAGTCCTCCGCTAGCGCGGGGCAAACCGCGACGACGTCTTCCCCACCAGGAACTTTCCTGCTCTCCCTCTTCATGATCAGCAAGGCCATGACGTCCTTGAAGAGCTCGTGCTTTCCCGCCACCATTTCGGGACCCACTAGCGCGGATTGCCCATGGTTCGCGGGATGGCCCCTGTAGCTCTGCTCGACGAACCCGAAGCCGAGGGACGTCTTCCCGTCGCGAACGGTCCACGACGTCTGCATGATCGAACGGGCCCTCGACGATGACCGCCTCACCTCCTGCAGCGCCGCCACGCCACCCAGCCAGATGCCGTTGGAATCCCACATCCACTGATCCGTGATCTTCGACTCTCTCGTCGCAGGGAGCTCGGTCTTCAGGAAGTGGTGCCCCGCGGCGTCCACGACGGCCAGGCCGATGCTCCCGAGGATCCGCTCGACCATCCACCTGCCCATGTTCGCGTCGCCCATGACCACGACGCAGTTGTGATGGAGCATCCTCTTGCCCAGGCGCGACATGAACTCATCGCTCGACGCCTTCTTCGCGTCGACGTTGTTCCAGTGGAACACGGCGACGGCGAGGTTCGGTAGCCCGAGCCCGCTCCAGTTGTCTGCCGAAGGAACCCCGCCTGGGCCGACGAAGCGACAGTCGACGATCATGGCCTTCGAATTTCCCCAGATTATCTCCTCCAATACCTCGAAGGACGTCACAATCTTCGGGTCCGCGTACACCGCCAGACTCCTGCACTGCCCACTCGTGCCGCGGATGCCGTGCCACGCCTTCGTGCGCTCGCGATCGTCGTGCTCGCTAGCGCGAACACTCGGATCCACGATCGCCCCCCACGCGTAGTCTGAGCACTCGCACATGCCAACGATACCAGCAGGCAGATCGTTGAGATCGTTCTGCACAGCGTTCCTGGCCAACCCCGGAGCGCGATTGCCCCCCGCGTTGACGAACCCGATCGTGATGTTTTGGAAATCGCAGTTCGAAAGATCGTCCTTGGCGGCCCTTGTGGGCTGAGTCGGCAAGGGCCCCGGCGTGGGCCGCTCTTCCTTTGCAGCCCTCGAGGACGCACGTGTCGGTCTGGAACGAGCGAGGTTCGCAGGCGGAGGCCGGGCGCCCTCGAACACCCGGGCGCCCTCGAGAGGTCGCGAACGCGACCGCCTCCGCACCCGTTCTGGGCTCGACGAGGACCCGCTAGCGCGGATCCCCCAGTCAGGCGGGCTTTCGTCCCCCATCCTCGGGCCACGGGGGCCTTCGGAGCCTTCGGGGCGCGGCCGCGCGGGGAGCCCCAGCGCGCAGTCTCGGGGGCCCGCGCGCTTGCAGCCAAAACAGCTGCGCGACAGAACGAAAGCTGAGGGATCGGCGCGGACAAGCGCGAGGAGGCAGGGAGGGAAGCTGACGCGGCGACGACAGAGGAGAAGGAAGTGGGGACAGAGGTACAGACAAAGAGCGACCAAGAGAGAGAGAGAGAGAGAGAGAAAGAG
>CAUYUJ010016218.1:15000-27500 GCA_963575745.1 Prorocentrum cordatum | reverse complement strand
CAGTCATTGCCGTGCGGGTTCTTGTGAGATTCAAACGCATCCCACTTCTGCCAGTCGTGCCGCAGGTTGCGTTCCTGTTCTGGCGATAATGCAGCCCCGACAAGCATCACTCGCTCGAAAGCTTTCCAACGGTTGTGCTGCGCCGTGCGGATGCCTGCCACCGCGGCAGAGAACATCTGCGGTTCCAAATGCACGGCGGCGTGCTCGACGGCTTTCCGCCGCTGCTCTTCTGCTTGTCGCCGCGCCACCTCGCGCTCCGCAAGCACTAATCTGCAAGCGTGCTCGCGCAGCTTGGCCTCAACCCCCCTCGCAGCATCAGTGTCCGCTCGGTGTTTTCTGGCTTCCTCTGCGCGCCTCTGGCGCTCATGTTCGTCAAAACGCAAGCGCCCGAGAACCGCCTCGGCCACGGCGGGGTTCTCCTGCTTCGCGCCAGTCAGTTGCTTCAGAAGTTTCAGGCGCTCCCTTTCCAAGTATGCCTGCAAAGAATGCTGCCCGCTAGCGCGGGCATGCTCAATCATGATGTCCACGGACTCCACCTTCGATACCCCGCACTGCGCCCTCTCCAGCTGGGCGCTTGTTTCGGCCGCGCCCTGGGTGCTGCTCGAGGGGGGGCCGCTCGTGCGGACCTCTTCCTCGTCGGCCGCCACGATGGCATCCTGGGGGTCCTCCTGTGGGAGAACATCGTCCCACGGTGTATCGTTGTCCTGGTCCACGCATTCCCCCTCGTCGTCCTGGCCGGGCAGGTAACGGTCCAGGCACCCCCTCTTCGGGTACACTGTCACGAGGAGTGCAATGGTCTCCTTCGCCCACGGCAAGTTCCCGCGATCGTACTCCTCGTCCACTTCGGCCAGGCACTGCCTCTTCAGCTTGTTCCATGTTCAACTCATCCCACAGCCCCTGAAGAGTCGCCTCGCCCAGACGGTTCTGCTTGCCATCAAGACTTCCCCGCGCCATGTTGTGCACTCCAAACGCGCTGGCGCGCTTGTGCATATCCGGATTGTCCCAAACCGAGCAAAAGCATCGGATGCAGTCTCTGTGCGTCATGCTCCCCATGGATGCGGGATCCGCCTCCTGCTTGGCTGAAATTGTCACGGATTCGTTGTACTGGTAGTGCCCGCTGAACGGCCCATGCAAGTGGGTGTCGTTTCCTTGAAGGGAACCTGTGGTCCCAGGCGCCACTAGCGCGGGGCCAACATAACCGTGCTCCCAACAAACGTCGATCAATTCCTTTGCCTGATGAGGTCCGTACACGTCCAAAGAGGCAATCCGCCATTCCCGCCCTGGCCGAAGAGGCTCTAGATGCTTTCTCATGAACTCCAGCACCTCCGCTGTGGCGTAAGACGCGCTCGGGGAGACCTGCACGGTGACCTTGTGTGCGGCCGACAGGTTGTCCGCGCGGGCCTCCTCCAACTCCTCTTGCAGCCGACCCAAAACAATTGGGCCGCCCTTGAAGAGGAGCTCCGCAGGAGGAACCGCGCTAGCGCGCAATTGGTCTGTGGTGCACATGGTCATAGCCGTCCACCGCTCTCTCGTGTGCCCGTGGTTCTCCACGATTTCCACGTCCCCCCCCTTCCACGCCAACGTCTTCCTCGCGTGGGACCCTCCCTCCGCTCTGTGAATGGGCTTCTGGTCCCAAGAATCAATGTGAGGGTCGTATCCGTGGTGGCGAAACACCCACCTGCGCAGGCGAAGCAAGTTGCACCAATAGATTTTCACTCTCTCCTTCCACATCCACCGTGGAACCTTCCACCTCTTGTTCGGGGTTCGGAGGCTGACGTGATACTCTGTGCGCCAGTCCTTGAGCCAATGGCTGGTGATCTTCGGTACGTCGATCCTCGGGGGCGCCGCTTGGTTCGTCTCCAAGTGCTCCGCGATGTACTTCGCGCGCAGATGCTTGGCCTTGTCTATCAGCGTCTCAGGAAGAATGCGGCCCTTCACCGTTCCACGATAAGAGCAGAACCACTGGAAGAGCATCTCTCTGAAGAGCGGAGCCTTCTTGCGCCTGCCCAGCGGGATCCTTGACGGGGCCCGGCAAGTTTTCCGACCGCTGCGTTGCAGGACGAATCCACTAGCGCGGGACGCCCCCTCGCGCTTCTGCACCCATCTGAAGTGTCGCACGGCGGCGCACGTCTCCCGCTGGGAAGGCTCCCTGCCCAAGCGCTTCTGTAACCAGGTGGCGACGAAACCACGCGGTAGGCGGCCCTTGGGCCCAGAGACATTGGCTGCGGCAACATGATCCCGAAGAGCTCGCCCGATTTCCAAACGCGCTTCAAGTTTTTCAGACCGATATCCCCCTCTGCATCGCCTGCGAGGCTGCTCAGGCTTGGGAGGTCGAGGGCCCATGGCCCGTTTCCTCCCTCTTTCCGATAGCATCCCCAGCACGATGCCCGCGTCGGGCATTTCTGATGTGGGGTTCAGGCCAGCCGCGTTGCAAATGCCGTGGACGAATGCTGCTGTCTCGGAATCTCTCCCGCCATCGTCCTGTGCACCCTCTCCCGCGCTCGCTAGCGCGAGCGCTGGAGGGCCCACTGGAGGCGCTCCCGAGGAGAGCGCTGCCAACCTCCCCATGGCCAACGCCCAGGCAGCGCAGCACGCTGGGCTGGCGGCCTGGCTCGCCAGAAAGGACGCAACCTTCGCGCGCTCGGCCAACCGCGTCTCCTTTGTGTCAGGTGCGCCCCTGCACCACAGGACGGAGCGCGGCAGGCAATCCCCGTCCGCAAGCACTGGCCACATACTCAGTCCCCGAGTAGACAAGTTGCTGGCGAGGCGACTGCTGCACGGGAAACCTCGGCCGCCGCACTTGGACCCGTCGCAAGGCACGTGAGGCGAAAAACTTTGCAACCCTGGTAAGACGTACACGGGGAAGAAGTGGATGCCTTTCGTCTTGCCAACAAGGTCTGCCAATGACGATGCATGATGCAACTCAGTGCAGTCCTCATCGTGCCGCGATATCCAGCCCACTCCTAATCGCAGCGGCGCCTCGTCTGGATGGTGAGCTACGCTGGCCTGGACATCGCCTCCGGCTCTGCCCATCGCATCGGCCACCTCCGCGAAGAGTTCTCCAGGAATCTGAAGGCTCGAACGCTCAAATTCCAGAAGCAGGCGGCGGCCGGTCACCAACGACCACGCCACCGCTGCTGAGACGTCTGCGTAGTCGAACTCCCGTGCAATCTCGGCGGCCACGCAAGACAAGTGCGCGGCAGCAACTGCCGCGTGCCCGTTGTCTAGGCGACCCGGGCTCCCTGGCGGAGGCTCCGCTGCGTCCGCGTGGTCATCGCCCGCGGCGCCAGCGCCTCCCGTGCCACCAAGGCTCGCTAGCGCGAGCCCCGCTGTGCCTGCGCCCTCCTCTGCGGGGCCTGCCTGCCCCAGGCAAGGGGAGCTCGGTGGCGCGAGGCCCGCGCCGCCCGTGCCCTCCTCTGCGGCCGCGCGCGGCGGTGCTGGAAGCTCCGCCGGAGCGTCTGACCCTGCGCCCGGCGCCGCCCGTGGCGGAGCGTCGCGCACCCGCAGGATGCAGCACGGCACATCATTCGGCTGCTTCAGCTTAGCCCTCGGCTTCGGCTGGCATGGAGGCGGGGCCCCGCCCCCGGAGGACGCGCTCGCCATGCTGGGGCCCCCCAGCACTCCTCGAGCCCAAGGTGGCCGCGGCAGCAGAGAGCATTCCAAGGGCTGGGACAAACGAAGCCACCCGCCATTGCACTGCAAGAACCGACTCCTGCGAGACCCCAGACGTCGACTCTCACTCCCCCCCGTGCCGGCGGACCACCCCTACGTCGCGACGCTAAACCTCCCCGTGTCTGCGCGCAACCCCTACGTCGCGACGCTAAACCTCCCCGTGTCTGCGCGCAACCCCTATGTCGCGACGCTAAACCTCCCCGTGTCTGCGCAGAACCACTATGTCGCGACGCTAAACCTCCCCGTGTCTGCGCGCAACCCCTACGTCGCGACGCTAAACCTCCCCGTGTCTGCGCAGAACCACTATGTCGCGACGCTAAACCTCCCCGTGTCTGCGCGCAACCCCTACGTCGCGACGCTAAACCTCTCCGTGCCTGCGGGCAACCCCTCCGTCGCGACGCTAAACCTCCCCGTGTCTGCGCGAACCCTACACTTCCGCGAACCCCGCAACCCGCGAAACGAAATCCCCCCGTGACTCCGGGATACCCACACCTCGGGAAACGTACTCCCCCCCCCCGCCCCCCCGTCCATGCAGGAACCCCAAATATATCACCCCATGCAGCCTGTCCTGGTCGGCGGGGGGAAACACAAGCAGCCGCCCCGACGCCCTCCCCTGGCAGGCCCAGACGTGCCGACGCGCCTGTGTCTCTCCCAATGGCGACAGGGTGGGGCCCCAAGATGACGGCTGGCGGCGCGGCAACGCTTGAGGGCGAGTTGACAGATATGCACGGGGATCGCCACGAGTTTTTTGGGGCACGGACGCCTGGAGGGCCTCCGCTAGCGCGGAAGCCGCGATCCCCCCGAATCCGGTTCACGCCGGACCACAAAGTGTCTGCGCAGGGACTTGTAAGCCCGCAGGCAATGATTCTCATATACCTCGCGCATCGGCCCATCGAACACGGTGAGCGTGTCTTTGAACATGGCCCTCTCTCTCCTGCGCCCCTCGCTAAGCTCAGCCGCGCGCTTCAGAAGACCTTGCAGTGGGCGGCCAACGTCAAGAGTGGTCGTGAAGCCCAGCTCAGGGCTCTGGTGCGGAAGACGAATGTCGTAGTTCTGCCGCGCACCCCAGTCCGTGATGGCCTTGGACGAGACGAGGTAGTCGACGTCCTCAGTCGTCCAATCGATCCCAGGGTACTCGAATGGCGGCACCACAGGCGGGTCATGTCCGCGGAACGCAGCTGAAACCGCCTGCGCTATAGCCAACCCCATGTCGGTCGAAGAAGGATCTAGTCCGCTAGCGCGGACGCGGCGCTTACCTTCCTCCAGTTCAGCCACGAAGGAAGGGATGCCACTATCCACGCCAGGAGCGCTCACTTCCAACTTCACAGGCGCGCGGCCTGCCCCCGGGCACGCGGAGACGGACTCGACCCCCGCTGGCGCGGGGGCCGCCGCGGGCTGAGATGAATGAGGCCCTTTGGTTCTCATTCGCCGTCGAGGAACCACGAGCGCGGAGACGGGCTCCGCCCCCGGGCACGCGGAGACGGACTCGGCCCCCGCTAGCGCGGAGCGCTTCCGCACGTTCACGGCCTTCCAGGCCGCCGTCCTGCGGAAGCACGGCGGCCTGGAATCCTTCCTCGTCCTCTTCCTCCTGGCACTCCGCATGGCGCCCCCGATCAATGGCGACGGAATGCTGTCTGGAACCCGCTCGGCCACGGAGAGGCATTGAAGGAGCGAGATCTTGGGGCGAGCATGCGCAGACTCACTGTCGCTCGTACGGAGGCGTTCTATGTCTTTCGATCAAATGGTTGTGATATCGTTGCACCCGTCCTGACATCCTGAGCCGTGCTTTTTTCGTTTCGATATCGGTTCTCCATGCTTCCTCGTGTCAAAGCAGTTTTCGTTTCGATATCGTTTCCCCATTAGTGCGCATTGACGTGGACTCGCCGCGGGTTCGGTTCGAAGTTCGCCCTTGTTCCGATTCGTTCGATGAGCCGAAACCCTCCGGGGGGGAGGGCCTGAACGCACCAGCGAAAACAACAGCTATGGGTGCCTGTTGGGGGGCGAAGAGGAGGAAGGGAGGGGGGGGGCGCAGGAGGGGGAGGGCGAAGAGGACTGAGGAGAAGAGAAACATAGGCAAAAGAAGAGGTGGATGACGACATCAAGCTTTCTCCCGGAGAAGCGCGCCCCGGCCAGGGGCCCGGGCACCTCTTGGCACAGCGCCCCACTCGCCGGCCAAACCAAAGAAAGCTACCTGAGGCAAACGCCCTCGTGAGAGACGCGGCATCACGTTCGCTAGCGCGAGCGCTACAGACAGCAACCGCGCCACGCCTACGAGAGGCCCCACCTGGCGTCGAAGCCATCGGGCTTCTCGAACCCCGAAGCCTCGGCCATCCGAATCAACTCAGTCGCCGCAGCGAACTTCTTCGACGAGAACTCCTCCGGGTCCAGAAGCTCGCGGGTCGGTCCCGACGAGCGCCCGCTCCCGTAGGTGCGCTTGTAGTTCTGCACGTGCTTGCTGAGCGAGACAACCTCGGTGTCCTTGATCCAGGAGAGCCTCCACGCGCGGTCTGCCGGGCTGTAGATGATGTTCGGGTAGTCCTTCGGCCCCACGCATTCGTGGCCCACGCTAGCGCGGGAGCACTCCTCCTGCAGGCGAAGCAGAACCCACTCCAAGTCATCCTCCAGCAGCCGCACATGAGCCTTGTAAGCCTTCTGCGTCCTCTTAGCTGCGTCCCCAGGTACGTTGAGGATCACCAGCGCCTTGGGCGGCTCATCAGAGCGCAAACTGGGCACTGTCACAGCCATTTCCACTTCCGTCTTCGCTGTGGGCGGCTTTTTCTGAGCCTTCATTTTCGCTCGCGGTTGCGCCGCTAGCGCGGAGCTCGCGGCGCTGCTGGGGCTGCTTCCGAAGCCGGAATCCAGATCGTCCAACGCCTCCCCTTTCGTCGGAGTTGCGGCCTCGGCCTCCTCGACACTTTTGAGCTGATCCACGATCTGATGGATGATGGTGTTCTCTGGAACGCTCGGGCCTGCCGCCGTGCTGCGCGGCGGTTTCCCGGTCAGGACCTTGCAGACCCACTCGTCGGCCAAGTTGAACTCGACGAAGGTGCGTCCCTTGAAAGAGCGCGTGTTCACTGGCCAGTGCTTGTTGGAGAATCCCCCACTGATGTTCATCTTCATGACCTTGCGAATAGGCTTCCACGACGGTGGGGCCCGCGGACCCTTCCCCATCCAGGAAATGGCGCGCGCGGGGGCGTCCTCTGCAGATTGGCTACAAGGGCTCGGGCCGAAACGGCTGCGGCGCCCCGATCTGGCCGCCGGCTCTCGGCAGAATCGCGCGCGGGGAAAGGTGGGGAGGTTGAAAGAATTTCGTGTTCATACATCACGTAAATGCCTTGCAAGCTCAATACTACAGCTACGGCGGCGCGACTTCCCGAGCCAGGGTGCTACGCGCCGCCGCAGGGTGACCCAGGGGTGGCACCGCTAGCGCGGGGCGTCGTCGCGAAAAAACCCCTCACGGAGCCTTGCCCTTCGTGCCAGGCGTCTTCTGAGACAGCCACGTCGAGGCAGTCTTCGCTTTCGGAGTCTTCTGCGTCGGCGGGACGTGGCAGACGATCTCAGCCCCGTCCTCGATGTCCTCGGGGTTCGTCCACACGGGAATTTCGGTGGCCTCGCTCTGCAACTGATCGGCCAAACAGCTCACGAGGTCCCCCTGACATTTCACAGTGCTCATGACGGAGAGCGTGATCATGTGAAGGTTTGCGGCCTGCTTCACGCTGTGCTTCTGGGCCAACCAGAATGGGTGAAGGAATTTCGTCTTCGCGTCCCAGCTGATGGAAGGAACGATATTGTAGGGGTTGCTCTTCTCGTCAGAATGAACTGTTGGGATCGCCTTGTCGGATATGCTACTGCTCGTGATGTTCGCCGCCGACTTGGGCAAAGGAACGAGCACCAGCTGCCCAACTTTGTAGCTCTTGGCGGCGAAGACCTTGACGTCAGTCGGAGGGCGGGTCGGCGCCTGGGGCCCGCTATCGCGTCGCCACTCCTCGGATCCCGCCGCCGCTGTCTCGAGATACGAGAAGGTGGCGACCACTTTCAAACCAGCTGCGGATATACGCGCCTGCTGGTGCGCCAGGGCGAGAGCCCTCAGGATCTTGCCAGCCACCAGAGACCCCCCTCCTGGCATGGCCAACGTGCTCTCCCACTCCACCGCCTGCTCCTCGGAACTCATGCGGGAGGCCTTCACGCCCTCTGTTGCCACGCCGTCAGCGTTGTACAGTGCCAGCCTCGGCGCCAAGGCTGAGGCCTGGGCCGCCGCTAGCGCGGGAGCTGTATTCCCCCCGCTCGCTGGCGCTGTCCTCTGGACGGGGCAGGGAGGCAATTTGCTGCGGATGCCCGGGTGATCTGCCAGCTCGGCGCGCAACCCATCCTCACAGCGGCAGGCCGCCTCCAGAATGGCTCCTTGAGCGTCTGCGGTTGCCCCGAGAAGAGCGGCCTCGGCCAACTCCATTCCCACCTTTCCAAGGAAAGCGCGCCTCTCCTTGGGGGTCATCTTCTGGTAGGCGCCGCACTTGTCGTAGGTAATGTGAAAGCGTCGCAAATGCTCTTCGATCTTGGCAATGGCCTGCTTGCCAGTTGACTTGGCGGGCAACCTGCCCGCTAGCGCGGGCGGCGCCCGCGTGCAAAAGCCGTCCTCGATGGGGCTCTCGGGCGTAGTTTTGTAGGCGAGCTGGATGCACGCCGCTGCGGCGAAAGGCGCGTTGAACCAGTCGTGCACCGCTGAGATGTTCTCCAAGCGGATCCGTCTCCCCTTGTTATCAATGCAATAATGGTGGAATGCTTACAGGGCGTCCCACGCGGGGCTCTGGGCCATGTTCAGCGCCACCTGCAGCAGCTGCCTGTAGTTCTTCATCTCAACCACGCGACCTTGCCCGATCATCCGCAAGTGCTCCTTCGCTTTCTCTTCGCTGATGGTCCCGTTCGCCAACTGCACGTCCTTCATGCACACGGTGTCCGTCAAGGAGGCCAGCACCTGAAGCTCGTGCTCGACAGCCTGCGCGTGCGACTTGTTGTTGATGCACCGCTGGATCATCGCCACGCCCTGCGGTTCCTCCTCGTCGAGCGTGTAAGACAGGATCTCCCACATCAAACCTGCCTCTGCGGCGTCCGCTAGCGCGGGCGTTTTCCCCTCGACCAACTTCGGGTCAATCCTGCCGCTCTGGTCGGCCACCGTGTTGAGCAAGGGGGCGAGTGTGACTTGGGCCCGGCCCGTAATATTTTTCAAGCATTGATTCAAGTGGGTATGCGAAATGGACAAGCACATCGCCTCGGCGGGGTCTGGCGGGGTCAGTCGGGGCCCCCCTTCGCACTTGTCCCGGTTGTGCTTCAGCCCACGCGTGCATCCTGGCTTGACCTCCACGCAAATGCAATCGTGGTCGGCCTCCTCCTGGTCCCACTTGAAGACCAGGTCCATCAAGAGCGACTCGCACCGACCTGGGTTGGGGCTCAAACCCTCACGGTTCACCCAGCGGGCCATCACCTGCGGCGGCTGGAGTCGTCGCTTGGGCGCCCCCTGCAATGAGCACGCGCGATACTTGGTCCGCATGGCAGCGACCTTCTTGTAGTCAATGGTGTCGGCCTCGATGCGATTCACCTCGGTCGCGGAGCTGCCGATGACGGTGTCCATGGGGGCGACCTTGATCTCCGCGGCCTGCCCAGGAATCGCCGCGGCGGGGGCCGCGGCTCCATGGCCTCCCTGAGCGCGGCGACCCTCGGGCAGCGCCGATCCGATCGCCATTTCCTCCCGCGCTGGCACCGCCGCGGGCGCGGCGGCACCCGCTAGCGCGGGCGTGTCTTTCGCCTTCGCCCTCCCTGTGCTGTGTTCGAACAGCGCCGTGTCAGGGGAAGCCCCTCTCGCAGACTCGAACCGCGCCTCCGCCGCCGCCGCCGTTGTGGGAGACGCTGCTGCACGCTGTGCTGCGCGAGCGGCCCTCGCCCTCCGCGGAGCGCGGGTGCGGTTGCGGCTGCGCGAGACGCTGCTGCCGCGAGGGGAGCGGCTGCGGGCGTGCCCGCTCTGGAGTCTGCGGGCCCGTGGTCCGCTAGCGCGGGCCCTGCTCCGAGGGCCACGGCTGCTGCTGGAGGAGCGGCTGGAACAGCGGCGCCGGCTGCCCGAGCGACGCGAGCTGGAGCCACTGGAGCTGCGGCAGCGGCCGCGCCCCATGAGCGGCAGTGGGATGAAGGAAAGCCGTCCTGCAGGTGCGTTTCGGCCGAATCGCCGAGTGTAGGCTCGAGCCAAGGCAACGGAACACATGGCGTTTGCAAATGTATTGATCCTGGCTGTTTGAATGCAAACAGCGTCAAAATTAATTGAACCAGCGCTCGCACAGATTCTCTGGAATATCGAAACACGTGATAGAACCACATTGAAACATCATGAGCGACACGGCACCATGCGAAACATAAACATCACTGCAACACAAAACACGAAACAAGACAACGACAAATAGCAACACCGAACAGTCACACACGAAACGTTAAACACACGGGAACCTACGAACATTGAAAGAGAACCACGAACTGTCGGAACACGCATGCCAAAATACTATAGAAAACAGAACGCGCAAAGTAGAACAACATGTGCGACACGAGCCATACGGAACACTGAACGTCATGAACCAAACGCCAATAAGACGGAAGGCAACAAGCGAAACGAATTCGAAACGAAAATGCATGTAAAAGATATGCAACGACAACGGACATCGGAACGAAAATCGAAACGAAAATCGGGACGCCCATTAGAGCCGCATCGAAACCGAACATAAAAATCGAAACGAAGCAACAAGCCAACGAAACGACAACGGGCCAGACAAAAAAAACATCAGAAGGTACGACATCAAACCGAAACAATCGAAAAGAAACGAAAACCGAAAATGGCACGAAACCGAACCAGAAAACGAAACAGCAATCACACAAGCGAACACCAATTTCGTAATAACTCCAAAAGCAACGACAATCACATCGAAAATGCGCGAAACGAAACGAAACCCGAAACGAAAACACAATTAACGCGGACCTTGAACTGAAGCGAACTAACGTCGATATCGAAATCGGATCGACGCCGAACAACGAAAAGCAAACAAAACAATCGAAAAGCCGAAACAATTCGAAACGAACATTGACGCTAGAACAAAACAACCAGCGAAGTGAAACAAATAAAACAACAACGGCACTCTGTATGCGCACCACGCCGCCATAGCCGCCAAGCGAACTAACGCGCCTGCGGACCAAACACCAACTTCGGTAACTCGCGAGGAAGTCTCGAGCGAGAGCGTCCTTCCTGTGTTTGGGAGCCTCTCTGGCCCAAGAGTCTCGGAGTGAATTGCGAGGCTGCGTCGGGCGGGACAAAGGCGGCGGCGGCGACGACGGCTGCCGACGACGACGCCGACGACGACGGCGGCGGCGGCGGCGGCCTCGGAATCGAATGCCCCGCGGCCCACGTCCTGCCACCGAACTCACGACAGGGCGCCGCCAGCGGCGCCCGGAACCCGCAGTCGGCCCCTCGCGGACTGCGCGCCGAGTGGCCCCGCTACCGCGGGGCCGCATCCGGCGCCGGCTGGCCCCGCTAGCGCGGGGCCGCATCGCGTGGAGTCGCCCTAGGCAGCTCGCGCGCGGAACGCGCGCGCCCTCTCCGTCGAGGTGGCAGCCCTGTGGGCGAAGTGAACGCGCTTTCGCCGCGCTGGCCGCGGGCGCAGTGGCGCAGCGCGTGTGCTGCCGCTTGCCCGTAGCTTCCGAAGCCTCTCCGCAGTCGTGGCGGGCCTGTCTAAGAAAAATGTCCGCGGCCTCCCTTTCTTGTTGCCCACCGCAACACCCAGGTGCACGGGCTGCGGCCCGACCGGTCTGGTTACAATGGGCAGCGTGCACCCGCTGGAATTCTCGGACGCCTTCGACATTTGGGATGGCTTGGGGGCCAGGGACATGAGGTCTGGATACATGTCGCAAATACGTGCGCAACACGCGCGCTGCGCCCTCAAACGAGCCCGCCTCCCCGCTAGCGCGGACGCGTGCCCCCCCTTCATCCTGTGCGTGTTCTCCACGCAGACAAACCGGAAACGCAAGACGCACCCCGCTGCGTCGAACATCATCGCGGCCAATAAGCAATCGAACGCGAGCCCGCTCCACGACGGCAACCCTTTAGCAAGGGTGCCAGCGCGCATTGCGAACATGTTGCCGTTGAGGCCGCCGAACTTGAGCGACGCGACGTCCGCGCCCATGGACATGAATTTCCGGGCGCAGTTGACGCTCCACGCGAGAGCCCCAGTCTCGCGCATCTGCTTCTGGCCCAAGGCCATAAGGGCATGGACTCCGCGCCTTGGTAAATCCCCCTTCCGCTTGCTACCGCGCGAATGGCGGAGTCCGCATCCGCGGACGGTGTCGCTCATGAACAGAATGTACTGCCCAGCGTCGAAGAACCTGTTGATGAAATTGACCTGTTGGGGCAAGCCCTTTCGCCCCTGGACGGCGTTCACTTTGTCGAAGCCATGAGAGCCCAGGGCCTCCCTGTACAAGGTGACGTCTGGCGTGGTCCCGCTAGCGTGGAACCCTGGAGCGGTGAATACGTAGATGGACGACTGGGCCACCCCCTGAGCAACCAGGAACGCCAAGGTCCTCTGGCACACCAATTCGGGGCGGCCAATCGAGAATATCGCCACCACGAAGCTAACCCTCACGTTCGCGCAGGTCTGCAACACTGAACGCGTCGCGTTCCCTTGTCGCGGCATGGGCAAGAGGTGGTTGCCCCGCCCCGCTAGCGCGGAGCCGACCAGGCCCCGCAAGATTTGTAAAGCCGAACAGGTATGCTAACACCTCGAGCCCTGACGAAGGCATGGCAA
>CAUYUJ010016218.1:0-10000 GCA_963575745.1 Prorocentrum cordatum | reverse complement strand
AGGCGGCAATGCGCCAAATCGTCGGGAGACCAATCCAAGTTGTTCACTGCGAAACGAGTGTCTTAGTAGAGGCGGCATTGGCAAATGCACGCAAACAACACAGGTGCAGGAGTAGCCAACACGCCCTGCACTGATAAACTCAGTTTGGCATTGCACAGTAGGACGCGTACCTCTTGTACTACCATGTTCGTATTATTACTACCACCAATTATGCTAGAGCTACTGCTCACGCTACAATGCTGCATCAAACATAACGTCGCCACGCACACCCTCTGCGTGCCGACGGGGCGTCGCTACGCACACCCTCTGCGTGGCTGCGACCATTTATTAAAACCCTAAAACCAATTAAATTCACCAATAAAGTACGCAATCGCTCACTGACACACTCACTCACTCACTCACTCACACACATACACACGCACGCACGCACGCACGAGGTTACGCACACCCCGGCGGCGAGCGAGAGGGGGAAAGAGAGGGAAAGAGCCCTCTCAGGAAAGGTAGCAGGGCTTCTCAGAAGCCCTCTGGCCTTCTGACAAATTTTCTGCGTCTTCAGGAGAGGCTCTCTGAGAAACGAATGGGGGATTATCAGAAGCCCTCTGGCCTTCCGTGACATGTCCTGCGTCTTCAGGGCAGGCCTAGATAGCTTCACAAAAGGCCAGGGGACCTCCGAGCCTTCTGAGAGGGCCGACCACTTCTCGCTTCACCCCGCGGGTGCGCGGCCCGCCATCTGGTGCTCCACACAGGCTGCACACGCCGACGGTCTGCGGCCCACACGCTGGCATCGGGGGTCGATCAGTGCCCCCCTGAGCCTGTCCCCCCCTGACATTGCCGCTGCGCCTTCGGGTCCTAACTCGGCTCCCCGGCGGCCGCTCTGGACGATCGGGCCGCCCCTGGAGCGTTTCTGGGCGAGGCGCCTGCAGATGCGACAGAAGCGAAGCGTCTGCAGACCTCGAACCTCAAAACCCCGCCATCGGGCTGCGGGCATCAGCCAATTCATCTGATGTCCTGGTCGCCGCGGCTGGATGTCGCTGGAACTCGCCATGACTGCGAGACAACAGGCCCCCGATGCCAAACTCGCAGACTGACCGAGGACCGACTCGGGAGTCGGGAAGAGCCTTCGGGGCATAGCCTGCAGTCGTCGCCTGCTTCCCAGGTTAAACCCGACCCTGAAATCCCGCCCCCGAACTCTCTCCAAAAATATGCGCAGTGTCTTGGAGTTGGTGATAAACGACTGCGCGGGCATAGTAGCTGTTGCAAAGAATGGCGGAGGGTTGATACCGGCAGGGCTGGGATGGTACAAGGTCACGTTTAAAACAGACGATGGGGCAGAATCGTATGCAACTTGCAATAAAAAAAGGGGAACGATAATCCCAGGAGGGGGGTGATAGAATCTACTCTCTCTCAAAATGGAGAATCGATGTGGAGCAATGTACGTGGTGCACTCTACTTGGTGCAGTCACTGTGGTGCCACGTATGTGGTGCAGTGGATATCGCGCAAGCTGTATATATATAGTGTGTATATATATATATATATATATATGTATATATATACACGTATTCCTACCCATATTTTTTTTGCACGGCCGGGGACCGCGGAAGAAAACAACAACAAACACAACCGCACACACATATGTTTTTATATATATATATATATATATATATATATATAAACATATATATATATATATACGCACGTATTCGTATCCATCTTTTTTCCCAACCCTCCTGCGTTGGGTACTCGTTTTGAATAGAGCACTGCGGTCTCCGTTCTCCTCCTCCCGCCCCCCCCTCTCTTCCCTCCTCCTCTCCTCTCTTGCTTGCTTTATCCTCCTCTCCTCGCTCCTCCTCTTCTCTTCTCTTGCCTTTCGCGTCATCCCTGGCGGGCTGCGATCTGCGGAACTGTCACCACTTTCGAGGGCTGCTGGTGGGTCCAGCGGAGTGAGGCACCACGGGGACTCAGATTTGACCTTGCCATCCCTGGGGGGGGGGGGCTGCGATCTGTGAAACTGTCGCCACTTTCGAAGGCTGCTGGTGGGTCCAGCGGAGTGAGGCACCACGGGGACTCAGATTAGACCTCGCCATCTCTGGGGGGGGGGGCTGCGATCTGTGAAACTGTCACCACTTTCGAGGGCTGCTGGTGGGTCCAGCGGAGTGAGGCACCACGGGGACTCAGATTAGACCTCGCCATCTCTGGGGGGCTGCGATCTGTGAAACTGTCGCCACTTTCGAGGGCTGCTGGTGGGTCCAGCGGAGTGAAGCACCACGGGGACTCAGATTAGACCTCGCCATCTCTGGGGGGCTGCGATCTGTGAAACTGTCGCCACTTTCGAGGGTTGCTGGGACTCAGATTAGACCTCGCCATCCCTGTGTGAAACTGTCGCCATTTTCGAGGCTGCTGGTGGGTCCAGCGGAGTGAGGCACCACGGGGACTCAGATTAGACCTCGCCACCCCTGGGCGGCTGCGATCTGTGAAACTGTCGCCACTTTCGAGGGCTGCTGGTGGGTGGCCAGCGGAGTGAGGCACCACGGGGACTCAGATTCTGACCACGAGCAACGCTCGCGTGCCCTTGCTCCGCGGTTCGTGCCACGTGGCGCTGCGACTCGAGCTGGCGGTCGTCCTTCGGACCCGCAGAAACATCTGCTGAGCTCGATGAGCTAGGGGAACTACAGGAAAGAAGTGCAGGAAACGGAGGCCGGTCATGCACTCGCCGATACCTCGTTGCTCTGTCATCGTCTTTGCTGTTGCATGATCCTTATCTGGCCTGCCGGCGCCGCGGCTCGAGCTGGCGGTCGCCCTTCGGGCCCGCGGGAACATCTTCTGAGACAAGTGGACGCCGCCGCCTTACTTGCAGGCAGCGCATTGCATTCGCGGACAGCAGCATGGCAGACCGCAGTGAGATCCTCAGTCGCGTGGTGTTGCCAAGCCTGGTGGAGACGCGCGTGATCGACCTGAAGTCCCAATCGCGCGTGCACTGTACCTGCGTGGCGTTCAGGCACGCGCGTGATGCTGCTCGCTCCGCGTTCAACCAGTACGTCGCCAGTGCAACTTTGGACGATGGACAACCGATTGATGATACGCGACCCCGGCCTTGAGTTTCTTTCCCGCGGGCCGCCCGCAGACCTGGCGGCGCGCCTGCGAGCGTTCAGCTCCCGCGCTGAAATGTGCGGGAAGGAGGCGGAGAAGCTAGCAGGCGAGCTACGCCTCGCTCGTTCCTTGCACCCTAAACAAGTTCTATCATGTGGAACTCTGCGACGACATGGCGCAGGCAGCGCTGCGGGTTTAGCTCGCACTTGAACAACGCGGCAAACTTCTGTCTCCTCCCGCCACTTTCATCGTCGTCCTATTCCCCGCCTCACCTTCTCCATGCATGCTGCTGCTTCCGCGATGGCCTTTCGCCCCCCCCCGCCCTCCATCCCATCCCTCTCCTACCCCTCGTTCCCGTACCCGTTCTTCTTCGATCCTGGGGCCTCAAGCCTCGTTCTTTCGATCGTCGTCCTGTGAATCGTGCAACGCATGCGCATCCCATGTAGCTTGCACAGCAAATCTCCGCGTCTACACTGTCGTTGTTCCTGCTAATGTTGGCATACTCCTCTTGCCATTTGATGCACGTGGGTTGGGTACGTCGCAGGGTTTTTGTGCACGGCCGGGGACGCTGGAGAAAAAAACAAAACGCACAAGCACACACACACACACACACTTACACATACACTTTTAACGAATTTGGCCTACCCCGAATCCTCTCGGGCAACCCTCCAGACGAGCTGCGAGAAACCCACGAGAGCCCGAAGACGGCCCCAAAGGGCTCAAGGAGTTCTGGCGCGCTCCCGAAACGACCCCAGAGCCCCAAAAGGGTCCACGACGACCCCGAAGAAGCCATCAGACCCCCAAAGAACGCTCCAAAACGTCCCGAAAATCCTCCAAGAGCACTCCCAAGAAGACTCCGAGAGGCAAAATTCATTGATTTTCGATTGGAGTTTTGTGAATTGTGGGATTCTCCTCTTTTCGGCTTCCCGACGCTCCAAGGTGGCGGCGTTCTGGGCGTCCGAAGCCGCCTGGGAGGCTCGATAATCGCCCCATAAACATCCGAAAGGGCTTCCAGGCAGTCCAAGAAAGCCCCACGACGGCACAACGGGGTTCCAAGACGGCCTAAGAGAGCCCCATGACGGCCCAAGATGGCCCCAAGACACCCTCCAGAGCACTCCAAATCGTGACCCGGTCGTTCAGGTAGACCGCGGTTGGAGGTAGGGTGGCCTGAGGAAGCCCCCAAAGGCCCCCAGAAGACTCGGGACAAACTTGCGCGTGGCTCCCAAAGGCTCTCCACAGAGGAGCCTCCGCAACAAAAACTGATTAGGATGGGAAGAATGCGCAATACGCAGGGTATGGCGAGAATGAGGACAAGGAAACATGGAAGAAGGACAACGAATAACATTATTATAACGTCGATGCCGGCAAAGGCAACAAGGAGTTATCGCTAAATTGTCGGCTTGGCCTTCCTGCCATTCCGCCTGCAAACCAAACTTCAAGGACCAAGGTCCATCGCCAAGACAGTCTTGTGTACTCATGTATGTGTATGTGCCTCTACGACCGCCCTGCGGGCGATAAGGAGGTTGGGGGGGATTGAAATCAAATAACCACTCTGACTGACCTCCAGCCTGTCACCTTGATGTCATATCTCACTTTCTCTCTGTCTCGTTCTCTCTCTCTCTCTCTCTGTCTCTCTCTCTCTCTCTCTCTCGCCTTTTTGTTTTTCTCTCTCTCTCTCTCTCTCCCTCTCGATCAGAATCTCCATCCACCACAATGATGATCGCGATGACGATGAGAGCCCACTATCTACCTATCCGTTGACCGACCAATCGGTGAATCTCACTGTCGATCTCACTATCGACCTCAAGAGCAAAATGAGAAAGCCCGCCGCAGGCGCCAAAAAAGCAATTTGTTGCAGGACAACCACAGGACAACCATAGGCACAACCACCAGACAGCCATCAGGACAATCACAAGACAACCACGAGACAAGATGGGTTGGATAAGATAATATGTATTGTGTTGGACAAGAAAGATTGGATGAGATAAGCTGTATTGGATAAGAAAGCCCGCCGCAAGCGACGACAAACATGAAATGATGGATTGCATTGGGTGGATTGGATTGGATTGCATAAGATGGATTGTATGATGTATAAGATAAGATAGGTTGGATTGGAAAAGATGTATAGGATAAGATTAGATGGATTGGATTGGCCCGCCGCAGGCGCAGAAACAAATGATCTGATGGATTGGGTTGAATGGATTGGATTGGGTGGGAGAAAATATGATGGGACAAGATGGGTTGGATAAGATAAGATTGATTGGATTGGACATTATGGATTGGATAAGATGAGCTGGATTGGATAAGAAAACCTGCCGCAGGCGCCGAAAAACATATGAATTATGAAATTAACGACATGCGTTAGCGCCGGGACGCCCGGGACACCGGGGACAACCGGGACACCGCCCGGCCCAACTGGGACACCTCCCGGCCACTGGTGGACGGGAAACGGACTTTCGCTCCTACTGGCATCCGGGACACCGTCTGGCCCAACTGGGACACCTCCCAGCCACCGGCGGACGGGAACGGACTTTCGGTCCTAGTTCGGCCTAGCTACAGGAGGATCACGCGCAGCTTCGCCTCGCCAGCACGGACGACACGAACACGAAACCGATACCGATTTCCAGGTGGGGGGTCTCCATTTCACTGCGATCTCACCCCCCAACCTCCGATACATCGTGTTTCCAACTTATGTGGTGCCATATTGTTAGAGCTACACATATTCTCATTAGTATATTTGATAAAAGGGGGGACACCCCCAACGAATTTGGCCCAGCGGGCCTCTCGGGCAACCATCAAGACAACCCCGGAGAACCCCAAGATAGCCCGAAGACGGCCCCAGAGGGCTCTAGGCATTCCGGCGCGCTCCCGAAACGACCCCAGAGAACCCGAAACGGTCCACGACGACCCCAAAGAAGCCGTCATACCCCCAAAGATCGCTCCAAAACGTCCCAAGAGGCCTCCAATAGCACTCCCAAGAAGGCCCCAAGAGGCAAAATGTATAGATTTCCTGTCGGCTTGTCGTGAATTGTGGGTTCTCCTCCCTTCGGCTTCATCACGCTCCAAGACGGCAGCGTTGTGGGCGTCCGAAGCCGCCTGGGAGGCTCGAAAATCGCCCCCCCCACCACAAACATCCGAAAGGGCTTCCAGGCAGTTCAAGAGAGCCCCACGACGGCACAACGGGGGTTCCAAGACGGCCTATAGGAGAGCCCCATGACGGCCCAAGATAGCCCCAAGACACCTTCCAGAGCATTCCAAATCGTGACCCGGTCGTTCAGGTAGACCGCGGTTGGAGGCAAGGTGGCACGAGGAAGCTCCCAAAGGCCCCCAGAAGAAGCTCAGGAGGCCCCCAGAAGGCGTTAGGAAATCCTGAAAAATGTGTGTCTGTGAGTCTCCCAGAGGCTCTCCAAGGAGGAGCCTCCGCAAAAAGACCTAAGGAGGATGGGGAGAATATGCAGGGTATGGCGAGAATGAGGACACGGAAACATGGAGGAAGGACAACGTAAAACATTATTATAACGTCGACGTCAGATAAGGCAACAATAATGTATCGCTAAATTGCCGACTTGGCCTTCCTGCCATTCCGCCTGCAAACCAAACTTCAAGGACCAAGGTCCATGGCGCGATGCGCCATCGCTGACTTGTATATCCATATATATACACACAAAAGTAGCTGTGTATACATTTGTGTATGTATTGCAAACTATGTGGGGCAATACCTGTGGTGCACAACTATGGGGTGCAAGCTATGCTGTGGAACCTATGTTGTGCAACCGATGTCGTACAATACATGTGGTTCAAGCTATGCGGGGCAATCTGTGCTGTGCAATTTATGTCGAGCAAGACAATGGTGCAACCTAGATGGTGCTACCTATGTGATGCAGCCTATGTGGAGCAACACATGTGGTGCAATATACGGGGTGCATCTATGTTGCACAATCTAGGTTGTGTAATATATGTGCAGCAATTCAGGTAGTGCAAAAATGTGTGGCCAATCTAAGATGCACAATATACGTTATGCCAGTTAGGCTGCACGGTATATGTGGTGCAATGCATGTGGTGAAAGATACGTGGTGCAATCCATGTTGTGTGCTGTTGTTACCTGAAGCAGTCTATGCAGCGCAATCGAAGTGCTACAATGTGTGATGCGCAGTCGTGGAATGCTTACTCTGCAATCGATTTGGCGCAAAGATTGCACTGCAATCTAAAGGTGGCGACCAGCGGCGACGGAGCGGCGACGGCGACAACATAGCCGCCAGACCGACAGACAGGCCCAGTTCTGGGAGGCGGCGAGGCGGCAACGCTGTGGTCGACGGCGACAACATAGCCAGCAGAGCGACAGACAGGCCCAGCTCCTCGGAAGAGAGAAAGGAGAAACCCCTAATGGCAAACACTGTGTCGGGGAAAACGGCCCTGTCGGCGTGTATGAGGGGATGCCAGCCTCCCATCCAACTCTAACGTTGGTTTTGAGCTTTCCCCTCTCTCCACGTGGCTACCTCAAGGACGACGGCTCGATGCGCGCCAACCCACAAGAAATCAACTACCGTGGTCAGCTGTGACGTCTTAGCGCGCGTCAACCCAACGGAGATCAAGCAACTTCATGATCGAGCCGAAAGGAAGCCCCTTACCTTTGATCCTGTCCACGCTGAGGGAGAGACAGGGGAAGGAACTGGGGCCTGGGGGGGGGGGGGGGCGCTTCCGAGTGATCTCGACATGATTCTGGCTGTTTCGCCTCCAAGATGAGACCAGATGGCCCAAGCTGGCTCCAGATGGCTTCCAACGTGCGTTGTCCAAAAGATCGCTCGAAGGCTCCAAGTGGCCACGATGGCGCCCAGGGACCTCGAGCCGCCCCAAACAGGCCCCCAAGGACTTCCCAATTGGCCCCTTGACCCTCAAGACGCCCCCCACAAGGCCCTATAAGAGGCTTCCAAACATGCATCCAAGAAGCCCACCAAACCCAAGACGCTTCTGAGCGTCCTCGCGCCCACGGCCCAGGCGCGGTGTTCTGCCTCTGTCTCGAGGTGCGTTTCAAGCCGTTCTGCGATAATCGTCTGCCTTGCGAGGAGAAGCAGGAGGAGGAGGAGGAGGAGGAGGAGGAGGAGGAGGTGGAGAAGGAGGAGCGAGGAGGAGCGAGGAGGAGCGAGGAAGAGAAGGAGGAGGAGGAGGAGGAGAAGGAGGAGCGAGGAAGAGAAGGAGGAGGAGGAGGCGGAGGAGGCGCAGGAAGAGGAGGAGGAGGAGGAGCGAGGAGCGAGGAGGAGGACGATGTGAGCCGCGAGTGGCGGCGAGTCCCCGGGCCCCCGGATCTCCCCCGCAGCCGGCCGTGAGGTCTGTCCAGCCTCCTGGCGAAGGACCCAACCCAGGAGAGCCCGACAGCGAAACGATGAGCCGGATCGGCGATCAAGACGAATCGGATCGGCGGAGATCGGCAGCCGGGTCGAGAAACGTCGAATCGGCGGAAGTCGGCAGGCTGGCATGCGCCCAGTGAGACTAAATCGGAACCCACATCGGAGGCCCGAGTCGGGCCAGAATCAGAATCGGAAGTCATCGAAATCGATTCGAATCGAATCGAATCGGAGAAATCAAGACGAGCCCTGCCAACCTGTGGCAACCCAGTGTAGCTATGACGCTGCGCATCCCTCCCGTGAAGGTTCCCTCTCTATACATATATATATATATATATATATATATATATATATATATATGCACACCAATATGCGCCTCGGGGTCTGCCAGGAGAGGCCACGATGCTCGTCAGGCAGGGAGGGAGGGGGAGAAGTCGGGAGGCACGTCCGAGCCCTCGGCCCACTTGACGGCGCGGTAGCACCACTCGCCCTCCCCGGCGTCGTGGCAGTCCTCCTCCGGTGCTGCTCCGGCCGCCGCGCCGCTCGGCACCTGGGGCGCCATCCCCGCCGTCGCCTCTTGCTGCGGAGAGGGCTGCCCGAGGCCCAGACTTCCGATGGCCCGATCTCCAGCAGTAGTTCCTCTAGGTCGGGCATGTCCTCTTGCAGGCGGGCTCTGGAACGAAAGTGAAGAGTAACCAAGCGATGATCAAACGTCGTACATGCAGATACGAAGAACAGTGCTCGAAGACTCCTCCTGTCGAGGGACATGCCCGACGTAACAAAATGTTCTCGACCCCCCTGGGCCATCAAACACGGACATCCCGGGAGGGGGTCGGGGCCAACGGGCCGCGCCTCGAGCAAAGAACGCACGTCGCAGGGCGCCAGAAGGACTGCGGCAGGATGGATTCGGAGACGGCCTGGGAGCACGCCACGCGAGGGAAGGCCGACGCGTGTGCGGGGGCTGGCTCGAGCTCGCTTGGAGGGCTGGAGGGCATGGGGAAAATGCCCCGTGAGGTCCCCCGACGGGCTGGGGCTGCAAGTGGGCCGGCTCGACCGGGATGCCGGACTCCTTCGAACATATTCAGCGCGGACGAACCATTCAGTGGAGGCCCGACCACAAGAAACCTTCCACAAGAAACCCAACCCCGAGACCCCAGGATGTCCATTGATTTTTGGTGTGGGAACGTCACGCCTTCCACAGCAAAACCGTCGAAACCCAAGAAACCCAGGGCACCCTGGAGGCAAGCAGGGTGCTTCTTGGCATGGGCCCCCACTGTAAGCCAAAGCCCTCTCACAGCAGCGTAGGCAGGACGGAGGCAAGGGGTGGAGGCATCGGCTGGCACCAATTGCTCTCTGGCCTCTGCATCCGTGCGCATCGCCCCGAGGCCCCCCCAGAGGAGGCAGCTCACCGAGGGCGGGGGGGAGCCCACGAGGATGGAGGTCGCGCACGGGCGGAGGAGGAGGAGGAGGAGGGGGAGGGGAGGAGGAGGAGGAGGGGGACGAGGAGCGAGGAGGAGGAGGAGGAGGAGGAGGAGGAGGAGGAGGAGACAGGAGGTGCGAGGAGGAGCGA
>CAUYUJ010016217.1:244013-290004 GCA_963575745.1 Prorocentrum cordatum | reverse complement strand
GTTTGCACAGATTTTTAGTGTCACCCCCCCCCGTCTCTCTAGCTGGGGCGCAGCCGCTTGCAAAATGCGCTGCAAGTTGGCGGGCCTGGCCAGCGACC
The DNA here is from genome assembly GCA_963575745.1 of Prorocentrum cordatum. Classification (NCBI taxonomy): domain Eukaryota; class Dinophyceae; order Prorocentrales; family Prorocentraceae; genus Prorocentrum; species Prorocentrum cordatum. The sequence goes on along the minus strand of CAUYUJ010016217.1, from coordinate 289,906 downwards.
TAAACTCCGCCACCAGCACTGCGCTGCTGTGCGACACTGCGCCGCGCGCGGTCGACGCACTCGATATCCACTCCAGCGCCCTGCCCCCTCCTCCGAAGCCCGCCCTCTCACATCATCTCAGCCCTTCCCTTCCATGCCGCCACCCCCTCTCTCCCTCTCCCCCCATTTCCGCGCGGCCCACCGCCCTCCCTCCCTCCCCCTCCCTTATCTCATGCGCGCCGTCACCCCCGGCACCTCGGACCTGGCCACGCGCCCCCCTCGGCACCTCGACACCTCGGACCTGGCCTCGCGCCCTACCTCATCAAGCACCCGCGGCCTTCTTCCCCTTGCGCTGCTTCTTAGCAGAACCATCTTTCGGCTGCGCGCTCTGAAGGAACTCTTCGTCTGCCCTGGCCTGCCCCTGGCGGAAGAGAACGCGCGCCTCCATCGACACCTTCTTGATGCTGGCGGTCATCGTGTTCGCTGCAATACACTGCGTTTCGAACATGGCTTTGGGAGCCTCGACCGCTACCCTGTCATCATCCTCCTCCCTGCTGGCCCCTCCCTCACAGATCCTCTCATCCTGCCCTATTCAGCTCGCTCACTCCCGTATCCTCCCATCGTGCCATATCCAGCCCGCTCCCCTCATATCATCTCATATCCTCTCCGCTACCCTACCCCTGCCCCCGCCACCCCGCGGGGCCTTCTTCCTGTAGTCCTGCAGGTCTTTCGTCATCAGCAGCTGGTGCAAGTTCCCGCGCTGGATGGCGCCGTTCATCTGGGGTCGCGGCACGATAACATTAGTATCATTGATGCGGGCATTCATGCGCCAACACGGCACCACAGTAACACTCACACGGACAGTCATACGCAGTATGAGTGTGCATATGATTGTTTTTGTGGGCCGTCAGGACGGATGAACGCGTGTATGATTGTTATTGTGGGGGCCAGAGGTTTGCGATTACAACGGTTTGGTTAGGGCTTCGTGTCCTCGGGGGGGGGGGGGGTGGGGGGGGGGGGGGGGGGGGGGGGGGGGGGGGGGGGGGGGTGGGGGGGTGGGGGGGGGTGGGGGGGGGGGGGGGGGGGTGGGGGGGGGGGGGGGGGGGGGGGGGCGCAGGCGCCCAAATTCGGAATCTGGAGAACGGCGCTGCAGGGGGTGAGTAGGGTGGGGGTGGCGAGGATATGTTTCACATTGCGCCATGGGCCCCAGTCAAGGCCTCGTCGAGGGTACCCTTCATCAGCTTCACGGACGCCCAAGCGGGCAGGTTCAGCATATCGTCCAGCATCTTGACCTGGCTCATCGCGTCCTTGTAGAGATCCCTCGTCTTCTTCACTTCAGAGAGCCACTCGGGAACAACTGCTTTTTGCCGTCCTCCTCCTCCTCCTCCTTCTTTTCCTCCTCCTCCTCCTGGGTTATCGCCTCCTCCGCCTCCTGGGTGAGCGCCTCCTCCCCCTCCTGGGGTAGCGCCGCCTCCTCCTCCTCCTCCTCCTGTGTCAGCGCCCTCGCCCGTGCCAGCCTCAGCATCATCAGCCTCGCTTGCCTCGCCAGCGCTTGCCCCCTCGGCCTCGCTAGCATCGACCAGGAAGTCACCCTCGGCCTCGGGGCCAGCCTCGGCCTCGCTTGCCGCTGGCCTCTTCACCGCGGCGCTTCCTCCTGCGTCTGAGGCCTCGTCCCTGATCCTGCGCATTTTGCGGCCGTGGGGCGACAGGGCCGTCCCGTCGCCCAGGTCGGCGCCGACTATCGCCCTGGCCGCGTGGCGCTTCTTGCTGCTGTGGCCGACGGCGCGCTCCGCCTCGCTGCCCGCGCCGCCGCCTCCTGCTGGGGCACTGGGCTCCGACGTACCCTCTGAGCTCTTCCACTCCTCGATGCGGCGCCAATTCCTCTGGAACGTGTCGTTCAGCTGGCGGCGTATGTTGAGGAATTCCAAGGTCGAACTCATATCGTCGTACCGCGTGTAAAACCCGCCCTGCAAGCAGCAGCTCACGGCATACTTCATCGCGATTTTCAGGCCAGCCGCGCCGCCTCCGCGGAGCCACGCCAGGCGACCCAGAGTGACATACTCACCTTTATTTTTCTCCTCCTTGGTGTGCACCGACTCCTTCTGCACAGTCACCGTCTTGAGCCATTTCTCGTGCTCCTTTTTCGCCCACCTGGCCCTGAAGGCTCGCTGGTTCGTCCATCCTTTCTCCTTTTTGTAGTCCTCTCTCAGCTGCTCCGACGCCTTGTATGCTCGGTTCCAGCGGCCGACGGCTTTGGGATCCTTGTTGGAGTCCAGCACGAACATGTAACCCTTTTCTTTCAAAGCGTCGAAGTAGTCCCTGTCCTGCCTCTCCTGCGCGGTCATGAACTCCTTGTATTGCGGCCCGTCGTCGTCGTCCAAGCCCTCCAAACTAAAATTCGGATCTTTTTTTTCTGCAGTGCTTTGATATCATTCAACGCCCTCGACTGGTGCAGAGCTGCCAACTTGTCATGAATCGCCTCTTGCAAATTCTCGTCGCTGGAGAACTTGGTATCCATTGTTGCGTTCAGGGACTCGAGCTGCCGCTCGAGGAGGGCGACGAGTTCCTTCTTGGACTGCAGCACCTTCCCAGCCCCCTCATCCGAGCTCGGGGTGTCTGGGACCCCCCTCCTCGTGGCGGGCTTTTCGGCCACCTCGGCATATGCCGCCGCCTCGGCGCTGGCGCTCGGGGAGGGGGGCGGCTGCTTGCCGCGCTTCCGCCTGGGTGTGTTCGTTGGGGTCGCCGCCTGCGCGCCTCCTGGGGGCCCCGCCTGCTCGCCTCCTGGGGGCGCCACCTGCTCGCCTCCTGGGGGCCCCGCCGTCTCGCCCACTGGGGGCGCCGCCGCTTGGGGCGCCATGAGCTCACGGACTCCTGCTTCCATCTGTGCTTGCAGTTCCGTCAATCGGTTCGACATTGAGTTCGATTCATGTATTGAGGCGAGCGCTTTATCGAGAGCCTCGCGCTTCCTCTGGCGATCCTCCTTCCTCGCAGTCTTCTCCGCCTTCTTGCGTGCCTTCAACTCCTTCTCAGCCTCATTCTGCCGCCTCTCCGCCTCCATATCCTTCCGCCTCGCATCAGCCTCCGCCTTCTCCAGAGCCTCTTTCCTCGCCACCTCCTCCGCCAGAACCTGTTTCCTCGCCTCCTCAGCCTCGCGCCTCGCCTTGACCTCCCACTCGATCTGCTGGCACTCTTCGTTGCGCATCTTATTGGGCTCATACTCCTGGTATTTCTTCTCCGACTCGTCCCTCAAGGCCTTCACTCTGGCCCTTTGTTTCTCCGTGGCCTCCGCAGCGAAAGCTGCCTCCTGTGTCACCAAGGCGATCTCGTCATCGCCACCTGGGTCCGTCGAGCCCTCACTGTCGGAACTCACCTCGGCCACCTCACTCACCTCGGCCGCGGCAGCTGGGGCTGCAGCTGCTGAGCGTCTCTGGTAGAACGCGTGCTCTGCTGACGAGCAGCGCCTGTCTGGCAACGTTCCGTCCGCCGCCCGCGTGCCGTCCTGGCCAGGAAACGACAATTCCATCCTCACCTCCCGTCCACCACCCCTCCCGTCCACCACCCCTCCCGTCCACCACCGTTCCCGCCCACCCCTCCCGTCAACATTCATACGGCGTATGAGTGTTGATGGGGCGGTTCCCATCAACATTCATACGGCGTATGAATGTTGATTGGGGCCGCATGCACGGTACCGTGGCGGCGTATGAATGTTACGGCGAGGGGGGGATGGTGCCGTATGAATGTGTACGGTGGTCCTTTTTAGGGGGGGTGCTGTGGTGACCACACTATTCGCGCCCCCTCCTGCTGGGCCTCCCGCTGGGCCTCGCCCACAGCAACTTCCATCAACTCCTGGCCAGGTGTTTCAAGGGTATGCCAGGGGTGCAGGATGAGGAAGGAATGAGATGCAAGTGGGTCGCGCGCGGAGCGTCCTCCAGGGACTCGCCGCTTTTGTCCTTCGCCCTCCCAAGGAGCTGCGGGTCGATCTGGCTCAGTAGGGAGCCCTCCTCCACCTCGCCGCGCCCCTCGAGGGGCGCCCCGTCGGCGCTCTCCGCGACCTCGTCGCCAGGCTGTTCGGCGCTTGGCGTCTCGGCGTCCTCGGGCCGACGACGACGACGACGACGACGACGACGACGACGACGATGATCGTCCTCGACCGTGATGGCGAGCGAACCCGCGGGCGCAGCGCTCGCCATGGCGGGGCCTCTGGCCCACAAGTGCGTCTGAGACGGGGCCTGAGCAACTTGAGGGGGGGTGGCGTCATCGTTCTCATCGCCGCCACCCCACTATCGCGGTCGTCGTCGTCCCCCCATTGTCGCAATATTGCTTTATCTACTCAGTCGCGCCCTCCCGCCCCCGCACCCCCCAGCCCATCATCGCGATCGTCGTCGTTATGGCCGCCATCTCCATCGCCGTCATCACCACCCGTTCGGCGCAAACCTTTTCTCTCGAAATGTTTGCGCCGCCAGGCGGCGAGTCGAAATCCCAGCGAGGCGATCGCTCCAGCGCCCGCCTCGCCTCATCGTCATGGCTCGGCGCGCGCCTCGCCTGCTGCAGCTTGCCGCCGCTTCCTCACCTCCTCCTCCTCGCTCCTCCTCTGCATCATCTCGGATGGGCGTCATCATGCTTTCTGCCCATCGGGCGTCGCCGTCGATCTAATTCGAATCGAAGCCAGCGCCCATGCTGCCGCTATCGCTGGAGTTCGACCTGAGCGCACCCCCCCGCAATCTCTTGCTCGGGGTCGGCTGCTCGGCGCGCGGCTGCTCGGCGCGCGGCTGCTCGGCGCCGCGCGCCGACGGAGGGCTTCGGGCCGCGGCTGGGCTGGCGGCTCTCTGTTTCTTCATCGGCGGGGTGCTGGGAGGCCCTGGGCTCATCTTGGCTGGCGTGGGTCGCACCGTCCTCGTTGCTGTGGCCTTGCCCTTTCCTTTACCCTTGCTCTTTGCCGCTGCTTTGGCCTTGCACTTGGCCGTGCCCTTGCTCTTTGCCGCTGCCTGCTTTGGCTCTGGTTTGGGCTTACTCTTAACCATCGATGCGCGCTCAACTACCTCCGCTGCCAGACCCTCGCTGTCGTCGACCTCGTCTTCTTCGTCATCCTCCTCCTCCTCCAACTCCTCCTCCTCGCCTTCATTTTCAGCCTCCTCGTCCTCCTCCTCCTCGGGCTGCCCACGATCCTCAGCGCCCTCGTCCGCATCTTCGCCCGTGGCGGCCCCCTTCTCCGCAGCCGCTGGCTTCTTGGCCACGCTCTCCTCGGCGTCCTCGGCAGCAGCTGGCCTCTTGGCCGCTGGGCGCTTCATCGCCACCTCCTTCCTGTGCAGCTTGATGTAGTCGGCCTTGCGGCGCTCGAACTCTTCCTTCTCGAGCTTGTCGCCCGCGAGCTGCTTGGCCAAGCCTAGAATGAACAGCTCAGGCTTCACCATACCGTCCCGAATGATCATCTGCCCGAACATCTCGCCGCCGACCCAGACCGCCAGGGTCCAGTAGTCCTGCTTGGCTCGGTAGAACTTGCTCACGTATATCTTCTTCCCAACTGCGTTGTGGGCGGACCACTCCAGGTCTGGGTCGGCGCTCGTCTTGGCCCCGCTCTGAAACTCGCGCCACTTGGCTGCTGCGACGCCTGGGACCTGCCACTTCGCGCCGTCGGGCCACGCCACAGTGATCTCAACTTCGTCGGCCAGCGTGTCGGGCACCTTCGGCGCGAGGCCGTAGTCTGGCGCCTTCTGGCCGCTGCCGCTGGTCTTCAGCCTGCACGCGGCCTGGGCGAGGAAGATAAGGGGAGAAGGAGGCGGAGGAGGAGGAGGAGCAGGAAGGAGGACAAGGAGGAAGACGAGGATGGGGAAGAGGAGGAGGAGGAGGAGGAGGAGGAGGAGGAGGAGGAGGAAGAGGAGGGGGATGCCGAGGAGGAGAAGGAGCAGAAGGAGGATCGGGGAGGAGGACGAGCAGGAGCAGGAGGAGGAGGAGCGGGAGGACGAGGGGGATCAGGAGGATGGACCTTCTTCACGCGGTCCCAGTGGTACGTGTACTTCGTAGCCGACTTGTCGTCGGCGAACGTAGTTGCGTCGGCCTCCTGCGATGGCATGGCCCTCCCGCTACCCCCTTCCTCCTGCCACCTCTCCTCACCTCCTAGCTTGTCCTCCGGCCTCCGGAACCTCCTCCGCCTCCTCGCCCTCGCCCTCCTCGCCCCTCCTCCTCCCTCGTCCTCCTCCTCCTTCTCCTCCTCCCCCTCCCCCTCCCATCATCCCGCTTGGACCCGTGTGTCCAGGATCTCGCTGAAGTGATCGCTGAACCACTTCGGAGGCTTTCGCGACCTGGCGGCGGCATCATTCACACGCAAACTCATACGGCGTATGAGTGTGCGTATGAGTTGTATCATCACCCTCACACTCCCGTCCAAAATCCTCGTCCGTCTCCTTCATCCTGGATACTCCTCCTCCTCCTCCTCCTCATCTCATCATCATCGCCCTCGAGGACTCCCCATCCCCCTCGGCAGATGCATGTCCTAACCCTCGTGGCCCTCCTTCTTGATCTCCTCCTGCCCTCTTCCCCATCATCCTCATCCCATCACCCCCTCACCCTCGCCCTCATCATCCCTGGGATTACCCCCCGAGCGGCCTGTGCTTCAGCTTCGTCTGGCTGACGTGCCTCAGCAATGCTCTGATCTGCGAGCCCCGCACGGGGCGCTGTCGCGCGGCCCTCGCACTTCCCCCCCGACCCGCCCCCCCCTCCTTCATCACTTCCTCAATCACCTACCTCATCTCATCAATCACCTACCCCCGGAGCGGGCGAAGCCTTCTGGCTACGCATCGATGTCTGATTCGCCCAGCTCTCGAGCGCGTCGTCTAAGTGCCACTCTTTCTCCATCGAGCTGCCGAGATTCTGCAGGAGGAGCTGGAGGTGTTTTCCATTCACAGTCTCTGCAGGCTCGACCGCTGATCTGACGGCCATGATGAGCCCCTTGTGCCTGATGAGGCGGTCGGTGTCGATGTCATCCTCGCGGCGAGGAGGAGGGGGGCGACGATGGGAGGCAACGATGCCGACGACAACGAGGACGGGGGAATAAGAAATAAAAATGGTAGGATGATGACGACGAAGTGGAGGAGATAGAGGAGGAGGAGGAGGGGGGGGAGGCGGGTGAGAGGGGAGAGGGGGCGGCGAGGAAGAGGAAGAGGAAAAGGAGGCGGGAGAGGAGGAGGAGGACGACGACGACGACTACGACGACGACGACGAGGGTGAGGGCGAGGACGAGAAGGGGCCCCCCATCCGCGTCGCCGCCACCGTCGTCCCACCATCCTACTCCCCATCCTCCCCTCCTCCTCCTCCTCCTCCTCCTCCTCCTCCTCCTCCCCATCTTCTTCCTCCATCCTCCTCCTGCTGCTCCTCCTGATCCTCCTCGCTTCCACCATGCCTCCTAGCTCCAGCCCCGCCCGCCCGCGCGGTCCTCGAGCTCATCTGTGTAGTCGACGGCCTCGGGCGTCCGCACGTGTTTTTGCAGCGCCTGCAGGATCCTGTCGTCGATCGTTGGGTCCTTGGCGGCGACTTGCTTTTTCTTAGGCGTCATCGTCGTCGAGCCTCCTCGGCGCCTCCTCGCGGCGCCTCCTCGCGGCGCCTCCTCGCGGCGCCTCCTCGCGGCGCCTCCTCGAGCCTCCTCGCGCGGCTCCTCGAGCCTCCGCGCGCGGCTCCTCGCGCGCCTCGCGCGCGGCCGCGCGCTGCGCAGCCAAAATGGCTGCGGCTAGCAGGGCACATGCATGTGTTTGAGTCTGTGTTATATACATACATATATTTTCAATTATATGCTATAATATAAGAATATATATAATGTTGTAGGGATTCGGTTCAGGATCTAGGATCTAGGATCTAGGATCTAGGATCTATTTGGAATATAGACAATGCCTTTTTGGCGGGATCTTCAATAGAGATCCTCGGACCCAGTGGGCTCTATATGCGCATCTGCCTCAGATGCGGTCGTTGCATATCCAATGCGCAATTGCGTTGTCGATACTGGTTTCTGCACTACTCCTGTCCAGTTCGTCGCCGCACCGTTCCTCGCAGCACTTGCCATCTGGAACGACGACGACGAGCCGGCCGCAAAACATTCATCTCGACCAAGCAGAGACGCGCGGCAGCACCATACCAAGTTTGAACGCGGACGCAAGTCGGTGGCGCAGTGGTTTGACAGCGTCTGCAGACGAGCTCACTGACCTTGTTTGTACAGAGGGTGGAGAGGTTCGGCACCGAACGGCGTATTTCTCTCTTGCAAAATTGTGCTCTAGAGCTCGGACCTTTTTATTTCCGCTCGTCGTCGTCCCCCTGGTCCGGTCCAGGCCCCGGACCCAACCTCCCCCCCTGGCCCTGGCCCCAGCCCCCCTTGCCCCGCTGGCCCCGGCCCCGGACCCAGTCCCCCCCCCGGCCCTGGCCCCATCTGGCCCCAGCCCCCCTCGCCCCGGACCCTTTAGTTTCGTTCGTCGTCGCCCCTCAGGTCCTGGCCCTGGACCCAACCCGCCCCCTGGTCCTAGTGAGAATTCAGATGAGGGCATTGGCATTGCCATGAGAATTGCGGTTGCATCCAGGCTGGCCTCCGCAACGTACGATGGCTCATGGCACCACCGCCATTGTAAAGCCATCGTCGTTCCGACTTTGGCAGCGGAGCTTCGTCGGCTCCACGGCCAGGCCGCGCCCGGCCTGCAGATCGCGCCATAGCGCCTCCGCTGGCGCGTTCCCCTCTCTTGTTCTCGTCCGCCCCCCGCCCCAGCCAGGCCCCGGGCCCGGCAACGAGAGGTTGCTCGGCGCCTCCCGGCTCGGCGCCGCGAGCTGGGGCGACGTGGCTTCTTGCTATTCTTATTATTCTTCTTCCACCTCCTCTACATCTCTTTCGTTCCCGACCTCTTCGCACATCTCGTCCTCTTCATCGCGCGCGTGCTCCAGAGCGCGTGCACGAGCGCGTGGCGAACATGTCGCAGACCTCCGCCGCGCCGAACATCGGGCTATCCCTGGGAGAATTCACGCAGACGCTGCCTCCAGGATGGCTGCCGACCAATGCGAATAATTGCTCGCTCAAGAGGTATTGTCAACGCTTGCACTTGCACGTTTAAGATCGCGACTCTGAAGGACAATCTAGAAGCGCCGGCGGCAGCAGTGATAGCTCGATTGAAGGGTGATGCGTTCGAGGCGGCACAATCTTTTCGATGTGTCAATCCGGGAACCCGTCGTGAGTTCAAAATCTTGGATGCTCAGTGCTTGCCTCAATTTCGTGATGCCCAAGGAAATATCCCCCAGGAGGCCGGTCTTGAGTTGTTCTTGGATTGTTTGAGGGGCGCGCGTGAATTACATGACCAGGACAAGGCCGGGATTTGCCGCGACGAGTTCTTTGAAGATCGTCGCACGAGGGAACGTCCCACGACGCATGTGACTCAATTCAAATGGAACTTCAACGAGGCGCGTGACAACGCCAGCCTCGTGATTAATGAAGCTGGGATCTCCCATCTTTCGTTGTCCAGGTCTGGTCTGTCAGAGAAGACCAAGTACGACATCCGCTTGAAGATGAATTTTGACATGACACAATATGAAACTCTCTCTCTCTCTCTCTCTCTCTCTCTCTCTCTCTTCTACCTTGTGCAGATTGGCCAAGCAGGAGCAAGCCAGCGATGGGCACGCGAATGCTACCCGCTACCCATTTTGGTGAGCAGGAAGATGCGCGCGCAGATGGGGACAATGACTGCGATGATGATGATGATTATGATGATGATGATGATGATGATGATGATGATGAGTGGTATATTGCATATTGGTATGATAGTACATGGGGTATGACGAGAAGGAGTGGTGGTTCGCTTCTTGGGGTGATGAGTCCGTGTGTTTCGAGCAACCGGATGATTGGTATCAATTTCTTGACGACGGCTCATCAGTATCCGGGTCAGACCTCTTGCAGCACTCGGAGCGGTACTTCCGCAAGGGCAAGGGCAAGGGCAATAACGACAGCAAAGGCAAGGGCAGGAACCGGAAACCACCCTCTGGCAAAGGCAAAGGCTACGGCAAGCTGGCGGGCCCTCGAGGCAGCGACAGCCCACCGGCCACCAGCGCAAGAAGGACGACGGCTGCGCCATTTGCGGAAGCAAGAGGCATGCGAGTGAGCACCGCCCCGCGCGCCACGCTCCCGGCCAGGCCCAGGCCTCTGGTCAGTCCAAAGGCGGCCGCGCGGGCGGCAGAGGCCGTTTCAGGAGCAAAGGGGGATTCTTCAACGAGGCCGATGAGAATGCATCTAGCCAGTCTTCCTATTCGTCTCGGCAGGCTTCGAGGTCCGCTACGGACCGCGATCCGGGCATCAGTGCGCAGGTGCCTGCGCGGCTGTCCAACGCCGCCGCTTTCGGACCCGAAGCAGATTTGCCAGCCTCTGCGGGCCCGGCCCAGAGCCAGGGCCGGAGCGAGCCAGTGCACGATGAGTTCGGAGACCTTCTCTTCTGCACTCCGCCCCCTTCAAGCGGTGGGCCGCCGGCCAACGCGCGCGCGAACTACGCGGATCGTCTCTCGCCGGAGCCTGCGCGTGCGCATGCGTGCAGCACGTCGCGCGCGTCTCGTGCTTCTGCGCGTTTGTCAGGCGATCCCAGGATGTGTTACAGACACCAAACGCGCGGGCGCATCACGCTTGGATGATTTGCTGACCCGGGGGCCTCTGACGGTCTCATGGGCGCAGACGCGCTCATGGCATTCGAGCAAGAAATCTTGATCCCGCGCAACTTGAAATGCATCCTGAAATCCACAAGCACCACGTTCACAGGCATCAGTGGCCAGTCTGACGCTGGCGTCGCTGAGGCATTGGTTCCCGTGGGCATTGAAGGCCCAGGTACTTTTGCACTTCAAGACAGACTTGACCGGGGGCCTCGGGTCGAATTGTCCAGCTCCCCTGAGCAACCGAACATTCCGCGAAATCAAAGCAATTATCCTCTCCAATGTCTTGCCAGATGGAGATGGCGTTTTAGCGTTCTTGCACGCTGCGCGCAGTCCTTCCTTCACGCGCATGTATCTGTCCAGTTCTGGCCATTGCATTGCGCCTATTGATCGTTTCGATTATCACCAAAGCGATAAGCAGCAAGGCTAATTGCAAAGGGATGTCTCAGATTATCTCGCGGAGATCCCGAAGAGACAACCGGCGCCGCGAGGCGATAGTCCGTCGGTCGCGCATTTGCACGCCGGTACTCTTGGTAGTGACCAGGGCATTGAAAGGCGGAAGCAGTGCGAGAATTCAGACGGCGATGTGAAGGGAAAGGAGCAGGAGCAGGAGCAGGAGCGGAATCATGTGTCACATGAGCAGGGCTTGTCTGAGCACGAGCGCGCGTTGCGCGAGCACGGTTTGTTTGAGCACGCACGCGCGCGCCCCCGCCATTAATTTTGCCGGATCAGCTCCTCAAGCGCCTCGTTTTGCAAGTTCGCCCGAAAATGACCCTCGATCGCCACGTTTTGACTGATGCCGCGACCAGAACAGCCGGTTCCACGCATGTTAGCGCCGTTTGCGGTCTTCGCAGGCAACGCAATACGGACTCGAGGAGCTCCTTCCGCCATCCCTCACCCAGGAGGAACTGGCCAAAAGTCAGCGGCACGCGCGCACTATGCCAGAGGAGTTCTACTCGAAATCTGGCCTGCCGCTGATTAACTACCCCGTCGAATTCTGACGACTTCGTTGCGTTCATGACTCGTGAATGCCAGTCAGGCAGGGCCCTTCTGCACGAAGTGTGTTCTGGCTCGGGGAGATTGAATTTCCCGGCGTTTCGTTCCATGGTTGCGCGTCTGCCTCCGCTCGATCACCGGCGTGGCTGGGACTTGAGAGACCCAGAGCATCGGTGCAAGTGCAGATGTGCGGTCGACTCTCTTCTTCCCTTTTGCTCGTTTTTTTTTTTTTTTTGTTTCTCTCTATTTCTCTCTCTCTCTCTCTCTCTCTCTCTCTCTCTCTCTCTCTCTCTATTTCTCCATCTTTCTTTCTTTCTTTCTTTCTTTATTTTTTTTCATTTTTTCTCTCTCATCTCTCTCTCTCTCTCTCTCTTCTCTCTCTCTCTCTCTCTCTCTCTCTCTCTCTCTCTCTCTCTCTCTCTCTCTCTCTCTCTCTCTCTCTCTCTCCCTCTCTCTTCTCTCTCTCTCTCTCTCTCTCTCTCTCTCTCTCTCTCTCTCTCTCTCTCTCTCTCTCTCTCTCTCTCTCTCTCTCTCTCTCTCTCTCTCCCCCCACCTCATGGTCTACTCGCGCGCTCGAGGGCCTCGAGAGAGATAGAAATTGCGACCGCCCGCTTATCCGGCGGCAGGTTGACGTTATTGCGCCGCAGATACACGGCGGGAAGCGCGCGTCAGTTCTCGAAAACCCCTGGAAATCATTTATCTGGAAAGAAATCCCACTGAAGTGGCTCGGCGAGCAAATTGACTATTGCGTGGACAACATTGCTGATCAGCGCTGCCACGGCGCCTACAATTACGACGCGCGCCAACCGGTCAAGAAAACAACCCTCCTGCGTGGAAGTTCTAGGACGAGGTTGGCCAGTAGGCGTCGCGCGCGCACGAGTGCCCATGCTGAGTTGCAAGGGCAGTTCCAGGGAAGCAGCAAAACAGCCCTTGCAGCAGTCTTTCCTCATGTTCTTTGTCGGTCTATTCTTAAGGACATCCAACGCCATGTGATCATGGCCCGACATCGCACCCGCGTTCAGCACGCACGGATGTCCCATGATTTTGAGCATGCGTTGCACGAGCAGGCGCGCGAAGATCATTGGACTTGCATTCGCTGTAAGCTCGGCAGCAAGGCCCCTGAAGGCGTGGAACATTCTCGCATTCCAGGGAAATGCAAGCTGGCACCGTCAGCGCCTCTTGGTCTGCCTGCCGCGCCCACTGGCGGCCGCGGAGCGTGGGGGAGAGAAGTCCAGGAGGAGGGGGTGCCAGGATCCGCCTCGGGCCTTCATCCTCCTCCCGGTCCGGTCGGTCCTCTTTCGCCTCCTCCCGGTTCCCCCTGGTCCGGTCGGTCCTCTTTCGCCTCCTCCCAGTCCTCCAGGTCTGGTCGGCCCTCTTTCGCTTCCTCCCGGTCCTCCTGGTCTGGGCGCAGATTGCGACTTGCGCCCGCGGCCCCCGCAATCCTGGACGCGCAACAAGCTCGGGAAGTCCACGCCCTGCGAACGCGCCCATGGAGACCCCGAGGTCCACGACGAGATCCAGGAGCCCTCGGCGTTGAAATCAAATTTCGAATTGAAAGGCTTCAAGCAGCGACTGCTCGACGCTGCAGACGACGCAGCGCGGGTCAAGCTGCCGTTGGGCTTGCACGAGAAATTCTTTCACGCACCAGCGCACGAGCTCGCAGCAATGTGTAAAGCCACGCAGTTGCCGGTGTCTATCATTAGGTTGTGTAAACAAGTGCCAAGTAGGCGTGGGTCACGTCGCGCTGTAGCGCGCAAAGTAGACAGAGTGCTCGTGAAAGCCTGCGTGAGCGTGCACTTGAAATCAACGAGTGCAGTCTGAATTGTTTTACTTGTTTGACAAAGTGTGGTCTTTCATGGTTGGCGAGTGCATTCGGTATCGCGCTGCTGCCCCGTTGGAAAATGCGCCGCAGAAGCACATTCACCAATGCTACCTGCAATCGTGGATTCGTGACTTTGGCCCCATGTCTGTCTTGGTCATTGACCAAGAAGGTAGTCTCACGTGCGACGCTACGGCTGGGTTGTGCGACGGGTCTGGTACTCGGCGACAATTCGCAGGCACTGGCGCCCATGCCGCGACGGCGGTTGCTGAAAGAGACATTGCTGTGGCCAAGTTGTGCGCTCTGAAACTCAAAGAAGACTGCCGCAAGAAAGGTTTGGACGTTGATGACCGCGAGATCGCGCATGGGGCAACCATGGCTGCCAACTACGCTGTGACCCGTGGATTCTGCGCTCCGGTGCAGGCGCTGCTAGGATACACTCCCAGAGATTATGTGTCCGAAGACATGGCTATACATGAGTTTAGGGAAAGCATTCTAGAAGGCACGCCAGACCCTAATGCAATTGCTGTCAGACTGCGTCTGCAGGAGAAGCAGTGCATCATCCAGCCCAGCGTAGAAGAACGATTGGCTCGCGCCGCCAACATCAGGCAACAACAAGTGACGGAACAAATGTTTGATGCACGGTGCGCGGTGGACATGTGGAGGGCACCTGATCGGAAAGGTCAGAGTGGATGGAGGGGCAAGTGTGAGTTGGTGCATGTAGTAGCAGACAAGAGAATGTGTTTTGTTGTGCACCAGTCTCAACCGTACATGGTTCCCACGCGTCGCATGTCATGTCGCACCTCCATCGTGCTGTGTGCATATCTGCCGTGTCTGCGCACGCGCGCCACATGCTTGAGTTGTTCGACATTGTTGACGGTTGGCACTCAACACTCCCTGCGCATCGGCAAATTCACTGTGGACGGGCACGCGAAAGCGTTCCCACAATCACTGGGGCGATCGCCATCACGCTTGTGGGAGCTGTTGCAACATTGCGCTGTGCACGTGTTTCACATGTCGAACATGCACGCCGCTGCGCATGGCAACGGCGTCAAGCGCGCCCCACGGGCAGACCGGTACACAGAAGGCCTTCTGGTAACGTTGTTGCCCACTGATCGATCGCGCTACCTGTTCCGAGAGGTTGACATCTCTCAAATGATAAACTTCCACAACTTGCTCGGCCGAGCGTGGCCGCAATACTCGCGCATCATCTTTCCCGAATGCTTGCCTGCGGCGCGGCGCCCAGAAGTGCCCGGGGAGTCGGCGTCGCTGGGCGCGAGTGGCAGCGGGCCACCTTCGGAAATCTTTCCAGATATTGAATGCGAGCACGACAGGTCATGGAGCGCGTTGTTCCCAAATGATGATCCGCTTGTAAGTTTTGACGATTCCCCGCGCGCACAGCAGCGCGACATGCCTAACGTGACGAGCATTGCACGCGCATCGCCTGAACAACAACAACAAACAGAACAGGAGTTGACTCGCTTCATTTCGGAATCCAGCGTTGGAGACGCCTCGCAATGCATTCAGCAACTATCGCATATTTTGCCAGGCAACGTCGCTCACGACAGTCTCGCGCGCGAGCTCTCGGCTTTGATTTCGCCAGAAGGGGCATCGCGCGAAGTGCCGCAGCTGGCCGACAGCGCGAGCCAAGGCGCGACCGTGGCGAGGGAAGTCGCCAAGATTGTTTCGCGTCCTTCCGCCTTTGTTTCGCCGCCGCTTCCGCATCGGGACTCTTCTCGTTCGCCCCGCGCGCGTTCGAGCCAACAGCCGTTGCCGGATTCGTCTTCAATTCAGCGTGCTTCTCCTGAGCCAATTCATGGCGACATGGGCGCATCTGCTGCCAGCCCGGAAGCGGACCGCCTGATCCAAGACATTCTTCGGCCGTAGCTGCAGACCAGGATCGAGTGTCTAGGGAACTTTCAGCCGTGATCTCAGCAGATCGCTCGCTCTCGCGCGTCTTGCCGGATTCGTCTCGTGGTGCTCTTGTTGATGATTTCACGCGTCTCATTGTGGAAAACCGCGAGAATTTGCCCCGGGAGTTGTCGGAGGTGGCGTCCGCCGACAGGGCCCGCTCGAGACTCCTCACATCGCCCAGAAGGGCGGCGCGGAGCACGAATGCCGGAACAGACTTCTCTGCCCCAGCAAGTGTTTCCGCCGCAGAGCACGCGGGTAGTCATGGCGCAGAGTTGCCTTTCGTCTCTGTTCCTGGTACCGCCACAGAGGGAACTTTCGCGAATGATCGAAACTGGCCGAAATCTCTCCAGATATTTGTCCAATTTGTTGGAAACTGACATCACGGCGTCGTCTTCGGTCGGAGCAGCGCCGCCGCCGGAGAAGTGACTGAGGCGCGATGATGTGGGAATCCTCGCCCCCTCCTCGTCCTCCTCTCCTCCTGTCTCTGGCTCGTCTCCTCTGGTCTCAGGTTCTCCTCCTCCGGTCTCTGGCCCCCCTCTTCTCGCCTCCGAGGGTCCTCCCGTCGTGACTGAGTCGTCTCCTCTGCCTCTCCGCCCAGGAACAAATTCCTCTAGCGGATCAGCAGCAAGAACAGGAGCATGATGATTTGTATGGTATCACGTGTGTGCGTAACTTCGTGTCTGCCGGGTTGTGTAAAACCGTTTTTCACGATCACCCTGAGCGCAATGACATGCAATAAGATGTTTGGAACATTACACAATGCAGCAGGTCCTAGACATGAGTAGGCACACGCTTGACTGGAATGATGAACTTCCGTGGGATAATCGGCACTGCGACTGCGTAGTTCGCGTTCCTCTAGACGACAGGCTGCCACGTCATTGATATTTCCAGTTTGATGTGTTTTCGGGTGCCTCGTGGGTGCGCGGCTCACAGCAGGACAACACCATCTATGAAGATCAAGCGTTTGATTGTTGGGGCCAAGTTGAAGCAGCTGGTTTTAAAGAGGTTGAAAACTACAACAAATAAAAGTGTTTTAAGCCTGTTGTGGGTCCGCAAGAGGCAGTCCGAAACTCTCACAAGCCCAAAGGCATGGAGCATGAAGTCCAGAATGTGCGGCCGCGGGTATCTTGACACCCAGAAGTTCGAGGTCGACAGGCGCAGCTCCACTGCAGCTCGGTCATCCCAGCGCATCCAGTTGAGCGTTGCGCAGACTAAAGGGCTCGATGTGGAAAGCATCGACATAAGTGCTGACTATCTCCAGGGGTTGACCTTTAAGGAGCTTCTAGACAGGTCCCGGGAGCTAGGCACAGATGTTAGGAGCACGCGGAAGGTGCATTTGCGACCGCCAGCTAATGTGTGGAGACACCTGTGCAAGCAATGGGGCTGGACCTTTGATGAGTCGTACTCTGAGTACCTCAATAGTTCTGGGGTGCGCAATAGTCCGGGGGCGGCCCCTGTAGTCCGGGGGTTGGGCCCCTGTAGTCCGGGGTGGGTTTTTTGGGGGCCCTTGTAGTCCGGGGGGGGGCCCTTGTAGTCCGGGGGGGGGGGCCCTTGAAGTCCGGGGGGGGGTCCCTGTAGCCCGGGGGGGGGGGGGGAGGGGCGGCGTGATCTTCGCGGGGCGACGTCCCGCTCGACGACCGCGGAGATGCGCGCCTGGCAATGCAGAGGGCCAGGCAAAGTGGCCACAGTTGCACGCGTGGCGGCAAGTAAGTCCTTCATTGGGAGCACCACGAAACAGTACAATCTCCGCGGGACACAACTTCGTTGGGCACATCAGGGGCGCAGCTGATTGGCGGGGAGGTTGCGCGCCTGGCCGCGCCGACCCGCGCAAGGCTTGGGAATCGCGTCGTTCTTCGCGGGGCTCTGGTCCGCTGGACACCCAGGGGTGCAAGTGCAGCGAAGTGGCGTCAGGGCAAGGGACAGGAAGCGAGGAACAACATTTGAAAAGCGAAAGGGGGCGGGATGGGGGAAGGGAGCACTGAGGGGCGACGATATGATTTTCAGTGGCACCGATGCTGCTGAAGGTCGTGCCGTCTGGGGGGTGGTAGAGTACACAATCGCCCTGCACGCACCGCCTCGCAAGAAACCCCGCGCCATCCTCACTCGGCCAGGAACGCCTCCCTGGCGACAAGAACTGGCAGTCGCCCTGCGGCCGCCAGTTCGACCGTTGGCCGAAGGTGGAGGCGTTCCTGGCCGAGTGAGGATGGCGCAGGGTTTCTTGCGAGGCGGTGCGTGCAGGGCGATTGTGTACTCTACCACCCCCCAGACGGCACGACCTTCAGCAGCATCGGTGCCACTGAAAATCATATCGTCGCCCCTCAGTGCTCCCTTCCCCCTCCCGCCCCCTTTCGCTTTTCAAGTTTTGTTCCTCGTTTCCTGTCCCTTGTCAAGTTTTTGTTCCTTGCTTCCGGGTCATTGTAGTCCGGGGGTGGGTTCCTGTAGTCCGGGGGGGGGGCCCTTGTAGTCCGGGGGGGGGTCCTGGTAGTCCGGGGGGGGGGTCCCTGTAGTCCGGGGGGGGGGCCCTTGTAGTCCGGGGGAGGGGCCCTTGAAAGCCGGGGGGCCCCTGTAGTCCGGGGGACCAGAACTATTGAGGTACTCAGAGTACTCGCGTGACTGGTTGATTGACCTCGTGAAGCCAATCCCGGGATTGATCAATGCGCCCCTGCTGTGGCAAACAGCTTTGTCTTTGCATATCACCAACGAGATGACAGGACAAAGAGCGCTGTTGGATGAGAACTATTTCTTCTGGTCCAACAAAGTAGCACACCAATCACCTCTGATCACAGTGTCGTACACAGTGCACGTTTATGATTTGCTAGGCGTAGGAACTTCTCTTTGCTTAGCGTGGAATGCAAAGAAATTATAACGCAAGTTTGGTCAAGTAAGTAAGCATGCTCTTCCGTTCTCCACGTAGGTTTAGAGCACGAGCGTTTGCCGAACGGTACGTTATATGTCCACAAGTATCCGTATCTTGACAACATCCAAAAGGTGCCGTTCGACAAGGGACGATTGGCTCAGCGAGACGATGATTGCACGCCGGCAGAGAAGCACGCATACCAGTCCATGTTGCAAAAAATGATGTGGCTAACCATGGCAAGGTGAGATGCTCTCGGGAAGGTGACGTTGCTGCAACAGTCTGCTGAGCAACCGAAGATACATCACGCTGTGTCCTTGAATTGTTTGCTGGAGAGGCTGAAGCGGGCTGGTCCTGGGTTAGGGCTATGTTGCGCCAGGTTGACGCCTCCTCTGCGGATGGTCACTATCCGTGATGCGTCACACGCCACTCGTGATTCATCGTTCGCCCAAGAAGGTGCCGTGATTTGTGTCATGGGGGACAAGCTATGTCGTGGGCACATCGACACGCGACACGATGTGGCGCCACCAGAACATTACGACCTTCTCGAAGGATACGCACACTGATTGTATCATGTAGGTAGTAAGAGCAAGCGTGAATCCCATTCTACATATCATGCTGGAGCGTTGATTGCGTGTAAAGCACATCAGACAACACATCTTTTGAACATGCGTATCACAGAAATTGTTGCGTCGCACATGTTGTCTCGTTTGCATCGCATCAAGCTGACGGCGCTAACAATGGCGCAAGATCAAAATAGCGTTGCCCTTCCAATGGGCCACGTCACAGACTGCAACGATTTGTTTCTTTTGGCCACAGGACAAAAAGGTATCCCGATCGACAAAAGCCAACGGCTGACGATTCTGAGCATCTGGGAAGAGCGTCTATCAGGTAGGATCAGGCGTTTTTATCACTACCCCACAACATCGACTGTCAGCGACAGGCTGAACAAGCCAGGCACACTCCCATTGTTGCTCCGTTTCTTGTCATCGGGGTTCATGAGTGCTGTCGTGGCAAAGGACAGGCAGGTATCCGTCCGGCTGGTGACTGCTCCCGAACAGGAGTACTCGGAACACGATCTCCTTCAGCTGACTGACTGAACGTGTTGCGGTCGTTCATAATCATGTCGTCATCATCGTCATCATCGCGTCTTCCCGCCGCCGTTTGCCGCAGGCTTCCGGCCCCCAGGACGCTGGGCGCACATCGGACCTCCTTTACGAGAAGGAGTTCGTGGCTTCCGACTGGCTCAGACGCTGATCCAAATATTGTTTGCTTGTTGCCGGTCCAAATGCTTCTCTGGAGGGCAGAGGATGATTGTTAGCAGTCTGCGCGGGTATGTCTGCACGCGCACGTTGCGCGCGTTCTCGCTGAAGCTCCGGTTGAGACAAGAAGTGTTGTGACCTCGTAAAGGTGCGGTCGGTTCCTTCGTTCCTCCTCTACCTCTCTTCTCCTCTAAGTCTCCAAAACCACACTGTCCGGCATAGCTCGGGCAGGCAAGCCATCCGAGATGTCATTCTATTAGGTGATTTTCAAGGTGTTTCATAAGACCTCTTTGGGTGATGACAATCCAGAAAGGCGAAAGAAGAGTGAGAATTCAGATGAGGGCATTCGCATTGTCATGAGAAGTATCGTTGCATCCAGGCTGGCCTCCGTAACATACGGTGGCTTACGGCACCACCGCCATTGCAAAACCATCGTCGTTCCGACTGTCCTGGCCCCAGCCCTCCTCGCCCCGCTGGTCCTGGCCCTGGACCCAGCCTCCCCCCCCCCCGGCCCCGGCCCTGGACCCAGTCCCCCTCGCCCTGGACCCTGTACTTTCGCTCGTCGTCGCCCCTCTGGTCCTGGCCCTGGACCCAACCTCTCCCCTCTGGTCCCAGCTCCAGCCCCCCTCGCCACGCTGGCCCCGGCCCTGGACCCAGCCTCCCCCACCAGCCCTGGCCCCAGTCCCCCTCGCCCTGGACCCTTTATTTTCGCTCGTCGTCGTCCCTCTGGTCCTGGCCCTGGACCCAACCTACCCCCCTGGTCCTGGCTCCAGCCCCCCTCACCCCGCTTGGCTCCAGTCCCCCTCTGGACCCTTTGTTATCTTGCACAGCTGTGCTCTAGAGCTCGGACATCTTTATTTTCGTCGTGGTTCGTGGTTCGTGGTGGTTCGTCTCCCTCGGCCCCTCCCCTGAGCCTGAGCCCCAGCTCCCCTGGGCCACCCACCCCTTGAGAGCCTTCCTCCGTCCAGGCTTCCCAGGGCAGCCCCCCTGGGCCGCGGACATCCTTACTTTCGTCGTGGTTCGTCCCCCTCGGCCCCTCCCCTGAGCCTGAGCCCCAGCTCCCCTGGGCCCCCCCCCTTTGGGAGCCTTCCTCGTGGTGGTTCGTCCCCCTCGACCCCCCCTGAGCCTGAGCCCCAGCTCCTCTGGGCCCCCCCCCCCCTTGAGAGCCTTCCTCCGTCCAGGCTTCCCAGGGCAGCCCCCCTGGGCCGCGAATATTGTATGTTGGTAGTGGTTTGTGGTGGTTCGTCCCTATGGGCCCCCCCTGGGCCGCAGACATCCTTATTTTCGTAGTGGTTCGTGGTTCGTCGTGGTTCGTCCCCCTCGGCCCCTCCCTTGAGCCTGAGCCCCAGCTCCCCTGGGCCACCCCCCCTTGGGACCCCCCCTCCGTCCAGGCTTCCCAGGGCAGCCCCCCTGGGCCGCGGAACCCTAAATGTTCGTCGTGGCTCGTGGTGGCTCGTCCCCCTCGGCCCCCCCTGAGCCTGAGCCCCAGCTCCCCTGAGCCACCCACCCTTGGGAGCCTTCCTCCGTCCAGGCTTCCCAGGGCAGCCCCACTGGGCCGCGGAACCCTTAATTTTCGTCGTGGTTCGTGGTGGTTCTTCCCCCTCGACCCCCCCCTGAGCCTGAGCCCCAGCTCACCTGGGCCACCCCCCTTGGGAGCCTTCCTCCGTCCAGCTAGAGCAGCCCCCCTGGGCCGCGGAATCCTTTATTTTGGTACTAGTTTATGGTGGTTCGTCCCTCTTTGTGCAAGAGCCAGGGCACGCGTGCCACTTGTTTTCGTTCGTCGTCGTCCCTCTGGTCCTGGCCCTGGACCCAACCTACCCCCCTGGTCCTGGCTCCAGCCCCCCTCACCCCGCTGGCCCTGGCCCTGGACCCAGCCTTCCCCCAGCCCTGGCCCTGGCGCCCTGGACCCTATATTTTCGTTTGTCGTCGTCCCTCTGGTCCTGGCCCTGGACCCTGCCTCCACCCCTGGTCCTGGCCCCAGCCCCCCTCGCCCCGCTGGCCTTGGCCCTGGACCCAGCCTCCCCCCCCCCTCCCGGCCCTGGCCCGTCCCCCTCGCCCTGGACCCTTTATTTTCGTTCGCCGTCGTCCCTCCAGTTCTGGCCCTGGACCCAGCCTCCTCCCCTGGCCCTGGTCCCAGCCCCCTTCGCCCTGGACCCTTTGTTTTCGTTCGTCGTCGCCCCTCTGGTCCTGGCCCAGGACCCAGCCTCCTCCCCCGGCCCTGGATTTAGTCTCCCACCTGGCCCTGGCCCCAGCCCCCCTCAGTCGAGCAGGTCCCAATCGACAACCACTGGTTCAGCACCGGGGCGCCCTGGCCCCACCTGCCCCTCCTCTGCCGTGTCTCCTCGATCCCCCCCTGCGCCTCCTCCTCCTCCTCCTCCTCCTCCTCCTCCTCCTCCTCTCTCCTCCTCCTCCTCCTCCTCTCCTCCTCCTCCTCCTCCTCCTCCTCCTCCTCCTCCTTCTCCTCCTCCTCCTCCTCCTCCTCCTCCTCCTCCTCCTCCTCCTCCTCCTCCTCCTCCTCCTCTTCACATGTGCATGAGCCAGGGCCCGCGTGCCACTTGTTTTCGTGGTGCGGGGTTCGTCCTCCTCCCCTGGTTCGTCCTCTTCGCCTGGCCTCCCCCCTGGCCTCCTGGCTCAGCCTGGGGCCTCTCAGGGCAGCTCCCCTGGGTCGCGGAACCCTTTATGTTGGTGGTTCGTGGCTCGTCCTCCCCCCGCCCTTCGTTGTCCGACTGTGCAAGAGCCAGGGCACGCGTGCCACTTGTTTGACTGGAGCGGAGGCAGGAAAAGCGAATCGGGAAGCGGGGCAGGCGGCAGGGAAGGGGGGGAAGGAATATGATGATGATGCTGATGATGATACTGCTGCCGCTGCTGCTGCTGCTGCTGCTGCTGCTGCTGCTGCTGATGATGATGATGATGATGATGATGATGATGATGATGATGATGATGATGATGATGATGATGATGATGATGGCGATGATGGGGTCTAATGTCCCCCTGATGGCCAAAACTCTTTACAGCGCAGCTGTTCAGAGACATGCTTGTTGTGAGCAAGCTCGAGTTTCGTATATACTGAGCGGTGCGAAGACCGCACACGACGACCCCACTTGGAGCTGTTGACTTTAATTAAGCACAGGGTGGTACGCAGGAACGTGTACTTGAATGGTTGCGCATCAAGAACGGCCACGGAACGGATCAGACCAGCACGGTACAAACAACTGGGTGGGTCTGACGTCCCCCTGATGGCCAGAACTCTTTACAGCGCAGCTGTTCAGAGACATGTTTGTTGTGAGCAAGCTTGAGCTTCGTATATACTGAGCGGTGCCAAGACCGCACACGACGACCCTGCCTTGCACTTACCTGGCACCTGGAAGCTTCATGTCAGAAACAGTTTGCTGTAACAACTCTCAGCAACCTTGGAGGTTCCCAAAGAAATCCACGAGCAAAACCATCGGGCGAGCCGCGGCGACAGGTGCACAGATGGGGTCGTGGGCGGGGGCTCGGTCGCAGCGTGCCCACAAGGGCCGTCGTCGTCCGCGGGAAAACCGCAAGAAAAACCGAGAGCCCAGAGGTAATGATAATCCGCCGACCCCAGAGGCGTGTGAGACATCTTTCCAGATTGACAGGATGCCACCGCTTCCAGAACCTTTGTTCGAGTTCTCCATTACCGCTTCCCCCACCGCGCCCAAGCACCTCTACCCCACCAGCCTTCTCCCTCCTCCTCGCCTCGGCACCCCACGCCTCGAGAGCGCAATTCTTGGGGCCCTCCACCCAACACCCCCCCCAGCCCCCACCACGTCCCGGCACCCCACGCCACAAGAGCTCAGTTCTTGGGACCCCCCAACCCAACACTGTCTCTCCCGAAACTGACCGACCCCCCCCCCGCCCCCACCACGTCCTGGCACCTCCACGCCACGAGAGCTCAGTTCTTGGGACCCCACACCCAACACTTTCTCGCCCGAAACCGACCGACTTACCCCCCCTCCCGCTCCCACCACGTCCCGGCACCCCCACGCCACGAAAGCTCAAATCTTGGGGCCCCCCACCCAATACTTTTTCGCCCGTAACCAGCCAGCCCCCCACCCTTCCGCCCCCACCACGCTCCGGTACCCCCACGCCGCGAGAGCTCAGTCCTTGGGGCCCCACACCCGACACTTTCTCGCCCGAAGCCGACCGACACTCCCCCCCCTCGCCCCCACCACGCCCCGGCACCCCCACGCCACGAGAGCTCAGTTCTTGGGACCTCCCACCCAACATTTTCTCGCCCGAAACCACGTCCCGGCATCCCCACGCCACGAGAGCTCAATTTTTGGGACCCCCCAGCCAACACTTTCTCGCCCGAACCCGACCGACACCCCCACTCCCCGCCCCCACCACGTCCCGGCACCCCAACTCCACGAGAGCTCAGTTCTTGGGACCCCCCACCCAACACTTTCTCCACCGATACCGACCGACCCCCCCCCTACCCGCCCCCACCACGTCCCGGCACCCCCAAGCCGCGAGAGGGAGCGACCCAGAGAACGCAAGCGCAACAAAACAGCACCAGCCGAGAATGTGTCGACGAGTGTGCGAAGTGTTTGTATACAAACATTCGCAGCTATTTTGAAAATGATTCTGGTCTGTCCCAGTGCGTCGCAGACAAGCAGCAATGGTGTCGCTTCGCTACAGAATCGTTGACGTAGTCGAGTGACTCGGCATCACGCTTGTAGTTCGCTGCTTTCTTCTTTTCCTCCCTCCTCCCCCTCTGCGCGTGCATTTTCTCCTTCACAGTCGTGATGCGCTCTGCTTTTCTGCTTCACAGTCGTGAAGCGCTCCGTTTTCCTGCGTCGCAGCACAGTGCAACGCGTCTGCCCTGCCCACGCTCCAATGGGCGCATGGCTTCTTGACTTGGCTTCGTCCGCGCCACTCTTGCAAATTGTAAGCTTCAAGATCGTGAGTGGGAAATCTCAAACCAAATAACGCCCGGCCCGCACTCCGGACGTGTAAAGGGGCCCGACGTGGAGGAAGTGTTTGCAAGGAAACGGAAGCAGGAAGAGGAGGAGGAGGAGGAGGAGGAGGAAGATTGCTTAACATTAGCGTCGGAAGACTCCTTCTCGAAGGCGAAGCGCGGCCAGCGCGGTCGCCGCCCTGACCATCGCCCCGGGAGGGGGAGGGAGGCGACGTCGCACACGCAGTCTTAGGTCGGGCATGTCCTCCTACAGGGCGGATTTTCGAGGAAAAGTAAATAGAGAGAGAGAGAGAGTGTATATATATATATATATATATATATATATATATATATAGAGTACTCAATAATAACAGAAACATCGTTCTAGGATGATTGTTGGACTATTTTTGGATATTCCGCCTGTCGAGGGACGTGTCTGATTTAAGTCTAATCACAAGGGGCCGTCTCATAGCATCGCCTGCGCCGACCACCTCGGCACGTGAGCGCGTGAGGAGGGAGGGGGTGAGGGAGGAAGGGAGTGACCTTGCGCTGCGGGTGCGTGCGCCCTGCAGCCAGCCTAGGAAGAACAGGAAAAGGGGGAGTGAGGAGGAGGGAGGTGCGGTAGGAGGATCGAACAAGAAGAGAAGGCACGGCCCATGAACTTTCGGGGCTCCGCGCGCCATGCGCGGGGCTGGAGGCGCCGCCTGGGGGGCCCAGCGCCGATTCAAGGAACTCGCACGGGCTGCGAAAGTTTATGCCCATGCTGCCTTTTCTTCTCCGAGAAAAGGGAAAGGCCGGGGCGACAAGGGGGGCGCGGGGATCTGCGCCCCGACAATGCCGTGGCAAATATCGAGCCCCGGGCGGGGACCCCAGCAGCCGGCGCTCAAAGCGTACCGCTCGGCCTGGATGGCATCGGCACGATCTCTTCTGCCCGCCGCCTGACAGCAGCCGACTGCAACATAACTAAGGCTCAGTCACTAGAGGAGAACAAACAAACAGCACAAACATAAACTGTTGGAGGTCCACGAGGATTTCTGAGATCCGCGCTGGGCCCCCCTCCCCGGCGCGCGGAGCGCGCTGGGGGGCGGCGCCGGAGGCGAGGATAAAGGGGGATTCAACGCCGATGCACGACATCCGCGCGAAGCTTCAAAAGTGTATGTTCACGGCCAGACCCAGGACAGAAGAGCATCCCTCAAGAACATGAGACCCTCCGCTGGCCCAAACTGACGAACCTTCGAGGGCGCCCTCCCCCAGAACGCACGAGAACATCCCGCGAGCACGAAGAACACTGGGGCACCCTCCACGAACCGACCTCGATCTCGCGCGTGCCTCGGTCCGACCGAGGAGGAGGAGGAGGAGGAGGAGGAGGAGGAGGAGGAGGAGGAGGAGGAGGAGGAGCAGGAGCAGGAGCGAGGAGCGAGGAGCGAGGAGGAGGAGCGAGGAGGAGGAGCGAGGAGCGAGGAGCGAGGAGCGAGGAGCGAGGAGGAGCGAGGAGGACGCTGCGCCGCCCCGAGGTCCGGGAGCGTCGGGCGCAGGGCGGAGGGAGGCGCGCGCGCGGGGGGGGGGGGAGCGGGCACGGCGAGGGGCGGAGGGGGGAGGAGGGGAGGGCCGCCTCGGCATCGCCCCCAGCTTGCGCTTCAGCTCGCCCACCTGCATCCTCTGGGCGGGCCCCCTCCCAAAAACCAAAGACCCCCGTCGCGTGGCGGAGTTCGCCGGCCCAACGGGCCAGAGGCGTGCTAAGACCTTCCGGGCGACTGCTTGACAATTTGTTCTACTTCGCGCGCGCGGGGCCGCCCCTGGGGGTCCCCGGGCGAAAAGTACTCCAGGACGGTCTCAGCAGACTCGGCTCAGACTCGGGTCCAGGAGGCCCTCAAGATGGTACAAGAGGTTCGGAGATGCCACAAGATCGCTCCAAGACGCCCAAGATGGCCCTCAGAAGTCCCAAGAGGCCTCCGAGGGCACTCCCAAGAGGGCCCTAGGAGGCAAACTTCAACGTGTTTAAAGGTCTTTGACAGATTTTGGCGTGTCCACCTTTTCGGCTTCCCGACGCGCCAACACGGCCCAAGAGGCCCCCAAGATCGCCCCAAGAGGGCCCAGAAGGCCCCCAAGAGGGCCCCCAAGAGGGCCCCAAAGACAGCCCAAGAGGGCTCCAAGACGTCCCAGGAGGCCTTCAAGACGGCCCAAAAAGGTCCCAAGAACGCCCCACGCGGGGCCCCAGATGGGGAGCACGAAACAACGTTTCGAGCCCTCGGCCCTAAGAAGCCCCCGGGAGGCCCGAGACCCCTAAGAGGCCCCAGGAAGCCCCCAAGAGGCCCTCGGGAGGCCCCCAAGAGGCCCCCAAGCGGCCCCGGGAGGCCCCCCAAATGCCCCCCCGACCACGCAAGCCAGTGCCAGCGATGCTACAATACGGGCCAGCGGAACGAGCGACACCGGGTCCTCCTCCTTCTCCCTCCTCCTTGCAGTGCACGCTGTGCTGAGCACGTGTTCCCGCCCACGCGCCTGGGACGGCGCATGGCCTGGAGTGCGAGTGCGCGCCGCCCGCCTCTGGGGGTATTCTCCACCCTTGCGGCCGCCCGCCCGCTGCTCCTCTTCCTCCTTCTCCTCCTCCTCCTCCTCCTCCTTCTCCTCCTCCTTCTCCTCCTCTTCCGCTTTCTGTCTCTGTTTCCGTGCTCTCCGTGCCGATCGCCCTGTCCGTCCTCGTCCGCCATCGTCCGTCCCCTTTTGCCCCCTCGCTGCCCTACCTCCCTTCTCCCCGCTTCTTCCTCCCCTGGTCCCCATCATCGCCGCCGCCATTGTCGTCGTCGTCCTCCTCCTCCTCCATCTATCACTGCTTCTGCATCACATACACGTCGGTCGGAAGAAGTAGGTAAAAACATGAAGTAGGAAGGCGGAAGAAGTAGATTGCGTTCGAGGCCGCCCAAAAAAAACATCAACAACAATTACAAGAAGTAGGTTACAAATCTTCCGGGCCCTGTCTCAGCGGCACGCACTTGCCCTGGGTCGATCGGACCCTCGACCAAGGAGTGGCTGGGCCGAGGGCAGAGCGACCGAACAGGCAGCCGAGGGGCCAGGCGCGACCAGAGCCACCGACGGGCAACAGAAGCCAACGAAAAACAGCGAAAACAGCTAAGGAGTGGCGGGGCCGACGGGCAACAGAAAATAACCAAAAACAACCGAAAACAGCCGAGGAGTGGCTGGGCCGACGGCAGAGCGACCGATGAGGCAGCCGAGGGGCCAGGCGCGGCTCTCGGTCGCTCGGCCCCTGGGGCGCCCCTTACCTGTCTGGTTTTGGTTGTTTTCGGTTGTCTGTTGGTTGTTTCGGTCGCTCCTGGCCCCTGGGCTGGCTCTCGGTCGCTCGGCCCTTGGGGGGGCCCTTCCCTGTCTGGATTTGGTTGTTTTCGGTTGTCCGTCGGGTTTTCTGGTCGCCCGTGGCCCTTGGGCTGGCTCTCGGTCGCTCGGCCCCTGGGGTGCCCCTTCTCTGTCTGGTTTTGGTTGTTTTCGGTTGTCTGTCGGTTGTTCTGGTCGTACCTGGCCCCTGGGCTGGCTCTCGGTCGCTCGGCCCCTGGGGGCGCCCCTTCCTTGTTTGGTTGTGGTTGTTTTCGGTTGTCCGTCGGTTGTTCTGGTCGTCCCTGAGTCCTGGGCTGGCTCTCGGCCGCTCGGCCCCTGGGGGTGCCCCTTCCTTGTCTGGTGTTGGTTGTTTTCGGTTGTCTGTCGGTTGTTTCGGTCGCTCCTGGACCCTGGGCTGGCTGCTCTCGGTCGCTCGGCCCTTGGGGTGTCCCTTCCGTGTTTGGTTTTTGTTGTTTTCGGTTGGCCGTCGGTTGTTCTGGTCGTCCCTGGCTGCTGGGCTGGCTCTCGGTCGCTCGGCCCCTGGGGCGCCCCGTCCCTGTTTGGTTTTGGCTGTTTTCGGTTCTCCGTCGGTTGTTCTGGTCGCTGCTGGCCCCTGGGCTGGCTCTCGGTCGTTCGGCCCCTTGGGGTGCCCCTTCCCTGTCTGTTTTTTGTTGTTTTCGGTTGTCTGTCGGTTGTTTCGGTCGCCCGTGGCCCCTGGGCTGGCTCTCGGTCGCTCGGCCCCTGGGGGTGCCCCTTCCCTGTCTGGTGTTGGTTGTTTTCGATTGTCTGTCGGTTGTTCTGGTCGTCCCTGGCTCCTGGGCTGGCTCTCGGTCGCTCGGCCCCTGGGGGTGTCCCTTCCTTGTTTTGTTTTGGTTGTTTTCAGTTGTCTGTCGGTTGTTTCGGTCGCTCCTGGCCCCTGGGCTGGCTCTCGGTCGCTCGGCCCCTGGGGGTGCCCCTTCCCTGTCTGGTTTTGGTTGTTTTCGGTTGTCCGCGGGTTGTTCTGGTCGTCCCTGGCTCCTGGGCTGGCTCTCGGCCGCTCGGCCCCTGGGGCGCCCCTTCCTTGTCTGGTGTTGGTTGTTTTCGGTTGTCTGTCGGTTGTTCTGGTCGCCCCTGGCCCCTGGGTTGGCTCTCGGTCGCTCGGCCCCGTGGTTGCCCCTTCCTTGTGTGGTTTTGGTTGTTTTCGGTTGTCTGTCGGTCGTTTCGGTCGCTCCTGGCCCCTGGGCTGGCTCTCGGTCGCTCGGCCCTTGGGGGGCCCCTTCCCTGTTTGGTTTTGGTTGTTTTCGGTTGTCTGTCGGTTGTTCTGGTCGTCCCTGAGTCCTGGGCTGGCTCTCGGCCGCTCGGCCCCTGGGGGTGCCCCTTCCTTGTCTGGTGTTGGTTGTTTTCGGTTGTTCTTGGAGCCCTGGGCTGGCTCTCGGTCGCTCGGCCCTTGGGGTGTCCCTTCCGTGTTTGGTTTTTTGTTGTTTTCGGTTGGCCGTCGGTTGTTCTGGTCGTCCCTGGCTCCTGGGCTGGCTCTCGGCCGCTCGGCCCCTGGGGCGCCCCTTCCCTATCTGGTTTTGGTTGTTTTCGGTTGTCTGTCGGTTGTTTCGGTCGCTCCTGGCCCCTGAGCTGGCTCTCGGTCGCTCGGCCCCTGGGGGTGCCACTTCCTTGTTTGGTTTTGTTTGTTTTCGGTTGTCCGTCGGTTGTCTGGTCGCTCCTGGCCCCTGGGTTGGCTCTCGGTCGCTCGGCCCATTGGGGTGCCCCTTCCCTGTTTGGTTTTGGTTGTTTTCGGTTGTTTGTCGGTTGTTCTGGTCGCTCCTGGCCCTTGGGCTGGCTCTCGGTCGCTCGGCCCCTGGGGCGCCCCTTCCCTGTGTGGTTTTGGTTGTTTTCGGTTGTCCGTCGGTTGATCTGGTCGCTCCTGGACCTTGGGCTGGCTCTCGGTCGCTCGGCCCCTGGGGGTGCCCCTTCCTTGTCTGGTTTTGGTTGTTTTCGGTTGTCTGTTGGTTGTTTCGGTCGCCCGTGGCCCCTGGGCTGGCTCTCGGTCGCTCGGCCCCTGGGGTGCCCCTTCTCTGTCTGGTTTTGGTTGGTTTCGGTTGTCTGTCGGTTGTTCCGGCCGCTCCTGGCCCCTGGGCTGGCTCTCGGCCGCTCGGCCCCTGGGGGTGCCCCTTCCCTATCTGGTTTTGGTTGTTTTCGGTTGTCTGTCGGTTGTTCTGGTTGCTCCTGGCCCCTGGGCTGGCTCTCGGTCGCTCGGCCCCTGGGGGCGCCCCTTCCTTGTCTGGTTGTGGTGTCTGGTTGTCGGTCGCTCGGCCCCTTGGAGCGCCCCTTCCCTGTCTGGTTTTTGTTGTTTTCGGTTGTCCGTGGGTTGTTCTGGTCGTTCCTGGCTCCTGGGCTGGCTCTCGGTCGCTCGGCCCCTGGGGATGCCCCTTCCTTGTCTGGTGTTGGTTGCTTTCGGTTGTCTGTCGGTTGTTTCGGTCGCTCCTGGCCCCTGGGCTGGCTCTCGGTCGTTCGGCCCTTGGGGTGTCCCTTCTGTGTTTGGTTTGTGTTGTTTTCGGTTGACCGTCGGTTGTTCTGGTCGTCCCTGGCCCCTGGGCTGGCTCTCGGTCGCTCGGCCCCTGGGTTTCCCATTCTCTGTCTGGTTTGGGTTGTTTTCGGTTGTCTGTCGGTTGTTCTGGTCGCTGCTGGCCCCTGGGCTGTCTGGCTCTCGGTCGCTCGGCCCATGGTGCCCCTTCCTTGTCTGGTTTTGGTTGTTTTCGGTTGTCTGTCGGTTGTTCTGGTATGTTCTGGTCGTCCCTGGCTCCTGGGCTGGCTCTCGGTCGCTCGGCCCCTGGGGCGCCCCTTCCCTGTCTGGTTTTGGTTGTTTTCGGTTGTCTGTCGGTTGTTCTGGTCGCTCCTGGCCCCTGGGTTGGCTCTCGGTCGCTCGGCCCCTGGGGGTGCCCCTTCCTTGTTTGGTTTTGGTTGTTTTCGGTTGTACGTCGGTTGTTTCGGTCGCCCGTGGCCCCTGGGCTGGCTCTCGGTCGCTCGGCCCCTGGGGTGCCCCTTCTCTGTCTGGTTTTGGTTGTTCTCGGTTGTCTGTCGGTTCTTCTGGTCGTCCTTGGCTCCTGGGCTGGCTCTCTGTCGCTCGGCCCCTGGGGGTGCCCCTTCCTTGTGTGGTTTTGGTTGTTTTCGGTTGTCCGTCGGTTGTTCTGGTCGCTCCTGTCCCCTGGGTTGTCTCTCGGTCCCTCGGCCCCTGGGGGTGCCCCTTCCTCGTTTGGTTTTAGTTGTTTTCGGTTGTACGTCGGTTGTTTCGGTCGCTCCTGGCCCCTGGGCTGGCTCTCGGTCGCTCGGCCCCTGGGGGCGCCCCTTCCTTGTCTGGTTGTGGTTGTTTTCGGTTGTCTGTCGGTTGTTCTGGTCGCCCGTGGCTCCTGGACTGGCTCTCGGTCGCTCGGCCCCTGGGGTGTCCCTTCCCTGTCTGGTTTTGGTTGTTTTCGGTTGTCTATCGGTTGTTCTGGTCGCTCCTGGCCCCTGGGCTGGCTCTCGGTCGCTCGGCCCCTGGGGGTCTCCTGGCCCCTGGGCTGGCTCTCGGTCGCTCGGCCCCTGGGGGTGCCTTTTCCTTGTCTGGTTTTGGTTGTTTTCGGTTGTCCGTCGGTTGTTTCGGTCGCCCGTGGCCCCTGGGCTGGCCCTCGGTCGCTCGGCCCCTGGGGTGTCCCTTCCCTGTCCTGTTGTGGTTGT
This sequence comes from Prorocentrum cordatum, assembly GCA_963575745.1. Taxonomy (NCBI): domain Eukaryota; class Dinophyceae; order Prorocentrales; family Prorocentraceae; genus Prorocentrum; species Prorocentrum cordatum. The sequence continues at coordinate 258,497 of CAUYUJ010016217.1, read as the reverse complement.
TTTCGGTTGTCTGTCGGTTGTTCTGGTCGTCCCTCGCTCCTGGGCCGGCTCTCGGTCGCTCGGCCCCTGAGGTGCCCCTTCCTTGTCTGGTTTTGGTTGTTTTCGGTTGTCTGTCAGTTGTTTCGGTCGCTCCTGGCCCCTGGGCTGGCACTCGGTCGCTCGGCCCTTGGGGGGGCCCCTTCCCTGTTTGGTTTTGGTTGTTTTCGGTTTCCGTCGGTTGTTCTGGTCGCCCGTGGCCCCTGGGCTTGCTCTCGGTCGCTCGGCCCCTGCGGTGCCCCTTCCCTGTCTGATTTTGGTTGTTTTCGGTTGTCTGTCGGTTGTTCTGGTCGTACCTGGCCCCTGGGCTGGCTCTCGGTCCCTCGGCCCCTGGGGGCGCCCCTTCCTTGTATGGTTTTGGTTGTTTTCGGTTCTCCGTCGGTTGTTCTGGTCGTCCCTGAGTCCTGGGCTGGCTCTCGGCCGCTCGGCCCCTGGGGGTGCCTCTTCCTTGTCTGGTGTTGGTTGTTTTCGGTTGTCTGTCGGTTGTTTCGGTCGCTCCTGGACCCTGGGCTGGCTCTCGGTCGCTCGGCCCTTGGGGCGCCCCTTCCTTGTCTGGTGTTGGTTGTTTTCGGTTGTCTGTCGGTTGTTCTGGTCGCTCCTGGCCCCTGGGTTGGCTCTCGGTCGCTCGGCCCCTGGGGTGCCCCTTCCTTGTGGTTTTGGCTGTTTTCGGTTGTCTGTCGGTCGTTTCCGTCGCTCCTGGCCCCTGGGCTGGCTCTCGGTCGCTCGGCCCTTGGGGGGCCCCTTCCCTGTTTGGTTTTGGTTGTTTTCGGTTGTCTGTCGGTTGTTCTGGTCGCTCCTGGCCCCTGGGTTGGCTCTCGGTCGCCCCTTGGGGTGCCCCTTCCTTGTCTGGTTTTGGTTGTTTTCGGTTGTCTGTCGGTTGTTCTGGTCGTCCTTGGCTCCTGGGTTGGCTCTCGGTCGCTCGGCCCCTGGGGGTGCCCCTTCCCTGTCTGGTTTTGGTTGTTTTCGGTTGTCTGTCGGTTGTTCTGGTCGCTCCTGGCCCCTGGGCTGGCTCTCGGTCGCTCGGCCCCTGGGGGTGCCCCTTCCTCGTTTGGTTTTGCTTGTTTTCGGTTCTCCGTCGGTTGTTTCGGTCGCCCGTGGCCCCTTGGCTGGCTCTCGGTCGCTCGGCCCATGGCGCCCCTTCCCTGTCTGGTTTTGGTTGTTTTCGGTTGTCTGTCGGTTGTTCCGGTCGCTCCTGGCCCCTGGGCTGGCTCTCTGTCGCTCGGCCCCTGGGGGTGCCCCTTCCTTGTTTGGTTTTGGTTGTTTTCGGTTGTCTGTCGGTTGTTCTGGTCGCTCCTGGCCCCTGGGCTGGCTCTCGGTCACTCGGCCCCTGGGGGCGCCCCTTCCTTGTCTGGTTGTGGTGTCTGGTTGCCGGTCGCTCGGCCCCTTGGGGTGCCCCTTCCCTGTCTGGTTTTGGTTGTTTTCGGTTGTCCGTGGGTTGTTCTGGTCGTTCCTGGCTCCTGGGCTGGCTCTCGGTCGCTCGGCCCCTGGGGGTGCCCCTTCCTTGTCTGGTGTTGGTTGTTTTCGGTTGTCTGTCGGTTGTTTCGGTCGCTCCTGGCCCCTGGGCTGGCTCTCGGTCGCTCGGCCCTTGGGGTGTCCCTTCCCTGTCTGTTTTGGTTGTTTTCGGTTGTTTGTCGCTTGTTCTGGTCGTCCCTGGCTGGCTCCTAGGCTGGCTCTCGGTCACTCGGCCCCTGGGGCGCTCCTTCCCTGTCTGGTTTTAATTGTTTTCGGTTGTCCGTCGGTTGTTCTGGTCGCTGCTGGCCCCTGGGCTGGCTTTCGGTCGTTCGGCCCCTGGGGTTGCCCCTTCCTTGTCTGGTTTTTGTTGTTTTCGGTTATCTGTGGGTTGTTCGGTCGCCCGTGGCCCCTGGGCTGGCTCTCGGTCGCTCGGCCCCTGGGGTGCCCCTTCCCTATCTGGTTTTGGTTGTTTTCGGTTGTCTGTCGGTTGTTCTGGTCGTACTTGGCCCCCGGGCTGGCTCTCGGTCGCTCGGCCCCAGGGGGTGCCACTTCCTTGTCTGGTTTTTGTTGTTTTCGGTTGTCCGTCGGTTGTTTCGGTCGCCCGTGGCCCCTGGGCGGGCTCTCGGTCGCTCGGCCCCTGGGGTGCCCCTTCTCTGTCTGGTTTTGGTTGTTTTCGGTTGTCTGTCGGTTCTTCTGGTCGTCCCTGGCTCCTGGGCTGGCTCTCGGTCGCTCGGCCCCTGGGGCGCCCTTTCCCTGTGTGGTTTTGGTTGTTTTTGGTAGTCCGTCGGTTGTTCTGGTCGCTCCTGGCCCCTGGGTTGTCTCTTGGTCCCTCGGCCCCTGGGGGTGCCCCTTCCCTGTCTGGTTTTGGTTGTTTTCGGTTGCCTGTCGGTTGTTTCGGTCGTTCCTGGCCCCTGGGCGGGCTCTCGGTCGCTCGGCCCCTGGGGGTGTCCCTTCCCTGTCCTGTTGTGGTTGTTTCCGGTTGTCTGTCGGTTGTTCTGGTCGTCCCTGGCTCCTGGGCTGGCTCTCGGTCGCTCGGCCCCTGGGGCGTCCCTTCCTTGCCTGGTTTTGGTTGTTTCGGTTGTCCGTCGGTTGTTCTGGTCGCTCCTGGCCCCTGGGCTGGCTCTCGGTCGCTCGGCCCTTGGGGGTGCCCCTTCCGTGTCTGGATTTGGTTGTTTTCGGTTGTCTGTCGGCTGTTGTTTCGGTCGCCCGTGGCCCCTGGGCTGGCTCTCGGTCGCGCGGCCCCTGGGGTGCCCCTTCCCTGTCTGGTTTTGGTTGTTTTCCGTTGTCTGTCGGTTGTTCTGGTCGCTGCTGGCCCCTGGGCTGGCTCTCGGTCGCTCGGCCCCTGGGGTTGCCCCTTCCTTGTCTGGTTTTTGTTGTTTTCGGTTGTCTGTCGGCTGTTGTTTCGGTCGCCCGTGGCCCCTGGGCTGGCTCTCGGTCGCGCGGCCCCTGGGGTGCCCCTTCCCTGTCTGGTTTTGGTTGTTTTCCGTTGTCTGTTGGTTGTTTTGGTCGCTGCTGGCCCCGAAACAACCGACGTACAACCGAAAACAACCAAAACCAAACAAGGAAGGGGCACCCCCAGGGGCCGAGCGACCGAGAGCCAACCCAGGGCCAGGACCGACCAGAACACCCGACCGACGGACACCGAAAACAACAACCAGGACAGTGAAGGGGCGCCCCAGGTCCGACGACCGAGAGCCAGCCAGGACCAGGGACGAACAGAACACCGACAGACAACCGAAAACAACCAAACCAACAAGGAAGGGGCTACCATGGCCAGCCGACGGACCCGAGAGACCAAACAGCCCAGGGTCCAGCAGCGACCAACAACCGAACGACAACCGAAACAACCCAACCGACAAAGAATGGGCACCCAGGGGCCGAGCGACCGTAGCCCGCCCAGGGGCTACGTTCGACCGGGGAACAACCGACGGACAACCGAAAACACCAACCAGACAAGGAAGGGCACCCCCAGGGCGAGCGCCGAGATCCGCCAGGGGCCAAGTCGACCAGAACGACCGACGGACACGAGAACAACCAAACCAGCAGGGAATATTGACAGGGCCGGCGACCGGAGTACCAGCCAGGCACGGCGACCGAAACAACCGACAGATAACCGAAACAACAAAAACCAGACAAGGAAGGGGCAACCCCAGGGGCCGAGCGACCGAGAGCCAGCCCAGGGGCCAGCAGCGACCAGAACAACCGACGGAGAACCGAAAACAGCCAAAACCAGACAGGGAAGGGGCGCCCCAGGGGCCGAGCGACCGAGAGCCAGCCCAGGAGCCAGGGACGACCAGAACAACCGACGGTCAACCGAAACCAACAAAAACCAAACACGGAAGGGACACCCCAAGGGCCGAGCGACCGAGAGCCAGCCCAGGGGCCAGGAGCGACCGAAACAACCGACAGGCAACCGAAAACAACAAACACCAGACAAGGAAGGGGCACCCCCAGGGGCCGAGCGACCGAGAGCCAGCCCAGGAGCCAGGAACAACCAGAACAACCCACGGACAACCGAAAACAACCAAAACCAGACAGGGAAGGGGCGCCCCAAGGGGCCGAGCGACCGACAACCATACACCACAACCAGACAAGGAAGGGGCACCCCAGGGGCCGAGCGACCGAGAGCCAGCCCAGGGGCCACGGGCGACCGAAACAACCGACAGACAACCGAACACAACCAAAACCAAACAAGGAAGGGGCACCCCCAGGGGCCGAGCGACCGAGAGCCAGCCCAAGGGCCAGGAGCGACCAGATCAACCGACGGACAACCGAAAACAACCAAAACCAGACAGGGAAGGGGCGCCCCAGGGGCCGAGCGACCGAGAGCCGCCAAGTGGCCACGGGCGACCGGAACAACCGACGGACAACCGAAAACAACCAAAACCAGACAGGGAAGGTGCGCCCCAGGGGCCGAGCGACCGAGAGCCAACCCAGGAGCCAGGGCCGACCAGAACAACCCACGGACAACCGAAAACAACCAAAACCAGACAGGGAAGGGGCACCCCAATGGGCCGAGCGACCGAGAGCCAACCCAGGGGCCAGGAACGACCAGAACAACCGACGGACAACCGAAAACAACCAAAACCAAACAAGGAAGGGGCACCCCCAGGGGCCGAGCGACCGAGAGTCAGCCCAAGGGCCAGGAGCGACCGAAACAACCGACAGACAACCGAAAACAACCAAAACCAGATAGGGAAGGGGCGCCCCAGGGGCCGAGCGACCGAGAGCCAGCCCAGGAGCGAGGGACGACCAGAACAACCGACAGACAACCGAAAACAACCAAAACCAAACAGGGAAGGGGCCCCCCAAGGGCCGAGCGACCGAGCGCCAGCCCAGGGGCCAGGAGCGACCGAAACGACCGACAGAACCGAAAACAACCAAAACCACACAAGGAAGGGGCAACCAAGGGGCCGAGCGACCGAGAGCCAACCCAGGGGCCAGGAGCGACCAGAACAACCGACAGACAACCGAAAACAACCAACACCAGACAAGGAAGGGGCGCCCCAGGGGCCGAGCGGCCGAGAGCCAGCCCAGGAGCCAGGGACGACCAGAACAACCCGCGGACAACCGAAACCAACCAAAACCAGACAGGGAAGGGGCACCCCCAGGGGCCGAGCGACCGAGAGCCAGCCCAGGGGCCAGGAGCGACCGAAACAACTGACAGACAATTGAAAACAACCAAAACAAAACAAGGAAAGGACACCCCCAGGGGCCGAGCGACCGAGAGTCAGCCCAGGAGCCAGGGCCGACCAGAACAACCGACAGACAATCGAAAACAACCAACACCAGACAGGGAAGGGGCACCCCCAGGGGCCGAGCGACCGAGAGCCAGCCCAGGGGCCACGGGCGACCGAAACAACCGACAGACAACCGAAAACAACGAAAAACAGACAGGGAAGGGGCACCCCAAGGGGCCGAACGACCGAGAGCCAGCCCAGGGGCCAGCAGCGACATCACCGTCCGACGGAGAACCGAAAACAGCAAAACCAAACAGGGACGGCGCCCCGAGGTGCCGAGCGAGCCGAGAGCCGCAGCCCAGCAGCCTAGGGACACCAGAACAACCGACGGACAAACCGAAAACAAAAGAAACCAAACCGGAAGGGGCACCCCCAGGGGGCCGAGCGCCGATAGGCCGCCCATGACTCAGGGACGACCAGACAACCGACGGACAACCGAACACAACCACAACCAACAAGAGGGCGCCCAGGGGCCGAGCGACCGAGAGCCAGCCCAGGGGCCAGGTACGACCAGAACAACCGACAGACAACCGAAAACAACCCAAACCAAACAAGGAAGGGGCACCCCCAGGGGCCGAGCGACCGAGAGCCAGCCCAAGGGCCACGGGCGACCAGAAAACCCGACGGACAACCGAAAACAACCAAATCCAGACAGGGAAAGGGGCCCCCCAAGGGCCGAGCGACCGAGAGCCAGCCCAGGGGCCAGGAGCGACCGAAACAACCGACAGACAACCGAAAACAACCAAAACCAGACAGGGACGGGGCGACCCAGGGGCCGAGCCACCGAGAGCCAGCCCAGGAGCGAGGGACGACCAGAACAACCGACAGAAAACCGAAAACAACCAACACCAGACAGGGAAGGGGCACCCCAAGGGGCCGAGCGACCGAGAGCAAGCCCGGGGGCCAGGAGCGACCGAAACAACTGACAGACGCCCGAAAAACAACCAAAACCACACAAGGAAGGGGAACCCCAAGGGGCCGAGCGACCGAGAGCCAGCCCAGGGCCCAGGAGCGACCAGAACAACCGACAGACAACCGAAAACAACCAAAACCAGGCCGAAGGGAAAACGAACAAAACGAACAACCAACAACCAACAACACTCATTTTAAAAACAACAAACACCAACGAAAACCAACCAAAGACAATCAACAACAACAACGAAACACAACCAAAACAACCAAAGAAGTAGATTAGATTTGCGCCCGCCCCCAACAAAAATCTAAAAATATCAATTCTTGAAGTAGGAAGGCGCTTAAAGTAGATTGGGATCTGGGAATCCAAAAATACCTACTTTCAACGACCGACGTGTACTTCTCAGTCGCGGTGCGCTACACCACAAACCACTGCTCCTCCGAACCCGCGGGGCGTGCGCCGACAACGCGCTCCGACCGTCGGCTCGAGGAGCACGAGGAGGCAAAATGAAGGAAAACGGACACAGGCGCTGGTGGCGCGGCAGGCGCGGGGCAAGGGTTGGAAGGGCGAGGAAAACGGACGCAGGCGCTGGTAAGAGCGCGTTTTCTTTCTGTTCGGCGATGACGGGCGTCATTGGGGGGGCGGGGGGGGGGGGGTATGATGACGTAACGCCCCCCCCCCCCCCCTGCCGTGTGTCTCTGGCAACACAGCCGCGCCCGCGCGCACAACGCGACGAGCGACGGGCGACGAGCGACGACGACGACGACGCGTGCAGCATGTAGGTGGCGGTATGCCCCACTGCGCCTGTGTACATAACAAAGCTCGCGTGCACCACAGCGCACGTGTACACCACAGCGCAGGCGTACACCGCAACAACCGTGTGCAACGCAGCGCCTGTGTACACCACAGTGCTTGCGTACACTACAGCGCCGGTGTACATGTGTACACCGAAGCAACCATGTGCAACACAGCGCCTGTGTACACCACGATGCTTGCGTGCACCGCAGCGCCTGTGCACGCCACAGCGCCTGTCTACGGCAGGTTCGTGTCGTGCCGACCCCAGCGTTGGTTTCTGACACCGCGCTGGATCGTTCAACCTTGAACGATCGGCCGCTGCCGCAACGTCCGATCGTTCCACATTGATCGATTCTGGGCCGCCGCCGGCGTTCAACCTTGAACGCCCGCGCTGGGGTCGCCGCTGGTCGACACGACGCAAACCTACCGTACACCACAGCATCCGCGCGCAACGCAGCGCTAGTGTACACCACAGTGCCTGCGTGCAGGAAAGTGTTGGTAATCGAATGCGACGCTTTTCCCTCTTCCCTCCTCCTCCACCTCCACCCCGTCCTCCCCTTCCTCCTCCTCCTCCTCCTCCTCCTCCTCCTCTCTCCTCCCCCCTCCTCCTCCTCCTCCTCCCCTTCCTCCTCCTCCTCCTCCTCCTCCTCCTACTCCTCCTCCTCCTCCTCCTCCTCCTCCTCCTCCTCCTCCTCCTCTTCCTCCTTACCCCCTGTCGCGCGGTGCGCCACAGCGCACGTGCGCATCTCAGCGTGCACCGCAGAATGGTCGATTGAATCGGTCCACTTGCTTTTCCCACGGCCAATTTAGCTGGAGCCTCCTGGACGCAGATGGGAGGAGTTAGGGTGATGCGGGCGGACTCGGGAGGACTCGTAGATTCCAGCGGCGCTCCTTTGTCCATAAGGATTCCTTTTCTGTTGTTTCCTGTGGGATCCACAAGCGCTCCACTCTGTCATAAAGATTCCTTCTAACATTCTATATACAGCAGTGGTGTTGTGTTGCACACGGTTACCGTGGCGCACACAAGCACCGTGGTGTACACAGGCACTGCAATGCACGCAGGCATTGTGGTGTACACTGGTGCTGTGTTGCACGCAGCTGATGTGGTGTACGCAGGCGCTGTGGTGTACACAACAACTGTTGTGCCCGCAGGCACGGTGGCACAAACTGACGATGTGTTGCACGCGGCTGCGGTGGTGTACACAGGCGGTTTGGTGTACACAGGCGCTGTGGTGCACGCAGGGACTGTAGTGTACACAGGCGTTGTGGTGCAGATCGCCACCTCCATGCTAGTCATTCCCAGGCATTCCCAGACGCCGCCAGCGCGAAACGTGACGACATCGACCCCCCCCCTCCCCCCCCAGATGATTGCCGTCATCGGCCCGGAATGAAAAACAGGCTCCAGCCGCGTCCGCGCGCACGACGACGATGAGCGACGAGCGACGAGCGACGAGCCACGAGCGATGACGACGACGACGACGACGACGACGACGACGACGACGACGACGATGACTGTGGACCAGCTATGCGGATTCCTACGCGGACACCTTCGCGGATCCCAAGGCGCACGGCGGCAGTGCCCGGAGCGCACTGGGGGGGGGGGAACGTTACGTCATAGGGGGGGGGAGCGGGGGCCATGACGTCCGTCATGCCCCAAGCAATAAAGGAACGGGCTCTAACGTTTTGCCCCAGTATGCCTCAGACGGATCTTGAACAATGCCCTGGCATATTTGCCGCGCCTCTCGAACAGGAGCGTCCTCGAGGCCGCCAGCCAGGCTCCATGCAGCGCGCAGATGTTGAAGCACCAACTTACGCAGTACGGAAGAGTGGGGAGGGCCTGCGACCAGGACATTCTCAGAGAGCTGAATCTGCAACCGGGGACAACGTTGCCTGCTGCGGCGCAACTCCGTAGGGGGAGGGGCCGGCCGAGGAGCGAGTCGACGTGTTACGTGTTTACGTCAGAAAGTTCGTAGCTGTTTTGGGTCCAGCGAGATGCTGCTCGATTGCGTACGAGATGAACGTCGATGGCGGGAGTTCGTCGACAACCGCATCAACGAGTTCAGATGCTTGCGAGCCCTGGCAGGCTCGTCTACCCCCATGCTGTTGCCGCTGCTCTCAGGACTCAGGACTCTGCGAAACTGGTCGTGCAAGCACAAAGCCAGCTGATGGGGATTAACTAAGCCAGAGGGCACCCTCAAAAGGCAAAAGGGGCCACCTTCCCAAACTTGAGCTGGGTGCCAGGCACCTCTCCTTTCCGTTGCTTTCTTTACTCGGAAGTGGGGAGGCGGAGGGCATTGCAAGGAACGGACAGCTTCGTCCCTCTGCCCATGCTGAAACTGGGTCCTCCTCCTTCTCCTCCTCCTCCTTGCAGTGCACGCTGTGCTGAGCATGTGTTCCCGCCCACGCGCCCGACGGCGCATGGCTTGAGTGCGAGTGCGCGCTTTCCGCCCTCGGTCGCAGCAGACTCCAGGAGAGGCACGGAGCACGCAGCAAGAACTGACGGTCTGACACTTCGTTCGGACCGCGGCAAGAGCGACTCCACACGAGACGCTTGTCAGGGGCCTCGCGAGCCATCTCAAGGGGAAAGGAAGATACAGGAAGAACGGCGGAAAGGAAGGACGGGAGCGAGATGTAGCGGTAATTAGGGCGGAAGATGTGAGGCGGGAGGACGAAGCATGGGCTAGGATAGGACATGACCGATCGCGAAGCGAGGTGACATGACCCGGCCACCACCCGAGCCATAGCTCAAGTTGAGTCAAAATGGTGAATTCGCTTCTCCGAGTCGGCGTCACCTGCACACGCTGATCTCGGGGACGCCCCTCTCTGCGCCCCGGGGCGCCGCGGGCCTCTCTGCCAGGCGGGCCAGACGGGGGCGATCCGCGGGCGCCGCGAGCCGCGAGCGCACAGACGCCCTCTGGCTGCCGCCGCGGGGGCTCGTGGCACGTGCCCGCCCTCCGCGGCGCCGGCGCCGCAGCGGTGCAGGCTCGAGGCGGGAGGGACGAGAGGGGGCCAGGGTGCCGCCCAAAAAAACAGGCTCCGCTCGAGGAGGCCGAACGGTAGCCGAGGGGGGGGGGAACGACTGTGCAGTCACGAGCTCTGAAGACGGCGCCTCTGGCGACCACGGCGCCTCTTTTCTGATTCCTCGGCGCATGCTCTTTTCACTTCCTGGGCCCTGTGCTCGAAACATTCTCGCCCTGGGGCTGGCCAGTGACGGATGCTAAGTCGCTCCTTTCATTTGCCCGTTGGGTTTTCTGTTATCGGAGGTTACTTTCTGAAGTTGTGCCGGCATCTCAGCAATCGACTCGTTTTCCGATCCAGTTCCACAGCCTTCCACGTTATGGACGACGCTTCGTCAGGCTGCCCAGGGGGGTGATGTTTGGGTCTTGCAGTTTTAGTTATGCCTCCCTTCTCCAGCCCTGCTCTGTGATTATTGAGCCACCATTGGTTCTTGAGCCAGCTTTTCTCGCTCTTCAGACTTCCTTGCTCCGATAATTGCTTTGTCTGGGGCTGCTCGCTCTCAGGTTATGCCGGCTCTTTTTCCCAACCCTCCTTGGTTGGGAATTCGTGCTGAATAGAGCACTGAGGTCGCGTCCTTCTCCTCCCGCTTCCCGCCTACTGCCTCCCGCCTCCGGTCTCCCGCGAGACCTCGCCGTCCCTGGGGGGGGAGGCTGCGATCTGCGAAACCGTCGCCTCTTTCGAGGGCTGCTGGTGGGTCAAGCGGAGTGAGGCACCGCACAGATCTGAGCGGTACCTCGCAGACCCTGGGGGGCTGCGATCTGCGAAACTGTCGCCACGTTCGAGGGCTGCTGGTGGGTCCATGGGTCCAGCGGAGTGAGGCACCGCGCAGATCTGAGCGGCACCTCCCCGTCCCTAGGGGGCTGCGATCTGCGAAGCTGTCGCCACTTTCGAAGGCTGCTGGTGGGCCCAGCGGAATGAGGCGCCGCGCAGATCTGAGCGGTACCTCCCCGTCCCTGGGGGGCTTCTATCTGCGAAACTGTCGCCGCTTTCACGGGCTGCTGGTGGGTCCAGCGGAATGAGGCACCGCGCAGATCTGAGCGGTACCTCCCTGTCCCTTGGGGGCCGCGATCTGCGAAACTGTCGCCACTTTCGAGGGCTGCTGGTGGGTCCAACGGAGTGAGGCACCGCGCAGATCTGAGCGGTACCTCTCCGTCCCTGGGGGCCGCGATCTGCGAAACTGTCGCCGCTTTCGAGGGCTGCTGGTGGGTCCAGCGGAGTGAGGCACCGCGCAGATCTGAGCGGTACCTCCCCGTCCCCGGGAGGCTGCGATCTGCGAAACTGTCGCCACTTTCGAAGGGCTGCTGGTGGGTCCAGCGGAAGAGGCACCGCGCAGATCTGAGCGGTACCTCCCCGTCCCTGGGGGGCTGCGATCTGCGAAACTGTCGCCGCCTTCACGGGCTGCTGGTGGGTCCAGCGAAGTGAGGCACCGCGCAGACCTGGGCGATACCTCTCCGTCCCTGGGGGGCTGCGATCTGCGAAACTGTCGCCACTTTCGAAGGCTGCTGGTGGGTCCGGCGGAGTGAGGCACCGCGCAGATCTGAGCGGTACCTCCCCGTCCTGGGGGGCCGCGATCTGCGAAACTGTCGCCACTTTCGAGGGCTGCTGGTGGGTCCAGCGGAGTGAGGCACCGCGCGGATCTGAGCGGTACCTCCCCGTCCCTGGGGGCTGCGGTCTGCGAAACTGTCGCCACTTTCGAGGGCTGCTGGTGGGTCCAGCGGAAAGTGAGGCACGCGCGGAACTGAGCGGGACCTCCCCGTCCTTGGGGGGCTGCGATCTGCGAAACTGTCGCCTTTTCCGAGGGCTGCTGGTGGGCTCGTCACTTTCGAAGGCTGCTGGTGGGCCCAGCGGAGTGAGGCACTGCGCAGACCTGAGCGTGGCCTCGCCGTCCTTGGGGGGTCATGTCATGGTGTTGCTGCCCCGCCAGCGTTTAAAGCCCCTTGCCCACCGTCTCCTTTTGGAACTTGCGTCTTCCTTAGTGACTCAGGGGGTCACTTAGCTACTCATCGTGTTTCCCTTGATTGGGGACCTTCGAACCTTCCGAATGCCGCTCGCAGAAGGATACGAGTCCATGTCACGTCGCCGCCTTGTGGTCAAATCTCCCAAGCAACTCCTGCCCCGCATTGCGCAGGGGTTGGGTACGACGCCAGGGATTGTGTTAGATACGAGCACTTTTTTGCTATGAATCCCTTCTGCCCTAGCTCTGCAATGTTTCTGGCTCTGGAGGCTTGTTTTCCAGCTCTGCTGGCCTGTTTGGTTTAGGCTGTTTTTTCCCCAACCATCCTGTGGTGTTGGGTCCTCGTTTTGAAGAGACGGTGCCCCGCGTTCTCCTCCTCCTTCCTTCCTCCTCCTCCTCCTCCTCCTCCTCCTCTTCCTCCTCCTCCTCCTCCTCCTCCTCCTCCTCCTCCTCCTCCTCTTCCTCCTCCTCCCTCCTCCCCCTCCTTGCTTTTGCTCTCCGCATGCCTCTGTTTCGGTACAGCCCTCACACGTTTCGCGGCCCCATAGGGAGCCCCACCTGGGGTCCCAGTGGCGCAGCCCGCATGGCGAAGCCGCCCCATTTTGCCACACCCCTCGCACGTTTCGTGGCCCCATAGGGAGCTCCACCTAAGGCCCCAGTGGCGCAGCACGCATGGCGCCGCCGCCCCATTTTGGCACACCCCTCACACATGTTGTGGCCCCATAGGGAACCCCACCTAAGGTCCCACTGGCACAGCACGCATGGCGCCGCCGCCCCACTTTTGGCACACCCCTCACACGCTTCGTGGCCCCATAGGCAGCTCCACCTAAGGTCCCAGTAGCGCAGCCCGCATGGCGCCGCCGCCCCACTTTTGGCACACCCCTCACACGTTTCGTGGCCCCGTGGGGAGCTCCACTCAAGGTCCAAGTGGCGCAGCCCGCATGGCGTCGCCGCCTTATTTTTCGCACCCCCCGTCATCTCTCTGCCCAGCGGCCACAGCCTTGGCCGCTATCAGCCAGCCAGCTAGCTTTCTCTGCTCCGCGCAGCGGGCGACCCGTGCGCGTCGCCGGGACCCCTTCGGGGCGACCGGCGTGCGTCGCGGGGGCTCCGTGCGGCGCCACGCCCGCAGCCTCGGATATGGGCGTGCACGGGCAAAAAGAAAAAAAGTAACGGGAAGGAAGCGGGTGCGATCCTCGGGAGGAACGTGCCGACATGGGCGTCGACGTTTATGCACGTAGACTGATTCGCACGCAGACTCATTCAAAATCAAGTTCACTCGCGCTCAGTCTCTCGCACACAGACCTATCGTCTTCGCTCGCGTTGTGCCTGGACACGTATTTCGGCACGCCCCTCGCACGATTCGTGGCCCCATAGGGAGCGCGGGCAAAGATGATATTCATAAATGCGGTATTCACAACTGCACATGGTAAGGTCCTTCGCCTGGATAATTTTAGTTGCGCAGGCTTGCTGGTTCAGGGTGCGTATTTCTCCCCTGCAGGCGTTCTGGCTCAGGTCTCTCGTCACTCTCTGATCCAGAGCAATTGCTTCTCACACGCTGCAGGCTTTCTTGTTTCGTCGGTTCCTTCTCCGGGGTCTGCAGGCGTTCTCTCAGATTTAACACTTTTAACGGGATCTCTGGTCGGAAGGTGAACTCTAAAGTGAACACTTTTAACGGGATCTCCTGTCGGATGATTAACTCTGGAGTAAACACTGTTACGCAATTTCCACCGAAAAGTCAACACGGGCCCAAAGGATTATGAGTTTGATCGAGATGCATTCGCAGAGGATTATGGGAAACCTGGAATCACCACGAAAACAACACTTTTGTTGTAGTGATTTCACGTTATCAATAATTCGGAATTCTGGAGATCCTGGGCTCATCACAAAAAAACACACTGCTGTGATTCCAGGATTCCCACAAATCGGAATAAAATCTAAATCATGGAAACTTGGAATCACTACAAACACGCTTTTCTTTCCGTCGTGGAACCACCACCCAAACATAGCCTTTTTCGTTGTGGCCCCAGGTTTCCCACAATTCGCATGTATGGGACACCGGGAAATCACCAATATCCTGGCGAAGGACCCAACCATACGCAGTTGTGGGTACCGCACTTGTGAATGTCTTCTTCAGTGAAGCTCCCTATGGGGCCACGAAGCGCCGCACTGGGCGGGGGGAAACGCTTGCGGGCGGTAGCACTGGGGCCGTCGTTGGAGCTCCCTGTGGGGCCACGAAACGCTGTACTGGGTGGGGATGGGTGCATGCGGGCGGTAGCACGGGGGCCTTCGGTGGAGCCCGCTATGGGGCCACGAAGCGCTGAACTGGGTGGGGGGGGCGCATGCGGGAGGTAGTAGTGGGGCCGTGGGTGGAGCTCCCTACGGTGCCACGAAAAGCTATACTGGGTGTGGGGGACGCGTGCGGGCGGTAGCACTGGGGCCGTCGGTGGAGCTCCCTATGGGGCCACAAAGCGCTGCACTGGGCAAGCGAAATGCCAAATTGGGCGTGTGGGGCGCATGCCGGCGGTCTCACTGGGAGTTTCGGTGGAGCCCCCTTATGGGGCCACGAGGCGCTGTAC
>CAUYUJ010016217.1:221513-239013 GCA_963575745.1 Prorocentrum cordatum | reverse complement strand
GTGCGCTCCAGGCCACAACGAGCGCACCAGCGATGGCCAAGTGTTTCAGGACATTGCCCACACGCCTGGCAGATGCACGTGGGCGCCAGGCCAAAGGCAAACTTCCGGGCCCGCGGCCACATACCTCCTGCCCAGAGTTATGTCGGCAGATCATCCTACAGGGCCACATCGGGAACCCTTTTGTTTTTTTTCCCCGCCAGGCTCCCGCAGAGGCATCCGCAGGCCCACCCGAAAGCACCCGCAGAGCATCCGCAGAGCATCCGCAAGAGCTATGTCAGGGTTCATGTTTTTTTCCTCAAACCCTTTCTTTTTTTCCATATGCACGTTTTCCTTCTCAGCGCCGCTTTTTTGTTTTTTTGTATCTCCGTGTGCTTGGGCGCACCATAGCGAGCGGTTCACGCGCCAACACAATAGTTTCATTCATGCGCACGCACGCCCGACATGACATCAATAACACAGGCCGAATGTACCACGGCACGCCGCGCAATCTCAAGATCCGCTACCAAGAAGGCTGCTTGGCAAGATGCAGCCGTTGCTGGCGCAACAAATCACGGGGGGTCGTACTACAGTTCCGCTACCACTATCACGGGCAACTATACCCGAGTTGTTCGCGCCATACGGCGCATCCGTGTTTGCATCCACAAAAAACGGCCTCCTCCTCCTCATCCTCCTCCTTCTCCTCCCCCCCCCGTCCCCTTTCTTCCTCCTCCTCGCCATCCTCCCACACATCCGACCCCTCCTCCGCCTTGTCCCCTTTTCTCCCCCCTCCTTCTCCTCCTCCCTCTCTTCATCCTTCTCCTCCTCCTCCACCTCCTTATCATCCTCCCCCCCATAATGCCATCTGGGTTAGGGGCCTTTAGGGTTAGGGGTCAAAGATATGTTGGTGTTAGGGTCAGTGTACCTTGGGCCCTTAGGGTTAGGAGTTGTCTTGAGGTTAATGTTAGAGTACTTTGGGTTAGGGGTCATCTAAGGGCGAGGGGTTCGGGGCCACCGCAGGTTAGAGGTTATATGATGGTTTGGGTTATGGGGTTATCTCAGGGTTAGGGTTATGTGCTATCTTAGAGGTAGTTTTAGCGTTAGCTTTAGCGGCTATCTTGTAATTGGGGTGGGGGTTAGAGCTAGGCTTATCATATCTTGGAGCCCTCCTGTTACACCCTCCATGCGCCTCCACATTACCCACCTCATCCTCGCCTTTCGCCTCCTCCTTGCCCAACCGCATCCTCGCGCCCCTCGCGGCTATCCAACTTGTCCACTCCCATGCCTTATCATTCATCCGTCTTCGCATTCATCCACTCCCCCTCGTCCTACCGCCCCCCCGCGCCGTCACCCCCCCTTTTTCCTGGTGTTTTCCCTGCCTGTACGTTCCCTCCCGCCTGCCGTCCACCTCCCTACCCCGCCCGTTCCCTCCCCCCTCCTCCTCCCTCCATGCCTCATCCTCCCTCGGGCCGCGGGCTGGCGGGCTGTCCTGGGAAGAGGCCGAAGCTGATGACAGGCGGACGCCGCGCCCGCCCCGAGGACGACGACGACGATCGACGATCGACGACCGACGGTCGACGATCGCCGACGACGACGACGATCGGCGATCGACGATCGACGATCGACGACGACTACGAAACGACGACGACGACGACGACGACGACGACGATCGACGATCGACGACCGACGGTCGACGATCGCCGACGACGACGACGATCGGCGATCGACGATCGACGATCGACGACGACTACGAACACGACGACGACGACGACGACGACGACGACAAGGGTGAGGAGGACGACGACGACGACGAGTACCTGAGTATTCTTTTCCATTTCTTTTTAACCCACCCCACGTCGCAGCATCCCAGCTGTCGACCACATTACTGCAGCTTCGCTGCCTTGACTGCGCGCTCCACGAGCGCCGACGGCATCTGGTCCCACTTCGCACCCTCTTTCGTCGCGAGCCTCTTGAGCGCGAACACCTTCTTCTTGAGCTCCTCTTTGCTGTACTTGGCGGTGAACAGCGCGGCCACCATGCCCTCGCTGTGGCTCTGCGCCAGAGCCTTCATCACGTCGCTCGCCGTCTTGGTGGAGTCGGGGCTCGGCACGCGAGTGAACACGCTGGCCACCTCCGTGTACGACTTGAGCAGCTCCTGGATCTTGGTCTTCTCGACGTTGAAGCTCTCCGACGCGTGCTTGCACACGGTCTCCTTCGCCATGGGCAGCAGCTCGCTGAGGTCGTTCGCGTCGTTCGCTGACCCCCACCACGATTCACCGTCAGCACCGCCCTTGGCCCACTTCGCAGCGTGGTTCACCCTGTTGTCGAGCTCGGCCTTGGATATCCCCATCGCCTGGTCTCCGACGGTCTGGATGTAGTTCTTCGCGCTCGTGTGGGCAGCGACCAGGACCTCCTTCTGCTCGCACTCGGGGATGCTCTGCATGACCTGGTCGAGCGCGATCTCTTTCAGGATGATGGTCTTCGTGCTTTTCATGGGCTCCTCGTCCGTCACTCCAGAGCCGTCCTCGCTGCCGCTGGTCATCGAGACGTGCGCTGCAATGCTGAACTTCGTCTCACCTGCAGCGTGGAACGCCTTGAAGATGTCGGTGATGCCGTCGCCCGCCACCAATGCGATGTCTTTCATGACACCTGCAATCTCGCCATTGCTCGCGTTCACCGCGTCCTTGATAGCGTCCCACACGCGGCTGCAGAAGGACGTGACCGCTTCCTTGCCCTCGACATCGAGTGGGCTCTCGGTGAGGTTATGCAGCGCGACTTTGACGGCACGAACTTTCTCAATGTCGATGTTGCCCGCCTCGTCCTTGGCGCCGCCCATCATCATCTCCTTCAGCCCGTTCATGATCTCCTTCGCTCCTGCCTTCTCGATCACGGCGCCGATGTGCTCCCTCGCGCCGATGCCGAACTCCTCGACCCAGCACTTGAGGTCCAGGCTGTCCTTGAACATCTTATCCGCTGCGAGCAGCTCGGCCTTGCTGTAGCCGTCCCCGCCATTGACCACGCCGCTCTTGTCGAACATCTTCGACTGGATCACGCCGAGGACCCCAGCGATCTCGATCTCCAAAGTGTGGGTGGAGCCGGCCCTCAGGATCGTTCGGCAGGACTTCAGGATGTCGAAAGCTTCGTCGATGATAGCGCTGGGAAGACTGATGGGAGCCTCGCTGGTCTTGAGTGCCTTGACCTGGGCAGCGCTCTTGAAGATCTTCGGCGTCCACTCCCTGGCATCCTGGATGGTGGTCTGCAGCTCCTCGTAGATCTCCTTCCAGTGCTCATTCAAGCGAATCATCACTCCCAGGTCCGCGAGGGCGCCCTTGGTCTTCTTGGCCTGCTGGAGGAAGAACTCGTCCAAGGCATCGAAGTCCATGTCGGCAGTGCTGTCGCTGAGGGCGCACATGACGCGAAGCACGGCCAACGTGTCGCTCGCGGCGGAGGGGATCTCCTCCATCTCTGCGACGCCTGCCTCAAACCGACTCAGCATGGCAGCGCACAGGCGCGACGCTGCTACCTGGCCAGCCTGATCCACCTGCATCACCGCTGGGACGATCTCCTTCAGGAGCACGCTCAGGAGCAACGTCATCCTGGAGTCACTCGAGCCGTCGATAGTCGCCATGCTAACCTTCATGGGGTCGAACTCCTCGGGGTCTGGGGCCATCTTCTCGTCGCCGTCGTCATCGCAGGTCACCTCCTGGCTCGCGTCCAGCTTCTCAACCGTGAAAGGCATGACGGTATCCACGATCTCCTTGATGCAGGCGTCGTCGGTATCTCCACTCGAGAAAGCCAGAATCGATGAGAACAATCTCTTCCCCAAAAGCTTGCTCTTGATGTTCGAATCGAAGTCCACCTTCTTCGTCACAAGTTTCCCCAAGATGGTGCTAAGGCTAACGAAGGTCACTTTCTCATTGGCTAGCTCAGTCATCAGCTCCATGCAAAGATCGATTGCGTCGATGTGTTCGGTCAAGTGGTTGGCCTTCACCGACTCGCCCTGGCCAGCGATGCGCTTGACGCAATCCCTTGCCCAGCCCACGTGCCTCTTCAGGGGGACGCCCGCGAACACTCTCGACGGGGTGATGGTCTCGTGCCAGTGCTCGGGCGGCTTAAGGCCGCCACCCTCGCCGTCCACGCCCGTGGCCGCCGTATCGGCGATCGACGGCGCGACGTTCGTGCCTGGCTTTGCCTTCTTCGAGCTCGGGGCCCACGCGAGGGTCGGGCTCGCGTTCTCGGACGTGCGCTTCTCCTTGGTCCTGGAGCTGTCCGCCGCTGCTGAGGTCCTCGGTGCCCTGGGCGTCTCTGGCGCGTCTGAGTGCTGGGGCCCAGCCGACGCCGAAGCCTGCCCAGCGTCGGTCGCTGGAGGAACTTGCTGCTGTGCTGCGCCTGCAGCTGCCTCCTGCTCGGCCTCGGCCTCAGCCTCGGACGACGCGCCCCCCGCGTCCGAGCCAGAGTCATCAGGAACATCACCATCGCGCACCATGCGACGCAACCCCTTGGGCCTCTCGACGTTCTTCTTCACGAGCTGCTTGATCGCATCCTTCTTGTAGGCGCTGAACTTCTTGGCCTTCGGCTGGTACTTGTTCCCGAACTTCTGCCCGTACGCGCGCGACCGATCAGCCGACATGTTCTCAAAGAAGTTGCTCGCCTGAGCTTTGTAGAAGCTGCGGCCCTTCACGAGGATGGGCGTCCTCCTGACGAGCCTCCTCGTCGTGGTCACCGTCAGCTTCGGAGGTGCATCCGTCTCCGTGGCCAGCACCACGCCGAAAGACTCCTCGCCTTTAGAGTTCGTCACGCGCAGCGTCATCACCTTCGCCTGGTCTGGCAGGCAGCCGTGCTCCTCCTTAAAGTCGTCGCGCGACTGGAAGGCGAACTCCTCTGACAAGGAGCTATCCTGAATCGTCTCCTCGTAGACCTCCTCCTGGGGGAACTCCCTGTCGTCCTCAGCGACAGCCTTGCCCTTGGCCCACTCCTCCTTCTGCGCCTTCCGTTCCTTCCACTTGGCTGGCGACTTGGGCTTCATCGATGCCAACGCTTTCAACTCGAATCCAGACTGGTCGCCGAACTCGCCGCACTCCCTGCACAAGAAGAGGTCTCCGAACTTCTCGCACGTGGCCAGCGCCACCTGCAGCTCGCAGAACGAGCACGCACACTTGGCACCGCGACGCGGTGCCCTCGCAACGCTGCCCGCTGCAGTAGCAGCCATCAGGGGCTGCTCTGTGCACTCGCTCAGTACACTAGCATGTCGCAGTGTGGCGAGTTCACCTGAAACTATGAACCTGATCCGCAAAAATGGTCACGTACATGGATATCGGGGGGGAGGGGCGACGACGAGGGGGGCCGCAGATCAAAGCACCGCTTCTCATAGCTACCTCGTTAGCTCGCCCTAGATCCTAGATGTAACATGCTATGCAACGGCGAAGAAGCACCGATGTCCGAGCTACCTCTTAGCTACCTCGCTGAATCACGGAAGCCGCTCCGTCTGGGCACCCGAGCAACCAGAAAACATTATTACGCATGTTGGGCTGCCCCTCTCATGGGTCCTATAAAGCCAACGAAATTGCCGATGCACGCGTCAACCCCTGCTCGAACTTATCAGGGGCCCCTTGCCCATAATATTGTTATTATTCCGGAACGGTCTAAAGCCCAGGCGGCCCTCAGGATATATTTTTTGTTGTAGATAATGTCCCCTTGTAACTCATAGATAAACCTAATCCTGAAGGCCCCAAGATATGCGACCCCCAACCCTAATCCTAACCCTAACCTCAATACACCCCTAACCATAACCCTAACCCGAATCCTATCCTCAAGATAACCCCATAAGTCTGCCCCTGATAGAACCCTGAACCTCAACGTTAATATACTCCTAGCCCTTTAAACAATTCCCAACCCCTAACCCTATGATAACATCCAACCTAGAGCATTCTAACCCAACCCCTAGTCCCTAGTATAAACTCGAACCTTAAGGGCTCCAAGATATACCACCCCCGCCCCTGGTACAAACTTAACTCTAACCCTAAGGGCCCCTAACCCGAAGGGCCCCTAACCCGATCCCCAACCCGACCCCTACTCCTACCCCTAACCCTAACCCTAACACTCATCCTAATCCTACCCCTACCTCTAACCCTACCCCAACCCCTACCTTTTTACCCTAAGGGCCTTTAACCCTACCCCTAACCGTAATCCTAAGATAACCCCTAACACTAAGGATCCCCCCCCCCACCCCTTTTTGTTACGCCCCCCTGGTGAAGAAGGGGTCGTGACATCATCCTAATATAACCCTATACCGAACCCTAAGATAACCCCTAACCCTAATCCTAACCCCTAACCATAATCCTAACCATAATCCGACCCCTAACTCTAATCCTAAGATAACCATAACCTCTGGTCCTAAGATAACCCCTAATCCTAAGATAACCACTAACACTAAGGGCCCCTAGCCCTAACCCTAAGGGTTCCTAACCCTACCCCTAACCCTGATCCTAAGAAAACCTCTAACTCCGAATCCTAAGATAACCCCTAACCCCAAATCCGAAGATCGCCCCATAACTTTCAAGCGTTATGTATGCTCCAACGAGATGACGTTTGAGAGGGCCCTCGTAAAACCCCTTACAAGGACCTTAACATGATCGAATACGCAAACCCCAGAAATCTTTCAAAATAGCCGGCTGTCCCTGGCATTTTCTGGCACACGGGACTTCCCCGAAAGCCCCGAAACGCTCCAGGAACGTCCATGGGGAATCGCCAAGGGCCCCAGTAGGGCCCCCTCCTTTGAAAACGCATACGATCTACCAGCCCAGCCCTACATCGCCCGAAACTCACCCCAAGAAATAAACCGGCCCCAAGATTGCATTTTTCCCAAGAGGCCCCAAAAAGCCAAAAGGTTCCAAGAGGCCAGCGGGGGGGCCCAAGAGGTCAGCGGGGAGGCCCAAGATGCCCCCAAGAGGTCCCAAGAGGCCAGCGCAGGCCCCAAGGGGCCCGAGTCCCCGAAGAGCCCAGCGGCCGTCAAGAGGTCCCCCAGGGAAATTGTCTCTACCCAAGTACCAACATCAGTTACCGGTGAGGAAATCAGATCCCCCCGTGTACTTTCGTCAGTTACAGAGAGGGAAATTTTCTATTGCATGTTTGCCCCTCGTGCGTTCGTGGGTTCCAGCGAGGGAAATTTTCATTTCAGGATTTCCGGCTGATGGTGTTTTTTTTCCCCGTTCCCTTTTTTTTTTTTTTACCTGCGCGCTGTGGTCCGTTTGCACGAGGGAAAAACACAAATCAACATTTCCCTGATGTGCCTGTGTACTTCGCAGAGAGGAAAAACATGACAACAGTTTTTCGGTTCTGCTCCTGCGCGGACGCGGGTTTGGGGGCTCAGAAACTCCACCGTCCCCTTGCAGGGACATCCCTCCAGGGCATATGGGGCCTCTCTTGGGACCGATATTGGGCCTTAGTGCCCTCCCCAATTTGGCCTTACTGTAATCTCTCCTGGAGCCATCTTGGAGCCTCAATTGGGCCTCTCCTGGGAGTCTCTTGGGGCCATCTTGGGACCTTATTTGGGCCTCTGTTGGAGCCATACCAGATTGGAGCCTCTATTGTGCCTATACTGGGCCTGATTGGAGCCTCATGGGGCCTTATTGGGCCCTCTCTTGGGCCATCTTTGAGCCTCTAGTGGGGCCTCTCCTGGGCCTCACCTGGAGCCATCTTGGGGCATTATTGGAGCCTCTATTGGAGCCGATGTTGTGCCCTAGTGACCCCCGTTGGTGCCTTATTGGAGCCCCTATTGGAGCCATATTGGAGCCTCTGTTGGGGCACCTCCTGGGCGTATGTTTGAGCCATATTGGGGCATCATTGGGACCCCCCTTGGTTCCAAATTGGGGCCCCTGGTGTGCTTCTATTTGGCATGATGGGGCCCTCCTGGGGCCTTAGTGGAGTTTCTCGTGGAGACCTCTTGGAGCCCCCATTGGAGCCTATCTAGGGCCTCTCTTGGAGCCATCTTGGGGCATTGTTGGAATCTCTCTTGGAGCTTAAGAATGCCTATATTTGGCATTATTTGTGCCGCCTCCTCCTCCTCCATTCCCTCGTCCTCGTCATCCTCCCCCTCCTCCGCCTCCCCCCTCCTGCTCATGCCCCATTTGCCTGATCCTCATTCCCCCTATCCTGGTCCTCCTCCTCCTCCTCATCCCCCCTCCTCGTCCCCCTCCCCCTCCTCCGATCTCCTCCTGGCCCCCCTCCTCATCGTGCACCTCCTCACCCCCTGCTCCTGCTCCTGTCCCTGCTCCTGCTCCTCGTGCACCTCGTCGTCCTCATCCTCATCCCTCCTCTTGGATGGTAGTGGACATGTTGATGATGATGAGGAGGATGGTTAGATGCGTTGTGATGGATTGTTGTGTTTTTTCAAGCTGCGCAGCCAAACGCTGCGCAAGCAGAGCAGTTCTCAGGGAACAGACTCGGGCTCGTCGGGCTCGTCTGGCCTGCGGTCGCGCTCAACGGCGAAGAGCGCGCCGCTGCCTGGCACGGCCCTGAGCTCCTCCCTGGCGGCCTGCCTGTCGCCAAAGGGCAGAGCGCAGCAATGGACATGGTCGTGGAGGGTGGCGAAGTCGTCGCCCGTGCCCCTCTTCAGCCACAGCATGAGGGCGCCGAGCGGCCTGCCCTGACCAGCCCTCCAATGGGCAGTTGATCCTCGCACGGTCCTGGTCAATCTGCATTTGCCCCCGTGCCTGGGGCAATGTGCAACTAACTCTAGCTTCTTCGCGTAGTATCGGATGATGCCGTAGGGCGTGACGAATGTGATGTCTGCTGGGTCGCGAGGACCACCACCGCCGCCTGGCGGCGGAGGTGGGGGTGGAGGAGGGCCTCCGCCGCATCCGCCTGGATCAGGGTCGCCACCAGGACCATCACCACCGCCGCCTGGATCAGGGGCGCCACCAGGATCATCACCACCAGGATCATCACCACCAGGGTCGTCACCGTGTCCGCTGTCAACTGATACGTCGTCGACCTCATCTGACAGAATGGCCTCACCACCGTGGTCACTCCCGAACAACTCGTCAGTGTTTGCAACCGATGATGGGCTCTCCCAGCCGTCGTAGGAAAGAGACTTGATAGACCCTCCCTCGCCATGAATGTCATTCTCGGGCTCGGGCTCGACCATCTCGGGGTCACCGTCGCCGTCGCCGTCCTCGCCTTCGTCCTCGCCGTCGGCGCCATCCTCGCCCAACTCGTCAAGGTCGTCCAACCACCCATTGTCATCAGGTCGCTTCCGTTTTTTGCGCCTGGGCGCTGGCCAACGTCGCGTAAACTCTCGGTCATCTTCGATATTGCCAACCACCAGCTGTGACGGCCGTATGGGCGATACGGGCCTGGACGAGGATTGCACCCGCATAACAGACAAACTCCAAGTGCTTGGCTTCGAAAAGTACGCATACAAGTTGTCGGCGACCTCGAAGTTCGTCAGGTAGTCGTCCAGGCAATCCAGCACGATAGCGCCGTCACCGAGCACACCGACATCCGCTGGTACGCACTGGCGATAAGTTGGCCTGTACGGCGAGAAATACATCAGGCCGATATGAAGGTAAGTCACAAATTCGCCCATCGGGCCAGCCTCATCACCTGCAACGTCTCCAGCGCTGGCGGCATCCCCACTCGAATCCTCCGGCACGTGATGGATCTTAACGACGATATCGCCAGACGGCAATGCATCCCTCATAGACGTAGATTTGCAGTATAACTTGATGCCACTATCAACCCATTTTTTGAACTTCCAGACGAGGTCCCCCTTCGGGCCACACAAGCACACGCCTGCGTCGATACAACTTTGTTTCTGATGAGCTTTCTTAGGCGTCTCGTCGAAGTCCTGCTGGGAAGCATCTCTCTTCTCATCGCGAAGCTTGTCGTAATAGCTGGTGACCACCTCCCTGATCTTGGCGTTCTCGGACTTGGCCAGCAAGCCCACCATCCTGGGGATAATCTTCCTGACGGGGCAGAAATACTCCACGACGTATGCGCCACCAAAGTGGGGGCGAGCAACGAGGCCGTTTACCAATGGAGCCATTAGAGGGAGCGCGGCAATGAAATCGTTCACGTGCTGCATGCCCTTGGATAAGCTCATGGCCCTGTCGTGGACTGCGCGCTTCTTGAGGCGCCTGCAGAGGTAGTGATCTGCTCTGAGCGTGCCGATGTTCGTCGCGACGTCGCCGACTGGGATAGCGACCATGTCGATGCTCGCAGGGCGCCCTGGCATGCGACTCGCGTTCAAGATGGACTCCGCCCTCTCCTTCGCCTGCTGCTCGCCCAGCAACTTGTTGAGCTCCCTCGAGACGGTGCCGAAAGACTTCTTGCCCTCTCGATGCAAAGATGTCCCGATTGAGCCTGCTCTTTGGTAAACTTCAAACTCTTCTCGGGATAGCGCTCGGTATGCGGCCGCTGCCGCTTGCAGCACAACCCTCCCTACAACTCTGGCGCGAGCAGCGATGAATGCTCTCCAAGCTCCTCCGCCACCCCTCTTTGTAGGCCGGCCTTGTTCGTCTGGTTTTTGATCTCCGCGCTTCCGCTCCTTGGGCTCGAAGACCCCCGCTGGCTTCAGGATCCGAGCCTCTCTCGTAGAAGCCTTCCTCAGAACAAACCTGCCGCTGATGGTGGGCAGCTCGGGCCTGGCGGACTGCAGCGAGGTAGCCTCCACCTGCCTTCTGATCTGCGCGTTCTGAGTCTCCAATTTCACCGTCGCCGTCTTGCTGGCCATCACGATGAGGCTCAACTCGTGCAAAGCCTGGTCGCTCGTTAGCCCGCCAGGCTTATCTTTGTAGTACTCGATAAAGTCATCGCTAAACTTGTCGCGAATAAGCCTGCAAGAAGCCTCGAGTTCTGGAGCCAAAGCGCGATCATCAAGAAGCAAAAACAACCTGAAGGGGAATTGCTTTCCGATCGAGGCCCCGAACTGATAAGTGCAACAGCCTTCTCTGGATAAGTCCTTGCACAGCTTCGTCTGGTTCTCGAGCGTCATGCAATCATCTGGCAGGCAGTCCAGCTCCATAGACTTCGCCACCTTCTCAATGTCCTTGAAGCACTCGGTCTCCAACGTCAGCCTCGCAACACTCATCATAGGCCATTGCCTCCCACCCAACACCGTCGCATCGCCGTCTGAGGCGAGAAGGGCACAGTCCTGATTCATCTCCCACTCCTCGCTTGCCATCTCCAACTCCATCTCCAGGAACTTCTTGATTGGCTCCAAAACCGCCCTGAAGAACAGGACCTGGATGGACGGCTCAGTGGAAATCCAGTCGCGCGCTTGGCCGCGGTATGCCTTGCTCTGCTCGGCGAAGGCCTTTCGTGGGTGATCGGCCTTCTGCGCGCCAGGTTCGGGCGCCTCCTTATCCTTCTCGGGCGGCTGCGCATCGGCAGCTGGACCTTCGCCCTCGATATCCTCGGGCGGGGCCTGCTGCCCTTCATGCGGCACCAGCTGCAGGTCGGGTTGCGCGACTGGGTAGTCGCCAGGATCCTCGTCGCCGTACTCGACGTTCAGGTAGCTCATGTATGTCGCCCCGAAGAGGCCGTGGATGTTCATCGGCAGGCCGACGTCGCGAAACGTGATGTCTGCCTCAGTCCACCTGTGGCGAGGGAACAAGTACGGGGCGTGGGGGAAGATTGCTGGCACGAACTCCTTGAACAGCAGACGAAGGACGTCAGCTCGAGTCTCCCCTGGCAGTGCAACGAACATCATACGGTCCTTATCTCTCCAATCCCCTGGCGCACACCGTTCGAGCAGCATTCGAAGCGCCGCGCACTGAGGAGAAGCGTCCAATAATGTATCCATCACCAGGTTCCTGAACGCAACTGCCTTGGCATCCAGAGCTACGCCTGTCACAATCACCAACTTCTGTCTAATGATCCGCCTGGCAGCCTTTCGTAGCAAGCTCATCTGGCCAGCCAGCCTCAGTGAAAGCGTCGTCGCAACAAGCCCCGATATATCTTCCGCGTGCATGTCGTAAACCTTAGCGTGGGATCCAGACACTGTGTGTACCCGACAAAGAAGGTGTAGCACTGCCCATCCTTCGCGCTCAGACAATAGATGGCGCTCAGCCTTCAGATTTGCCGTGTACCCGTCAGTGCAAACAATGCGAAGCCTCCTGAGGAACGAAGCTGCATTTGATGTCCCAATCGAATATTCTGAAATAGCAGCCTTGTAATTTTTAGCAGAGTTCCTATCGCACACCTGGAGCCACGATAGCATATTCCCACGGAGAATCGCATACCGACCATCAATCTTCAGCAAAAGCAAAACGTTCGTGTCCATCTGTAGTACCTTTTTCGTGCCCACTGTTTTCTCCACAAGAACGACGGTGTTAGCTTCATCTGGCTCTTGTCCTGGAGGGGCCCCGTGGTCCACGATGGAGTGTCCGTCGTCGAGCGTCTCGGTCACCGTCTGCGTACTCTGCAAGATAAAATCGGTGCTGTCATAGCTGGCGTACTCCACGTAGCACAGAAGCTCCACTCTCTTGGAAGAGCCAGCGTAGCTAACCAATAGCTCCTCAGCGTGTTTCCATACGTTGCGCTCGACCTGCGGCGGCGTCTGAAAACAAACCGCCGCTGCATCGCGATCTGGTTTCCAGTGTTTTTTTCCCCGGCCTGGGGCCGAGATGGCCCACCAAAAAAACAAATCGAAATCGCAGCGACGGTTTGCATTTCAAACGCCTCTAAGACCTGCAACGCACACCCTGCCATGATCTTCAGCGTGTCCCTATACTTCGAGCGGCTCTCGTCGAGGTTACGCGCGTTGCTGGTGATCCGCCCTGTGAGCGGGTCGTCGTCCATCACCTCTGTGGCTATCTTGAAAGCTGATTCGTCGAGGTCGCTGTCGGGCACGTGCCTGCAAGCCTGCGATGCCCAGTAGACATCCTTCTTCACCTCTACGGGGACCAACGCCATCTCATGGTCGAGCTCGCCGTCCACGTCGCCGTCGGCAGAGCAGTCGTCGCACGAGAGGGCGTCCACACCTGCCAACCAGTCGTCTCCATCTGGCTGCGGCAGCTCCTGCACAGCGTCAGCCTTATCGCTCACGGCGCCCAGCGCTGAAAGCCAGCTCTCGCCCACATCGTCGTCGACGGCCGTGTCGCTGCCAACGTCGCTCAAAGCCGCAAGCCACGAGTCACCTGCGCCTGCCATAAAGGCTGAC
Organism: Prorocentrum cordatum; assembly: GCA_963575745.1. Lineage (NCBI taxonomy): Eukaryota > Dinophyceae > Prorocentrales > Prorocentraceae > Prorocentrum > Prorocentrum cordatum. The sequence continues at coordinate 225,875 of CAUYUJ010016217.1, read as the reverse complement.
GCGAACAAAATTGTCATGTATGCGTACATGAGTACAAGTGGTACGCACATGATATGGAGAATGCCGAAAGTTGAGCCAAAATGGTCACGGTCATGAACGAGATGTGTTGTCTGTTGATTGCCAGGGTTGGTATTTCAAGGCTGGCTGTCTGGTAGATGTTCCTCATCTCTTCGTTTACCTATGTTTGCCCTTTTGATTCTTCTTAAATATATAATGTACTGTGCCCCCCTCCATCATTTCTCATCTCTGGGGCTCTCAATCCGCCCCCCCTCTCCCTGAAGTCACATCCCCTCCCTCCCCGATGTCTCACTATTTTCCAAAACTTACCGCACGTATGGATTTCGGCTCCGACCGCCTGAAACTTTGGACTAAAAGTTCGGGTCAAGATAACTAACCGTTTATATCTCTGCGCTGGCACGTATGACACATCGCGAACCCGCCCTGAGCCATTAAGCACCCCAGAACACCCTGCCCTAGACACCCTGCCGTGGACGCCCCCAGATTCTCAACCTAGGCCTTCAGGAGTCCAGCATGCGATCTGTAGCTAGATACGCCAGCCCCCATATGAGGCCACCCAGCGCATTCACTCAGTAAGGCCCCCCCCAAGAATTCCCCCAGCCCCCGTACATCCGCCGACCCCCCCATGAGGCCCCCTATGAGTCCCCTCTTAGGAGCCCCGCCTGCACTCTGAAGATATATCCGCCAGCCCCCTTATGAGGCTTCCCAGCGCCTTCACATATATACTCGTCTAGCCTTTCCTATAACATGCATATCAATCGTCGGTGCCTCGGGGGCGCGCCAGTCTGGACTTCTTCCTACGCTGAGACGATCGCGTTGCGTGCAAGACATATGATTGCTTGTTTTTTTTGTGTTTTTGCATATGCTTTGCAGATGCTTTGCGGATGGCTTTGCGGATGCTTTTTGTTTTTTCGGTGAGGCCCTGCATGTGCTCTGCGGGTGCCCCGCGGGAGGCTTGCAGGGAAATTTCCGAGGGCCTGCGGATGCTCCTGCGGGAGCCTGGCGGGGAAAAAAACAAAGGGTCCCTGATGAGGCCCTCTAGGATGCCCTGCCGACATAAGCCCAGAGGCACTGCAGAGCGCCTTGTGCCTTCGGCCCCTTGACCCCGCGCGGGCCCCGAAGGCGCGCGTCGATAGCCCGCGGCCAGAGCAGCTCACCGTTCGCCTCTGGCAGGGTCTGGGTCAGCTGCCTGCACTGCCAGCGTTGGATGCTCTGGCGGAGGGCATCTAGGATGTCCCTCGGGGCCGTGTCCAGGAGGGAGAACGAGCAACCTATGTCGTCGACGAGCGAGTGCGCAGCCTGCATCGTCCAGTTGATCCGCTGGAGGGTCAAGTACACCGCGGCAATGGGCCCCCGCACGCGCGCCCAGGAGGGGTCCTGCTGCAACTCGGCGTGGGCGCGGCTCCAAGCGCACTGCCTATCGGATGCGCTGGCCCGGCCCTCCCACCACCAGCCTGCATATCGGACCACGAGCTCCGTGGTGATGGCGAACAAGGGGTCGTATCTGGCCGAAGTCTGCGTCATCAGCGTGCCGGTGAGACTGGAGAACGGGCGATGCCCTGCCAGCGCGCCCGCCGCCGTGCGGATCACCTTCAGCCTGCCCTCGGCGACGCCGCTGACGCCAGCGCCATGCCCCACAGCAGGGGTAAGCCCAGTGGTCTGGAGACGCGCCGCACGCCGCCCAGCAGCCTGGCGCAGCATGGCGAGCCGCCGCCTGCGCGCGTGGAGGGCCCGCAGTCGCCTCCGCTCCTGCGTGCGGAGGGGGCGGGTGCCGAATACCTCGTGGCCGAGGTTGCGAGCCCACGCCTTCCTGGGGATGCGGAGTGCCCGCGTCGCTCCTCGGAAGATCTGCGCAACCTTGCGCTCGGTGGCCACGAAGCCCAACTTGGACCGCTGCACGCGGAGGTGAAGGGCCTCCAAGTCCTTGAGGAAACTCGCCGTGGTCCGGGCCAGGGCGCGGACGCCCGGGCCTGGCTGCCCTGCCCACTGCAACGTCACATCGTCCACTAGCGATCGCAAGATGGTGCAAGCATCCTGTTGAGCCGCACTGCGCAGCGCTCGGGTGATGAGGACGCCGAGGGCCGTGGTGGCGTGCGAGCAGCCCGCGATGGTCCCCTGGAAGCTGACGACCTCATGGGACACGCTGTCAAACGCCCGCAAGATGCGGGGGGAGGCGTAGACCTGCAGGAGCATCCACATGAGCCTCTTGGGGTACCCAACGAGGTGCGCCTCGCGCAATACGATGGCGGGGTCGATCGTCTCGAAGCACTTCCAGAGGTCGATGATGACAGTGATGGAAGCGCGGCCCCGGGATCGCGCGATCTCGGAGGCGATGTTGTGGTCAAATGCGCAGTCACTGGCGCTCCGCCCCGATCCTAGCCCCCAGATCTGCTGGCATTGCGCACGGGCTTCCCGCTGCTTGGACACAGGGCGACGAGCCCGAGACCACACGCGCACGAGGGAGTGGAGGAGGCCGATCAACCTGGCGCCACCTCCGTCTTTGGGCAACCTGACAAGCTCACACACCAAGCGTCGCTCAGGCCAGACACCCAGAGCCTCGCAGCGTTCGAAGAGGATGCCCAAGACGACAAGAGCCTCGTCCGAGAGCTGGTCCAGCGACCGGGGCGCCAGCCTCGAAGGCCCGCGGGCCGTGCTCGCCTTGAAGCTGCGAGTTGCGCCGCGGAGGTGCTCCACGGTGATGGCGGGCAGCGGCCCCCAGGCATCGTACTGCGAGGGGCGCTCGAGAGGGGCCAACTGGTTGGTGTCCCAAATTTCCTGCCACTTTGCCATCTCCGCGTCGGCGACCTCGAAGGGTTGCCCCGCCTGGCCGGCATTGGGGGTGACCTCCTCCTGCACTCGCACCTTGCTGGTACGATGCGCGAGGCCTGCCCCGCCCAGAAACGCATCCTTAGCCCAGGACTGCCACGACTTCTGGGACTGGAGTTCCGCTGCCTTCTGCTGCTGGGCGCCGCGTGCACCGATCTCCTCCCAGAGGGTGTGGCAACCGGGCTGTGCGAACATGTCCAGCCCCAGCTCGAGGAACTGTCGATACTTGTCGTCGAGCTGGCGGAGGACCGCGGTGGACTGCCGGATCTTGCGCACGTAGCCGTCGAGCTGGTACAACGCAGTGGCCAAGCCCTTGAGCAGCTTCTCCTGCAAGGCCAGCTGCTTCGTCCTATGCGCTGGGGCATGCGCGGTCTGAGGGCCCTGGCACTGCGAGCTGGCGCTGGGCTCAGAGAGTGCCTGCAGCCGCTGCGTAGTTGTCATCAGGTACTTGTGGACCGCGGCCAGGTGATTGGACCAGCGGGCAGCAATGACCCAAGCTGTGACCTTGGCCCCATGCCGCGGCCGTCGTCGTCGTGGCTCCCACTGCAGCTTGTGCTACTGGTACTGTGGCGGGCCCTCCCACTGGTGATAGGGAGTCTGTTCTCGCGGATCCACGATGTCGTGCCTGTCCAGGAGCTCGTGGGTGATGCCACGCAGCACCAGGTCCCATGCTACCGCCAGCTGGTCAGCCGCTTCCGCATGCGCCACCGACCGGAGGACCTCTGTCCAGGAGGCCCACGGAAATCGCGCGCACCCCACCGGGGGCACCACTGGCAGCTGCCTGGGCTGAACCAGCTGTCGAACCCACGCCTCCTGCTGGAGCTGCGGATGTCGCAGGGCCAATGTCACCGGCGCATGTGGCCACAGCTTGGTGGAGTTGTCCACATCTGGAAGGTCAGGGAGCCTGGGCACGAGGTGGCGTGAAACCAAGAAGAAGTCGATGGTCGACCCTGGCTTGGCGACGTGGCACGTGGCAGCCGTGGGCGCGATGCATTGGCCTCCGACGAGGCGTAACCACCCCTGCCCGAGCAGCACCTCCGGGGCCATCTGGAAGTCACCCAGCACCACCCAGTCGAGCCCCATGTCATTGACCGCCTTGGTACTTGGTCACCTTCCAGAGGATTCTCAAGTTCTCCGGGGAGAGGCCCTCGAGCGTGCGCAGGTTGACTGCCACGCAGATGAACCCGCCCTTTTGCGCCGTGTGCACGCGCGCCGCCACCGCTCGGCCTGGCTCGAGAGTAGGAGTGGCGAGTCCAGGGGGGCGGGTGATGAGGACATGCGATGGTGCCAACACCGCGACTCCTCCCACACTGCCGTTGGCCGCGCCTGTGGCGACCGCGGGGGCCCAGAGCCCCTTCCAGCCCAGGTCCTTGGCAGAGGCCTGAGTCTCGCCCAACTTGGGCTCGATCACGTGGTGCTCTTGGACCCCGATGATCTGCGTAGGCCTACAAGTGGTGAGGTACCCCAGCAGCGGCCCATGACTGCTGGCGTTCACCGTGGTGAGCTCCGTGAACGTCA